>CM072813.1:5010000-5577500 GCA_036937905.1 Salvia rosmarinus
TCTAACGGTAGTTATTGGTTCTTAGTTCTTATCTAAGAGTGGTTCTCTCTATAACCAACCCTATATATATATATATATATATTCAATTGAGAACTCATATTTTTTGAAAATTTGAGAATTATGCAAGAGTATAAAATCGATGAACAAAATCTATAAAGTTGTGCATAACGAAAACATTCTAAAAATATTGCACAACAAAATAATTTTAGAAAGTTTTTCTTGTGCACAACTTTATGTTGTTTTGTGCATCGTCTAAAGATAAATATGTCCATTTAGTTATCCTCAAAAGTCAAACCGACAATTAAAATTCAATATTTGGCATTTTTTAGCTCTCCTCAAAAGTCAGACTGCCAATGAAATTTATATTCATAACATTTCAGCTACGAATTCACCAACTTCCCCGTTATCGAAAGAATGAAAATAGTAACGATTCCATCACAAATACTCAGTCAATGAAGCAGCTATCGACGTATATAAATTTTCCTATTCCGCGGATATTGACCGAGTAATCAATGATCACGTTAACTGTGGTGCTCCAATAGTTTACTTTGGAATCATGGAGATTTTAAAATAATTTGCAAGGTATTTTAAGATTAAGTTTTATTTTATTGACAATTACATTATACTATAATTTATAATTTGATATCAACATCATACTGCTATAATATATAATGATGGTATCATATTTCGTCACATTGTTTGGCATATTTCCATTTATATCATACATTTTACTTTTTGAAAAAATCAGTGCACTATAATTCAATATTTTTTTTAACAATATCACAAGGACTAAATTTGACATTTGAAAATTCATATGGCATGTCGGGTCTGACATAGTATGCCGAATTATACCTAGTGCGCCATGTGAGTTTTTCGATACCTAAATTTTAGCATCGTGAAATTATATTGAAAAAAGATTGCACATTGTGTACCAGTACAATTTTCTAAAGTTAAAAAATGTAACATTATTAAAAAAATATCAAATATTGTCATATAAAATAAAATATGATATTTTCCCATAAATTTTGATTAATCACCGATCAAGATGGCGGTGGTCTAAAATATTACTCACTCTGTTTTTTTATAAGTATATTCAACTGTCAAATTACATATCAAAAAATAGAAAATTTATCTTTGTAATCTTATTAATTATTATGATAAATATATTCATACAACTAATTAACAAATTTCAAGAGTATTAAATAAGAATAAATAAAAATATATCATAATTTTACTCTCAAATTTATTTATTAAAAATAAGAAAAAATTACTAACTATCAAATGACTAACTATGATATTTATTAAAAAATAAGAAAAATATACTTACCTCTCGTTGCGGAACTGAAATATTCTATTTTAACGCCAGTCTATTTAATCATCAAAATTCAAAAGTCAATGAAGTAGCTATTTACGGCCAAATAATTTATGTGTGGGCCCCAGTACACAAGAAACCGTGAATTGGTTCCAAAATTTCGTGGTCTATTATTGATATCGATTGATTTATTGCTTTGGAAGTTAAAATGCAATATATAGGATTGCTTGTATAGTCAAACAGAAAACGTCGATGCTCACTGTTTCTTCACAGTAAAATCAACTCATCATTCGAAAACAAATAATTTGCTAATTTGCGTTAAAAAAATTAGTGTAATTTATTATTTTAAAATATAAATATATATATATATATATATATATAGGTTGAGTTATAATAAAACCTATTTTTTCATAAAAACAAAAAAATCAATGCACTTTACGTATAAAGTTAATGTATTTTATGTATAAAACTAATGCACCCTTAAGTTCTAATAAAAGACAATAATATTTATCAATATTTCGTAGTGCAGTAACTTTATACATAAAGTGCATTAACTTTATAAATAAAGTGCAATGATTTTTAGATTTTTACGAGAAAAATAAGTTTTTATTTAAACTCTTCCCTATAAACATATTATGTATAATATTGACTGATTATAGTCACTAAATGATTCTTGAAATTTTTCAATTATCAAGAATTGAAAACCCAAAAGTGGAACAATTAGTTTTAGTTTGATAGTTAATTACTTGCCAATTTTGCTTGATTTCTACATATATATGTATATATCGATATATTCATTTTATTTATATTCAATATATCGATGTATAAAATGTATTATGTGTTATCTTAATAATAATAATAAGAATAATAATAATAATAATAATAATAATAATAATAATAATAATAATAAATGATACCAAAATATCATCAGAATCTCTTATCGTGATTCTATTACAAAGAATCGGTTATTTTACTCAAAAAAAAAAGAAAAAGATATAACCATGTTAAAATTTACAATCTAATCCACAAAAGTATACACTATATTAAGTAAAAGATGCAACAAAAAATTCCAAAATCTAAACATGACAAGCTGAATCCGACACGTGGCAAGAATCTGCCGGTTGGTTGACTTCTCACGTCGTCAGTTTGCGGCCGTTAAACAAATGGGTGCTCCACTTTTTCCCGGCAAATTCTCATCTGCACACGTGTCGGCATACCATTGGCGATCGTCTGCCGGTACGCGTTTCTATGCTTGTATTAGCGTATCTCCTCCGATAGAACCAGTTACACAAACCGTTTTGATATATTCAAAATTTTATCTGACAAATTAGAAAAGAATAATAAAAAGTAGAGAGAAAAGGAAACTATAGCAAGTTCGCTGCGAGATCAAAAGCTGATACTTGGTGTATAATTGATTGATTCTTTCTCTATTATTTAAATAATATTTTCCCCATATTTTCAACGTTTCTCTTCTCTATATAGACCGAGCATTCTCTCCCTGCATAATACAGAAGTTGAAACATTGAAATATTTTTCTCATTTTTAAGCTCAATTTTCGTTGTGGGAAGTTGTTATATCGGTGAGTAATCCACTCCATATTTTGTGGAATTTCTTGAACTTTAGATTGAATTTTTGGGCTGCCTTTGATTCTTGATTTGATTTTGTGGGCTGGCTTTGACTTAGCTGTTTCAAATCTAATAGGGAATATTGAGATGGGGAGCTAACTAGAACTGAATTAATCTTGTTGTATGTAAAGGTTTAGTGAAGAAGATTTTGGGATTGTTTGATGGCGGTGAAGACGAATGGATTTGTGGAAGGCATTTGGCCGGAGGGATTGAGGAAGTTGCTGCTGTCGCTTGCTTCGAATTGGGGCGAAGCGTTTGATCATGAAGGTTTGAAGGTGGTTCATTTGAGTGGTGCAATGACTAATGTGGTGTATAGAGTTAGTTGGCCTATTAAGAAGGATGGTGGTGATGATGGTGCAAGGATTAAGAAGGATGGTGGTGATGATGGTGCAAGAATTAAGAAGGATGGTGATGATGATGGTGCAAGGAGTGTATTGGTTCGAGTATATGGCGAGGGGCTTGATCTGTTCTTCAACCGGGACGAGGAGATTAGGACGTTCAAGTGCTTGTCGGAGCATGGTTATGGGCCTAAGCTTTTGGGGCAGTTTATAGGGGGCAGAGTTGAGGAGTTCATCTATGCAAGGGTATGTGTTGTCTAACATTTTTGAAGTCATTCTTGATCTTGTTCATGTTTTTTGCTTCTGAGTTTGAGCTTATTCATGATGTGATTCTCGATATTGATGACTTGATCCTTGTTCCATTTTTTAGCTTTTTAATTTTGAGCTTCTCATTGAAGTGATTCTTGATGTTGGTTCTTGTTCATGTTTCTCTCATATTGAAGTGTGATTGTTGATTTTAATCGGTTCGTGTTTTTGCTTTCGAATTTGAGCTTCTCATTGAAGTCATTCTTGATTTTGATTCTTGTTCATAATTTTTTGCTTTCAATTTTGAACTTCTCATTGGAGTGATTCTTGTTCATGTTTCTAATTCAAACTTGAGCTTCTCATTGAAGGGATTCTTGATCTTGATTCTTGTTCATATTTTTGCAATTTTGAGCTTTGATTGCATCTTTTCTGGGAAAGTAATGTGATAATTTGAATATGTGAATTTTTTATTTTTTATTTGGAAACATGAAGATGTGAAATGTTATTAAATAAATAGAAATTTAACATTGAATATCAAGAGTTTTATTTTATCAGCAAACAATCCTATGGTTATTTAGTCTTTTAGCCTTTAACCTTTAGTTTTCTGCCATTTTCATGTTCTTGAACAACTGTTTCTGCAACGTGAACTTCTTCAGACTCTATCATCTGCTGATCTTCGCGATCCTGAGACGGCCGCCCTCATAGCAGCGAAGATGAGGGATTTCCATCAGCTCGAAATGCCAGGTCCAAAAGAGCCCCTTCTGTGGAACAGATTGAGGTACCCAACAATCAAGCAAATTGCTCAGCATTATGTGGAGATTGAATCTGTTTTGATTGCTCGTTTTTTCCCTCTGCAGAAACTGGCTCTTGGAGGCCAAGAATCTGTGCACGCCCGACCATGCCAAGGAATATCAGCTGCACACTTTAGAGGAAGAGATCACCTCACTAGAGGAAGCAATATCAATGGATCACCAAGAAATCGGCTTCTGCCACAATGATATGCAGTACGGGAACATCATGATCAATGACAACGACTCAACCCTCACTATAATCGTGCGTTTCCTTCCCTCTCGCTCTCATAACTTTCTAGAAAGACGATGCCTAGAGCTTCAAGAAGCAGCGTTTCTTCTGTTTTAAAGATTTTTTTGAGGCCTAACTGCAGCTTGCAATTTTTTCCTGGGATTTTTGCAGGATTATGAATATGCAAGCTATAATCCTGTTGCATATGATATTGCTAACCATTTTTGTGAGATGGCTGCAAATTATCATACTGATACACCTCACATCTTGGACTACACCAAATATCCAGGTTAGTGTGTGTGCGAATTAAGGTTATTCTTTTGAGCTTTTTAAGGTTTTTGTGATGTGTGTGCGTGAATTAAGGTTCTTTTCTTGAGCTTTTTAAGGTTTTTGTGGTGTGTGTGTGTGTGTGTGATTTAACCCTTTGTTTAACTTGTTCTATAGGTGTGGAAGAACGCAAGAGATTTATAAGGAAATATCTGAACTCTTCAGGTTGGTATTCTTGCTTCAGTTTTCTTGAATTTATAACCGGAAATCGAACTTTAGGACTCTCGATGCCCGATGGATGGATGTTATCGGGTGTAGCATCTACAAACCTTGAACAATTGCTTATAGAAAAACAACAAAAAAAGTAGATTTCTTGTTCCATTAGAATAATGATAAAAGTAGGTATAAGTCATTTCTTAAACATCTTTTCAAATTGGAAAATGTCAGTTTCTTGACCCAAAATTTGTCCATTTGTTAGAATATATATTTAGGTTTGGCGTGTAGGAACAGCTATATCAAAGTTGACCTAAATATCGAAGACTGCTTTAATTTTCATTAAAAAAATTCAAACATCTTTATCCTCATCTATGTATGTTATTTTATTTTTTCAAATTTTCATATCCAACTGAATATGACACTCAAAACTGAATCACATAGCTTTACTGCTTGAAAACTGAATCAAAAATTTGATGAATATGCACAGGAAATGAACCAAGTGAGACAGCAGTAGATCAGCTAGTAGATGATGTAGAGAGATACACACTAGCAAACCACATCTTCTGGGGGCTATGGGGGCTCATCTCGGTAACCGCAGCTCGAATTCTACGTTGATTTTCGACAAGATTTATAGCATCACACTAAAGTGGTGAAAATTTTCATGAACTGCAGGCATATGTGAACAAGATTGAGTTTGATTACAAGGAGTATGCAAGGCAGAGGTTTGAGCAGTATTGGTTGAGAAAGCCAACAATCTTGAATGTGGGAGGCGACCACGACGAATCGACTAGTGATACGTAGGAAGAGCCAGAAAGTGTTCATTCTTGAACCCCCTTTTTCACAAATTTGTGTATAAATTAGTGACAAAGTGTTCAAAAAATATATAGTGTTCATTGATTCTGTCATGTTTTTTGCTGTGAGAAATAGTATACTACAACTTGACTCTCTCTCTCTATTCACGCAACTCTACTAGCCTGAATATTAAACTGAGAGATATTATGATTCACAGATTTTAAATTTTATTAATCTGTCATTGGATCACATTTGTTAATTGTTTTTTTTTTTTGAAGGGCGCATTTGTTAATTGTTAAGATGTTATGTTGCAATTTTTTAGTAATAAATTTAAAACATGCTTATATTTATACGAATTAACTAATAAATTAGAACATATTTTGAATACCTTTTTTTTAGATAGAAGTGTCTAAGATGACCTAACCTAACCCGACACGATCCGAATTTTGATAGGTAGCTTTACGAAACTTGAAGAAATTCAGCACAACTCAGCCTGAGAAGCCCCTAAAAACAAACCTAGCCAAATTTCGGAGCAGTAGATAATATGACAATTCCATTTTTAAGTTTTACACTAATCTATTTTATAACTAAAAGATTATGGATCCAGACTCCACCAACATCTTTTAAATCGCATACTTCAAAGCATACCACAAGTAGTATGAATGCGTTTACAGTAATGAAACGAAGGAGAAGCGTTGTTATGAACCTGAATATCATCACAAATTTGTAAAACCAATCAAGACGAATAAGGCATTGGCTCTATTAACCATTTTTGCCTCTCCACCTATCTAATCTCTCTACATCTCATAACTGCACAAAAAAACATATGTACACTGTACACACCAAAAATCAAACTAGGAAACTCCAACATGTCTGGTAAAGAATCAAAAGAATGAATGTGTTACGGTGCACACTTTCCCACCACAAGTCAATGGCGCATTTCTTCAGGAGGTTGAGGTCCTTCAACGCTCCCAGTACGTTTTATCCTGGACATAAGCACGACACTACTATGTAACTTCATGATCATATATATTCCTCAGAAATGCTGCTTGATAGTATGTACCTTCATGATCATATATATTTTCCACTGTTTTCAATATAATGTATGAAGTCGGGACTATGTTTTGAACCGAGAGGACCTATCCTTTTCTGATGATGACGTGTGATCTAGAGTTCATGATCATCAAATCAAGATTATTGTTGAATGTAATATCTTAAATTCATTCGAGCAATGTATGTTTTTAGTAACTCTATCTTGGCCCTTAGGAGGCATTTTCCTTTGAAGATTAACCTAAATACATAAAAATTGTATAGGCTAATCCATTGTTTACTTAGATGGATTGGAACTTTGGGATATCACAAGACCCTTGATAATTTCTATAGCTTGAGGTAATTTTGCTTTATTCATATTCCATTGAAACGGTGGGATTGGAGATAATCCTAGTAATGGATAAAAATACTCAAATCAAAGATACGATCATGAAAAGTAAACACCTTAGTGGGATAAATAGGGAACTACCAATTTTAAAAAAGGCACAATATCTGCAGAGGATTGCCTAGAATGCTAAGCTACTTACCTCTTCCAATAAGAACTGGCTTATTCCACCACCGAGTTCCATTTCTGTCACGATGTCATTTTGTTCAATTTCTGCGTCAGTATAAGTGAGTGCTCGCTGCAACTTTCGAGGTGAAAATACTTCGACTTCGACCATGTAAGAGGCTGTCACAGGGCGATGATCTGATAGCTTACACTCAGACCGCTTATAGCTTAGCAACTTCATTCCTGTCCCATATGACAGTATACGATCACACCTGCATGAATTTGGAGAAGATTAAGAAATGCAGAATGTACAATGTCAAACATACGTATACATTAACAAAAAAAAAGACAGATATAGAGATGGATGACCACTAATGCTAACTAAGGTGGCCATAATACAACCAAGCTTCTTCATCATCTTGTCAAGTTCTATCGATTTTCATTTTGAAAACGACTATGCAAAAAGGTAGGTGCTTGAAAGGGATCTACTCGTGAAATGATAAGATCACTTCAATAGATAAATCCAATGAACTGTAATAGATGTTATATGGTTCTGGCTGCTTAGAAATAGCCAGAATACTCATTATAGCATGCATGGAGAGAAAAAACATTTCATCAAAAAGTTCAGTACATATTACTAAGAAAATTTGAGAAGCATACAATAGTATGAAATACCAAAAATCTAAAATTAGAAAATGCATCGCAAAATTTGATCGTGCGCAAGTTGCCAGATCATAATTCATAAGAACCATTCAACCATATTATGAACGAAAAGGAGTTTTTTTAAGAGCACGGTGCATACCATGCCGGTGTTCGCCTCCCAGCCTTTGGATCCTCTCCACTGTAAGACTCTGAGTTGAATTCATATTTGTATGTTGGAGCAAAGCTCAAAGTACCTTCAGACCATCCATCAAATGCACGGCCTTTCCTGAACTCCTTCGTAAGCTGCAAAAGGGAGTCCAGTGTATCAGATAGAATATGTTAAACAAAGTATAAGATTTGACTTGTCACCTTTCAGTCTTTCAGATAAGAGTTAAGAAAGCTATATAGTATTTGACAATCTTTACAATATTCCCCTCAAAGTGTATGGGCTGAGAGTTAGCATCAAATAAATAGATTGACTGAGAGAATTTTTTTGCGGAAACAATGTTTCCATCCTAAAAAATATTGAACCAATTATTGACAGCTTACACTGGTGTAAATGATAAGGAAAGTACTTAATAAGTCAGCTTTTAGTATTTTCACCAAATTCAGGAGAAGGAACAGTAAGAAAATGAAACTTCACCTGATCCCGCTCGACTAACTTGGACCAGTCCTCTTTGGAAATAAGTTCTCTAGTCCGCTCAAAGGGCAAATTGATTCGATAGTTTAGGTCACCCAGCCAGATTATTCTCCTGCAACCAGTAAGAATTTATATCATACATTCATGTTTGGAACTGTAATGCATAGTAATACCGCTAAGATTCCATATAAAGAAATCTTGCTCATTGAACCTTAAATCAGGTTCTTAATTAGGAATTTCAAGTAATCATCATTGAACCTTAAATCAGGTTCTTAATTAGGAATTTCAAGTAATCAGACAGTGGGGGCCAAGTATTGATCACTCATTACAATGATCCAGACTAATATAACATGTCTTTGTGATATGTGATGGGGAAGAACTACATGAGTGAACAACAGGAAGAGATCCCTCTCCGCCAAGCTTGTCGATTTATGAGTTCAAACACTACACTTCCCCAATATAAAACATGTGATAGTAATGAGATCACACATGAGCAAATATAAGTGTGTAACATATTCTATAGTTACAAGTGAACTTTAGAAAACAGAGATCCTCTTCAAACAAGCAGAAGAGCTAAAGAACAGATAGATCATTCAGGATTAACAAATGGAATGACAAAAGGGTATTCAGAAAAGCTTCACACTTATTTTAGACAATCCATGATAACTTGCATGGTTCCTGCACATCATTTTAATGAACATTTCAATTTCCACTCTTAATTCTATAACAAGAAGAATGAGAAAAAAGACAGTCATACTTACTCATGGTCATAGATTCTCTTGGGATGCTCCAAACCAGCAAGTGAATTGAAGTGTGTCCGTCGATGAATTTCTTGCACATCAGTATTCCTTTTGTTAGCATCTCCCTCTTTTTCTCCAGATGTTAGATGGGTACAAATAAAGCAGAAGAATGTCTGATGAATAGACATGCTCACTGATATTGATCCCTATAAGAGAGTGAGAGAGTCATGCCACTTGACATCCATATATCACCAAAAGAAAAAGGAACAAAGTCGAAGATCTAAGCATGACTCGTCCTGAAGAAGATAATTATATTAGAGAATTGGGCCAGAAAAATTCATAGAACAGTATCAACATAAAAAGATGAAGAATAAGGAGGAGAACGCAGACATATTGATTTCATGACTGTCGTGCCAAGCAGAAAGTACACGAAAGCAAAAACGAATGTAAGAGTGAGCTAGGATCTACTGAAAGAACATAAAACAAGTGCACTTTCTATACATTGAATAGAAACTGTAAAAACACAGCCATGTGTATTTACCAAAATGCAAGATGAATATTTAAAAACAAACCTTGTTGCCGATGTAGCCCATAATACCAACACCAACGGAAGATACTTTTAAGTTTTGTATATGCTTCCGCAAGCTCCTGCGAACCCATATGGTGATAAAGATGCCAACCATTTGCTTGCTTATAATCCTAACATATGCTGGCCTTCTCTTCCGGTTAATTAGAGATTCAAGGTCAAGTTCTGCCAGTGAAGCCAACTCCGCTCGCATTCTATTCTCATTGATTGAGGTTGATTTGAAAGAACTATATGTTCTGAAAGACTTGGATGTCTTGAAAGACTTGGAGGATTTGAAGGAGTTATGTCTATCCAAAACATGCTGACCTAAGAGATGAAGTGGTGGCTCTGGCCAACTTAAGCCTATTCTTTCTGTCCCACTGAGCGTTCTGGTTAATTTGTTGTTGTACTTGGTATCTGTTACTTCTACATTTTCTTCAGAATCTCCTTCCTGGAGCAATGTAATCTGTCCAGAATCTTTGGAGAAGAAAACTGCCGCTGCAAATCTCGTACTGCTGAATTCCTTGAGCTGTTATAGCCATTGGAGACAGATGGATCAGCACAAATAAAATTATCTTCTGCGACCCTTGCATCCTTGATTTCCTCAAAAACAATAGACTCTTCATTCAATGAGTGGATTTCCTCCACAAAATCACTGTCAGATTCAAGTAAAAATTCATCTTCAATGTCGGGGGCATCCTCAGAAGGCTTATACCTTGACGGAGAAGGTGGATCACTATAGCTCTTGAACTTAGTCGCTGGCGGAACTTGATTCAGAGTTTCGCGTATTAAGTTTTCCCATTTTGCAACTGGACGGTTATCTTCAGCTCCAAATATATTTCCAGCATTTAAGGGGATTATCTCCTGAAGGCTAGAGATGCATAACAAGGCAAATGTGACATTAATGTTCGCATAAATAAACCAGAAAATAATCTAATATGGATAATTAGCATGGTACGCTTTGATAAAAATAAACCAGAAAAATGAATTTGTATCATGATATAATTTAGAAACCACACAATCTGTTCAATAAATGAAAAGGGGAAAGCATTTACAGACGAAGGAACCAGTGCAAGATGTCATAGCTACATAATTACATGCTGAGATATAGATAATAAACAAAAGCCGTACGCAAAAGCGTAATGAACTCACCCAATTACGTAGATATCGGCAGGATTATCAATATCTAACCAACCATCGAGGTCTATGTCATCAGGAGGAGTTCTGCCCCCAACATTCCATGTGGCAGCGCATATTCTAATAGAGCCAAAGGAAAAAGATAATAGAAATTAATATCCCACCTTTTTGATAAATTAACCTTACAATGAACAGATAGATTATTTGCTACATCAATAAGCTGCTTTCACCAAGACAACGAAACAATGACCTACCTGATTTCCTTTGTGTTTATATACTGAGCTCTAAAAGTCTCTGATTTTCGTCTTCTTAACCTGGGCAGAGCATCAAGAGCATCTGTCGAGAACATGAGACAGAGGCAGAAATTGTAAATGCCTCAAAAACAACTAGTTCAAAGCCTGAGCAAAAATAGCATAAATGGTATGAGGTGAAGAAAAACCGCGATGAAGAAAAAAACTTGCATAAATCACACAGTCTAATAGAGTATGCACTTGTCAAGTTGGTAATAGCAAATTAACTACAGATGCATGTCATAGACTCAGAGCATCTCAAAGCATCATGAAGCACTCAGATTCAGATAAGAAAGGATACATTTTCTACACAAAGATGGAGATGTTGATATGTCCTCTTTGATGATTTATACACCAAATTCACATAGCATCTCAGATATTAAATACTGTATGATGACAGAACTACGAATGTTGATCATTGATAGATCAAGTGTCAAAAACGATCATAGAGCTTATCAGGGTGTAGTTTTTCTGATAAAAGCAACACTATTGCCATAACTAGCTCATTGAGATTCTTGTAGATTGTAATAAATAATTGTTTATATGTTGTATTTTCTATTTGTGGAGTAATCTATCAAAGAGTGATTAGAAATATACTTTTTATAAAATTACCATAGGGAATAACTTAATTGTTAATTCCACAGACCAAATTTTATGCCCAAATAGGTCGTGCCTGTTGGTTAATAGGAAATCATAAAGTCAAAGAATAAATCAATTAGATGACAACAAACTTACATGCCTAACTCTGATATTTATTACTATGTCTGGTAAACTATATCAATCCTACCGGAGAGGAAGAACTACTATACATTTTTATCTGTAAAGATGACTTTCTACCCTTCTTCACTCTAGAAACCAAATGAATACAAATTCTAAAAACAGTAAACTACATAAAACAAATCGTATATTTCCAATGTAATACAAAATAAAATAGAAAATTCCTGAACTGGAACTCTAGTAGTTTGCACAAGACATTATGACTCAACGTAAATCTTATCCGCATAATTTTAAATAAAATGTAAAGTGCCAACTCCCGCAATATTTAAATATATAAAAACCGATTGTCTGCCTCACGATGTAGATACGTCTAATACAAAACATCAGTACATGCTTCGTCTCTAACTAAATACCCCCAAAACCTCACGAAGAATAAGAAATTGCAACATTGATCAAGTAGAAATTGCTAAAAATCTGAGAATTGAAAATCGCAGCAATGACCGGAAGAACGTTACCAGCAGCATCAACCTGAAGTCCAATTAGCTTTTCATTCTTGAACCGCGACTCTCCGCCATAATAATCACAAATTTCTGCACACACAAAATAAAATAACTCAAATTAAAAACGAAAAGAGAGAGAGAGTGAAAATGATTGATCAAAAACAACGATGATCCGAGTCCGGACCTGTTTCGGAATCGGAGTCGGAATCGGAATCGGAATCGGCAGAGTAATCAGAGTTGCTGGTGGCGATGTTGAGCCACTTCCGCACCACGAGGCTCTTCCACGATAGCTGCAGGCACGCGCAACCGAAACACAATATTTCAGCCCAATTTCGCTGCAATTCTCCACAGGTCACCCCAAAAACACACAAAAACCAAAAAACAAAACGAGCAGTTGCATTCCAGCTAGAGAGAGAGTACCTCATGCTGCTGTTGCTGCTGCTGATTTCTGGAGTTCAGCTTCTTCATGATGAGATTACCAAAAAAAAAAACCCCGCAGATTCTAGACGAAATTGAGCGAGAAATCAATCAATCAACAAAATCGAAAACGAGAAAATTTTGGGAAGGATTTAGGTGCCGATCTTCGAGGGGGTGGGGGCGGGGCGGGGATGGCGGTTGATTATAACTAACCGTGTAAGATGTAAATGTGGTCCAATTGAAACAGCAACAGCTAGCAGATTTTATACAACTCAAAATTGAAATTTAACACTTGCACAGTTTTGCTTGGCGCCACTCAACAATTTAGGAAATTTCGTTATTATCTTTACTGTTACTGTCTCCTCTCAATTACATACATATAGACCTACTTCTATCATATTATTGATATATAGGGAGATTTTTTTAATTTTATTTTTGTCTTATTACTATTATAATGTAAATGCACCTTTCATGTTGTCTTGAAAATGTATGAAACTTATTATGCTAGAAAGCATGTCCTATTACATTATGAGAGTGTTTGACTGAATTTATTAGTTCTTCAAAACAGTTTATAAGTTGTTTAAGAGATTATAAGCTCTTGCGAAGTGTTTGTCAAAATAATCTCTTAAACAATTTATAAGCTGTGAAAATAAGTTCCAACGGTTTATAAGTTTCCCTAAAAATAAGTTGTTCATCCCAACTTATTTTTTCATAAACTTATAAGCAATAATGAATTTACGAAAATAATTTTACTATGATTCGTTATATACATTACCAATTTCACCTCTCATCAATTTCTCTCTCTCTCTAGCTATGATTTTCTCTCTTTAACTTACGATTTTTTTCTCTAACTTATAAGTTCAATTTTCAAAACACTTTAACAGATTATAAACTCTTGAAATTATTCATCTTATAAACTCTTAAAAACATATTATAAACTCCTAAAACTTAAAAGCTATCTAAAATAAGCTTAACCAAACACCCTCTATAACAAATTGCCGAGCTTCAAAATGTCCATCCTTTTTTTTCTAATTGTGATAAATAAGTAAAATAATTAAACTTCCATGTGGAAGCTAGTCTCACAATATCATATCAATTGAAGTCCACAAAATTTACAGAGGTGCTTTAATAATTATAATAATCGATCTTACTTATATGTTGAGAATGTTTTGAAACAAGGTCGAGTAATTATGGTTCAAATTTGGAAGTCTTTTTAAAAATGATTGAATTTTTTATTTTTTTAAAATCTTAAACTTTGAGAATGAAGGTTGAATCAGCTCACCAAATTCTCGCGTGTAATATATAATTAACAATTTTGAAAATATCCTTTATCGAAGCATGTGGTAAAAAAATCCACCTCATATGATATATAATCCATACGAGAATCCGATGAGTTAGATTTAGCTTTCCGACATCGGATTCTCGATCACATGCCAATTTGAAACTTTTTGCAATTTCAAATTTTTAAAACATAAAACGAAAGTTCATGTCATTTTTTACAAATGCTCCATTTCTTTTGGCCATAAACTATATGCTAAAATGTTAAACATATCATAAACTACCGATTTTGACTAATTAATACCTAAACAACATTAAACTATGCATATTTTTCATCCGATAAGTTTTAGTTACTAGAAACTTTGTAGGATAGTCGTGAATTTAATGTGGCTAATAATAATTTTTTTTCAATGCAATGTAACCTAGCTAGCCACATCAAATTAGTGATGTTCATACTCGACTTCCAGGTACCAACAAATTTGTCCGTGGAATTGGAAAATGGAAATAGTTCGGAATTTTGGTAGTAATTAGTTAAAATTAATAATTTATAATAGATTTGGGAAATTAGGGATTTTATGTGGTAGTTAAAGTTGAGTGAGGACAAAGACACCGAAAAGACTCGTGTTGGTCGTCACCGTCAATCCGGACTAGCAAACCAAAATTATGCTAGGCCATTTCAAATTATTGTTTCAATTAAGTCAAGAAAAAATTGAAAATTTAGGAGCTCATATATATGAAAACATAACCTTGACGTGCTAGGAGGTATATTTTGCACATTATCTATCAAAATGTGATAAATATGTTTACATGAAGACTTATTATTATAGTTTCAAAGCATTAGTGTTGTTGGTGAAAATTTGTCTTGTTTGGTAATTAAAGCATTCCAACGTCGTCCAACTTATAAACTATGTTTATTGAAGTTTAGTGGGTTAGTTGTGCTCCAATATCCCAGTGATTAATTTTAATTAATGACAGCTTAAGCATTAATTAAGATGGTTGTAGTCATGAGCTCGGGTGTTATTATTGTGACTAGTGAGGGACCCAATTATTATAGCACTAACATGGACTTTAATGCGGACTTTGTCAAAATCATTAATAAAATAACTAATGCTTAAACTTAGTGGAACTGACGCAGTTACCCTACTTTTCTTTTTCCAAATTACTAGGGTGTTTGTCTATCTTAATCGATTGAGCTTAAATCAAAGTATTTGGATAATTGGTAAAGAAGAGATTTTGACAATCGAACTTGAGTTCTACTACTATAAACTATTTAGACCACTATATATGTATAATTGAGCTAGATGTAAAGGTAAAATAATTTTGACAATCGAACTTGAGTTCTACTACTAGACCACTATATACATAAGAGTAAATTATTCTACAAACATCCCTTAAGATAGGAAATAAAAACACATCTTCACCTTTTATTTTTCATAAATCAATGATTCATAATTCATCTTGTAATTATATGAATTCCACCAAATTAAACATGTTTTCACTCTCTCTTCTCCCTTCTCTCCCCTTTTTCATGGGCATGTATTATCCATTCTCTTTCATCTCTTCTATTTTATCTCTCCTTCGTCAATTTGCAATTCAAACAAACTCTGAGTGTAATCAAAACTATTCTATTTGCAACAATTTCAAAGTTTCCATTTTAAAATTCAAATTTTGTAATTAATGAGTGTACTGTTTGCAGCAAACAACGTAACATGTCTTTGCAAATTTGTGTTGCAAAAATGTGAATGCTAATTGCAAAATTTAATTTTCAACCAGCCCTCTTAAAATTATTGCACATATATAGAGTTTTTATTATAAATAAAATTTATTCGATTTGCAAATTGACGTGGGAATTGTAAATGTCTAGGAGGAGAAAAGATAGAGATAAAATAGAAGAGATGGAAAAGATAAAAATACATGAGTAAGAAATAAAATGGGATAAGATGCAAATATGCCCTTAACATTTATAGCGACGAATAAAAACATCTCCATAATAAGTTTAGGTGTGAAAATACCCTTAATGTTAAATAATAGTGCATATTCATCCTAAACTTTGTTAAATGACAAAAATTATGAAATTTAATATCCTATAAAATTATGATAGTCTAATTGTAGTCATCTTTCTTTCATACATGCTTCTTACACAAATAATTTATATCCGTTATTTTTCAACTTTTAATTATTTTTTAAATTATATTTCACATGCTTACATTTATTCTATATATAATTAAATTTATGTATATTATATTATATTATAATATAAAACTATAAATTTTTCCTAATATTTGTCAATTTAAATTTTATATATAGAAATTTATCATTTCATGATATTACATGTATCAAATTGAATTATATATATATATATATATATATATATATATATATATATATATATTTGTGTGTGTGTGTGTAATGAGTGAGTGTTAATTTAAATTTGAAAAAATAAACACTACTTAATCTTCTTAACTATTTGCATCGTTTATTTAACATGAATGATACTTATACTATAAACATTAAGGACATGTTTATTTAACGATATTGGTATTTTAAATCACTTATTTAATGTCACAAATTAAATGGGTATTTTTTCACCCCTGAACTTATTTTAAAGGTATTTTGTTTTCCACAACAAATTTTGTGGAGAATAAAATTTGGGGTTAATCATAGTTTATAATCTGATTTGACTTTTGAGTTGAGTTTCAAATATAACATGATCTTTGAAATATTACAAAAATAATACGACCTTTGGATGCGAGTTGCAAATATGGCTTGAAAATGTAGTTCGGGCTAGAAATTCTAACGTGGAAGGCCTTAATCTGACATAAATATTCAAATTTATTTTCTACTTTACGTAGAAAATATATTTTTACTTGAGCATCAACATGACGATGTTTTGATGCTCGAGTGGAAGATATATTTTTCAAAAACTATAAACAATGTCATTTGATACCACAAAATATATTTTTACACTTGAGCATCAAACGATGTTGTTTTGATGTTCATGTGAAAATATATTTCAATATAATTTACAAATCTAATATCCATATCAAATTAAAACTTTTCACGTCAGAATTTTCATCCTGAAATATAGGCACAAACCATATTTGCAACTCGTGCTCGAAGACATGCTATTTTCACAATATTTTAACAGTCATACTATTTTTATAACTCAAAGGTTATGCCATAAACTATTATTAACTAAAATTTATACCTAATACAATGTCAAAGTTATATATTCCACATACTTGGATAAAATGTACAAATCATATTAAATGAAACTATGAAAAACATGAGACAGCCGTATAGTTATTAAATGATCCAAATTTTACTTTATAGAACAAACATCCATTCTTTTTATACTTACCTATGACATCGAAAGTTCATAACCACTACTTGAAAGTATGATTTGGGCAATCTCATTGGTGTACAATAGATTTCTAATATTTTCTTCATCAGAAATATTCGAGTGACACACTGGTTGGAAAAAAAATGAATATTTATTTGATTTAACAAAGGTTAATAGAAGTGCGCTATTTAGTTTATTACTTGTTGGATTTGGTTAAAAAGTTGGACCACTTTAGCTCACCAATACAACATATATAGTGCACATCCTTCTCAAAGTGGGGTACTTTGCCATGCATGTTTTCTTTATTTATATGTATATTGTCAATTTTGCAATACATATTGTAGTCTGAGCATTTTAGTTAATTAATACTATCAATACAATCTCGTTTTTTGTTTTAATTTCCTTTTTTGGGAGAAATCAATGCAATCTTACTGTTTAATCAAGGATAAATCATTTCGGTAACATTTCGATTTAAACTAGTTTAGTCGTCAAAAAGTTAAATATCGATAAATCAATTGTTATGTTAATTAAGGACCAAGTATATTATATTATATATATAGGGAATGCTTCAAATAGAAGTTATTAATTGGACATTGTTTACTTACTAGGAAATTAATCATCTTGATTAGTGTCATATTTATGTAAATTTTTCTATTTACATCATCTTTTCTCTCTTAATATAAACTATTGTGGCTGGTGAATCTATTATGTGAATGTGCGAGATTTATAAAAGCAATAAAAACACCTGAACTTTTACGTGGTTCGATCGTTAATGAGATCTACGTCCGGAGAATGGTTCCTCAATACTTCTAGAGCTTTTAAATGCAGAGTATTGGTTCTGCCTTGTATTGATAAATTCTAACCCTTCTAACATCGCTTTTCCTTCTATTTATCTGACTTCGACTTTGCCCACGCGCCCGACCTCTCCATTGGTGGTGGTGTGACTCTTCCTCTGGCGTCTTCTCCGTTGGCGGGCGGGACCGTTAGTCTTTAAATCGCCACGTGGAGGTGGCGCGACCTGATTACAGGCGTCCTCTCCGTGGCGGCGGCGGTTGGAGGCTGGGGCTTGAGCGATGATTAAGGCTTGACTTGGGCTCGTGGCGTGGGCTGCTATCAATGTTAGGCCCAGCTCGCTTGGGCTGTTAGTGGGCCCATTAGGTTGGGCTATATCCCATCATAGCCACGAATAGCCGAGGACAATGAGGCCGAGGTGGAGTGAAGACAGTGACCCGCCGGGTGAGGTGTGGGCTTGGTGAGTTGTTTCTTGGATGTGAGGGTCTTCGGTGCCGATCGGGTTGGGTTGTTTATTGTCGCGCTCGGAGAAAGATGTGGCACCGATGGAAGTCAAGTCCGACTGGATAACAGCCTCTGCGTTGGTTATGCAGTGCGATGCGTAATGGTATTACTCGTGGTGGCTCGGTGTTCGACACGAGCGACCGCACTTTCGAGGATGCCGTGGTTTGTCTCGGGCGCATGAGACTCTGCGGCTGGTTGGCCGAGTCCGATCTATTTGGCGGTCCGATCTGGTTGTGGGAGGTCCGATCTGGTTGGCGAGGTCCGATCGGTTGGCGAGGTCGATCTGGATTTCCTTGACATTTGTGGGGAGGGCGGGGTGCGACTGGCGCGCCGTCTAGAGGGCGGGGTCCGTATGATGATTGCTAGGTCGGTGGGCCCGTCCTATCTGGCGTCGTCGAGCGCGCCGGCGGTAGTTAGGCGCTCGAGCAGTGTGCGCGTGTGCCGACGTCGATCACGTGTGAGCACGTGTTGAATTTAAACGGCGATTTGCGGCGCCTACAGTCTTATAAATAGGCAAAAGGCAACTATTCACTTTCTTCTTCTTGACGCTTAACAATTCGAGAGAATTTGTGAGAGATTTTGAGCAGATTTTTATTTGAAGTAGCCGTTTACTCGCCTAAAAGTAAGTATGTTTTCTTAAATCTTCTTCGCTCACGAAAGTTCTCTTTCGCGTCGGGTTAGGCGTGAGTTGCGGTGTAAGGGACTATATGTGCTACTGACGGGTTGGGTAGGTCTGTGAGTGCGAGTCTAGTATTCGCGGTATCCTCTGTATGGGATGGCACGAAGGTGGGCGGCGAGGTCGGTTGTCGTTGGAGGAACTCTTTGAGGTTGTGAGGAGTGCAGTTAGGAGGCGTGGTGGTGTCTGCCGCATCCGGACGATAGGGCGATGGCCCTCCGGAGGGTTTATTCTTGTCTATGTAGGCGGTTTGAGGCAGTCTTAGGTACCTCATGTCCCCATTTACCTTAGCCTTCAGTATTTCGGATCCCGTCATCCGATTGACTCCAAACTCTATTAGGTCGTTGGTGGGGTGGGGCTCTCTTGTTATGGCGTTGCCGAGGAGTTGACCGAGGTATTGATCTTTTTAGCGTGAAGACCATGGGAGGGTGTACTATCATCACCCGGCTGAAATTAAGGTAGCCGTCCCTCCAAGGTGTCCCGTTGGCGAATAGGTATTTCTTCTGCTGCGGTGAGGCGGTAGAGGTATGAGTGGGGTGTCGGCTGCTGGTGGACGAAAATCAAGCCACTTGGGCCGTATGGAGAATCGTTGAACAGCGTTGGTGAGGTCTTATCCATAAGTTACAGAGGACGATCCGAAGAAGGCCGGTGAGTGTTTTGGTCGAGCGTCGGGACACAGGTGCGGGCGGGGTGAGGCATCCCTTTCTTAGTCCTTATTTGTCTTATTTCTTTGTGCTAATGTATTCTTTCCTTTTGTGCAGTGAGGTTGAGGATGAGGTGGGTTCACCATCACGGGCGAGGCCGGCAAAGAAAAAGCGGCGGTGGACCTAGTAGGGGCAGAAGAAGGTGGACGACATGGGCCAGTGATGAGTGGGCTGGCCGGGTCAGCCCGGCTTGAATCATGACCTCGGGGCGCCTGAGCACGGTACAGCCTTGCAGCTTGGTCGCATCCTCCCGGTATGTAGGCTTCACTTTTTTTGCTTGAATCGGTGGTGACTTGTGCATCTCCTTTTCGGTGGGAGCTCTATGATGGGGGCCTGCAGGCCTTCTTGAGAGGCTGCAGTCGCCGCCAGACTTGCCGAGAGCTCGGCCCGTGAGCTGAGCAGGATCTTGCCGCCGAGAGCGGATCTTGAGACCGCCGTGGCGGCTGTGAGGCGAGCTGAGCCGCCCGAGGCTGCCGAGGCAGGAGGTGGCTGGCTGAAGCCGCTTTGAAGAAGAGCCTTTGGTATTGAGGCCGCCTTGGAGTCGAGGAGGAGGGAGGAGCTGGCGGGCGAAGAAGGAACTCGCCGACGAGAGGTCTGGTGGCCGACCGGGGACCGTTGTTGAGGCCGCCGGCCGGCTCATCAGTCGGAGAGCTTCTCGAGTTTATTGCCGATCTCGCCGCCGTCTTTGGCCGAAGGTGGTGTCGGATCACTGGGGAAGTGGCGGCCGCCATGCACGATTTTGACAGGTCGACATGGGTGGACGAGGTCGACCCGAGAGATGGACAAAGCTTCGCGGGTGATCTGGTGGCTCGCTTCCAGTCTTTGGAGCTCTCGCATCGACCCCACCCTACTTCTTGGGTCGTCGCCCGGTGTGGGGTGGACGAGGATCATGACCGGGAGCTCCTTGCCGAGGTCGGTGCCGAGGAGGAGGAGCCGAGCTCGTCGGCTCGAGTCGACCCGCGGCCGCAGAGCGAGAGCAGCCGGAGGAGCGGCGGGGAGGCGGGCGGCGAGTCGGAGAGGGCCGAGGTTAGTGGGCGATTGTAATAGGTTGAATCGCGGGGTCGATGGGACCACGAGCCACTTGTAATAAATTCTTTCGTATGCTGATAAAGAATGTTTATCACTTTACGAGACTTGTGTTGTCTTTTATTTATAGCGTTCTGCGTCTCAATACTTGGGACTCGACCATGAATTCTTGGCCGTGAAAAGGGTCAGAGCTGCCTGGTAGAAG
Source organism: Salvia rosmarinus (assembly GCA_036937905.1). NCBI lineage: Eukaryota > Viridiplantae > Streptophyta > Magnoliopsida > Lamiales > Lamiaceae > Salvia > Salvia rosmarinus. Next base: position 5,031,533 of record CM072813.1, read on the forward strand.
GACGAGGAGGTGCAATTTTGGAGGTCGGTGCGCGGTGACCCAGTTTTGGCCGCCATGGATCTGAGCTCGGTGTCTTCTTCCAGGCCGAAGAAGAAGTTGACCGAGGCTGATCGGAGGTGGCCGCCTCTGGCCCGAGCAATGGCGCAGTTGAAGGTCGCGCGGCGAGTCGAGGCGGACATATCTGCCGGCGCTATCCACGGACGTTTGATGCGGTCGAGAGCAGCTTGGATTATTGCGGGCTTCGCTTGGTTGTCGGGGAGCATCTGAGTCTGAGAGAGGCGGTCGCGCGGTGGGACTACCATATCCGAAGCCGGCGATAGAGTCGAGAGCTTCTTGGCGGAGGGCATGGTCTTGAGGATGAGGAAGGGCCCAGCAGAAGAAGTTCAAAGCCCGTCGACTCCGTGGTGAAGTTTATGGAGATGTACGACATCGTCCAAAGCGTCGCATGCCCGGCGGTGGCGAGGAGCAGTGGGCTCTGCCGACCCGATCATAGAAGAACCAGGAGGAGGCGGCTACTCGATCATGCCGTAGTCTTTGAGGTTGATGGGTCGGCGAGGCGGATTATCGAGGATCCTCACGGGAGCGGGCGGCGACCGAGGACCTCGGTCGGCGAGGAGAGCTTGAGGCGGTGCGGTCGCGCACGGCGGTGTCCGTCGGGGGTGGGGTGTGACCACGTGCGTCCCCCGCGGGATGCCGTCTGCGCCGCCGCCACGGAGTGTCCACAGGCGGGTGAAGGTGACCACAGGTCGATCTTCCGTCGGGCTGCCTCAGAGCCCGCCGCGCCGCTTGGGAGGCGGCCGTGGCGATTCCGGCCTTATCGATTGGGTCGAAGGCACGAGTTCGTTCGAGCATACATCGTCGGCACGGAGATTTTATGAGAATTGGTGCAGCTTGAGAGTCTGGCGGGCGGGAAGCCGAATGAGGCTATGTATAGTATAGGACCTTGTATGTAGATATAAATGTATTTAGACTCGTTTGAAGTGTATATTTTCCCCTCGAGAGGTACAAACATAGCTTAGGACTTCGTTTTGGTCATAAATGTATTTATATTGTATACACAAGTCGTATTTTCCCAAATAAAGGGGTATAAACGAGCTCTGAGCCCGGTTGTCTTGTATATGGCTTGGTACTTTGTTTGTAGTCGTTAATGCATTTAGACTTAATCTTGGTGCATATCTTCCCAAATAAAGGGGTATGAGTTGGCGAGATCGGTCGGATGTCGGCGTGCGTGTGGGCGATCAACTTAATGGGTGTCTGTATGCTTTGCATGTAGGCGTCCAACTTAATGGGTGTCAGTATGCTTTGCATGTAGGCGTCCAACAATGGGTAATCTGTATGCTTTTCGTGTAGGCGTCCAACTTAATGGGTAATCATGCGCACCCTACTTGGTGGGATTTTCGTCTTCGTGAGGCGTCGCTTGTGAAGGTTTAGATGTGGTATATCGAATGGATGTTCACATAGATGTAAGGCGTAACGAAGTGAAATACTCGTTAGAAAAGCAGGCGTTTTATTAAACAAGTAAACGACATCGCATATCGGTCAAAACAATAGGAGGGCTAACATGTCGCGATCTAAAATCAAAGCTATGTAAAATACCTCCTTAGATGAGTTATGTGCGGGTTAGGGAATAAGTGCCCGGACGGTGGAAAGCTGACTTATAGGCCCGCTGCTTGAGGTCCTCGTGAGCGGTAGGGTCCTTCCCATGTCGGATCAAGCTTGTTAAGGCGCTCGGCTCGGCTTGCTTCATTATTAAAGTGGGGCGAGTCGCCTACTTGGAGTCGGAGGCCTTTACTCTTTTGTTGTAGTAGCGTGCGACACAGCTCTTGTGCTTGGCCGTTTATGAGCGAGCTCTCGCTTCTCCTCGAGGCGTCAAGGTTGGCCATGGTCTTCCTCGTTCGGCACAGGTCGAGTGGAGAGTCACGAGGGCTTGGCGCGATCTCGGCCGTATGACGGCCTCGGTACCGTGAACCCGGTGAAAGGGTTTCCGTCGGCGTCCGTGGTGTGGTCTGTGGGACCCGAGGACTTGAGGAGATTTTCAGCCCGATCGCCTGGCTCGGTCCACCTTTTCTTCAATCCTTGCGCGATCGTGCGGTTCGTCACCGGTCCGACCATTAACTTGCGGGTGTGCGACCGGTGAGCGTTGATTGATCTGAAGCTCTTGGCACCATTCTTGAAGTTTTGTCGACGAGCGGGTGCCATTGTCCGAGACCGGGATGTGCGGGATGCGGCGGCGGACTATATTTTTCCACAAAGGCTTGAATCATACGCTCGTGAGGCTCGAAGTGGCTCGGCCTCGACCCGTTTGTGAAGTAGTTTATGGCTACGACTAAATATCGGCGACACGGTGCTCGGTCGAATGGGCCAGCGATGTCGATCCCCACCGCATGAAGGCCACGGACTCTGCGGTGCTCAAGTCGATCGAGGCGCTTGACCGTGGGTGGATCGGCACTGGGCACTTCTTGACGAGCTCGGCGAATCTTGCGGTGGGCGGTAGTATCCGACCTCGGCGTCTTCTTTGAAAGTGCTCGCGACCCGATGTGGCTTCCACAAGATCCTCGGTGGATTCGTTGAGCACATAGTCGACTTCTTCCGGCCGAGGCATCTCGGGAGGGTTGAAGGTAAGACTTCGGTGAAGTCGCCTCGTGCATGAGATACTTGGGATTTTGCCATCATCTTTTGGCTTGAGCCGACTGAAGGTAGTCGCGCCGTGTTCGGTGGGCCTTCGGAGACATCCAATTCGGCTCTATCTCGGTGATGATGCCGACGTGGGACTCGCTATGCTTACAGAGCGGACCTCCTCCTTGGTGGACTTGTTGTGACGCCGCTAGCTTGCGAGGCGTCGGCCGGCTGTTTTCCCTCGGGATTCGGTGGATCTTGAAGTACTGAGCGAGGTCAATATCTCCTTTGCCTTCTCGAGATATTGTTTCATTCGGTCTCCTTGGCCTCGTGTTGCCTAACACCGTTCACGACGACACAGAATCGCAGAAGATTTGGATCTCATCCACCCTTAGCTCATAGCGATGCGGTCCGGAGATTAGGGCCTCATACTCCACCTCGTTGTTGGTGGTCGGGAAGGAAAACCGGGTGCGTGGGTGACTTCGCCTTATCTCGGGCCGAGGAAGAATGCCGCTCCATGCCCGTTTTGCCGAGCTCGTCCACGTCATCTGCCGGCAACCATCGGTGGGTGAGGGTCCGGTTCCTCCGTGCGGTGGGATGACCGGGTGGGCGTCGGTCGGACCGAGCTCGATAAACTTGGCTGCCGAAATCGGCGAGGGCTTGCCGCTTTTATGGCGATGCAGGGAGTCGAGATATCGTGCTGCGCCAAGCTCGAGGCCCACTTGGCTGTTCGTCCGGATGACTCGGGTTTTGACAAGACTTGCCTCGGGGGTAGGTCGGTCGTGCACAGATGGAGTGAGCACGAAAGTAGGGTCGGGCCGTCGCTAGCATTCACCAGGTGCAATCTTACCTTTTGAGGCCGCATACCTTGTCTCCGGTCCTTTGAGGCTCGGTGATGAAGTAGATAGGAAGCTGCCGTCCGGCCTCGTCCCGCGATGCCGCCTTGATTGCCTCGTCCGAGGCTGCCAAGTACAAGGAGAGGAGTTCGCCTCTTTTGGGGCGGTCGAGGTGGGCGGTCGGCGAGGTCTCCTTCGGTGTGTGGGCGGTGGTGCTCTTCCCGCCACGCCAGTCCGAGCCTCCTCAATATTTTAAAGAAGGGAGGCTTCTTCTCGGCCGGGAGAGGAACCTCTTGAGGCGGCCGGGCACCCGTGGTTGTGGACCTCATGAATGGTTTTGGCACTTGCATGTCGAGCACCGTCTTTACCTTGGTGGGGTTCGCCTTCAGCCTTCTTGGGAAACCAAACACCCCAAGAATTTCCCGTCTTTACCATGAGCGTGCATTTTGGGGTTAAGTTTGAGGTTGGCCGACACGAGGAGTTGTAGGATGGTCTGGGGTCGTCGGTGCATTTCTCGCTTTGTGGCTCTTGACTACTATGTCGTCGGCGTGAACCTCGGCGATCTCCCGATGTGGTCTTTGAATGTTGCATCCACCATCCTCGGTATGTGGCCCGGCGTTCTTGAGGCCGAAGGCATCTTCGATGCTGTGAGACGCAAAGTCGGTGATGAATGGGTCTTTGGTGCGTCCTCCGACTCATCGAGTTTGGTGGTACCCATGTATAGATCCGAGAAGCTGAACATTTCGTGGCCCACCAAGGCCTCCACCTTGTCGATATCGGGGAGGGTAGCAATCTTTAGGCGATGCTTGTTGAGGTCGGTATAATCGGCCACGCGCCGCCGCCGCAGAGACTTCGGACCACGGCGGATTAGCCATCCGGTCGGATGTTGACCTCGAACAAGATCTTGGCCTTGAAGTTGAGTCACCTCGTCCCTAACGACTGCCGCGCTCCGCTTGCGCGAATATCCTTTTCTTACGGATGGCTTGCGTGGCGGGTCGATGTTGGTGGTGAGTTATGAGCTCGGGTGACACCCGGTCATATCGGCGGGGACCAAGCAAACACGTCCCTATATTCTCTCGAGTCGTATGACGTCTTTGCGGATGTCCGCCGGGCCACAGGTGCCGACACGGGCGACCTCGAGGATCGTCGTCGTATAGTTGGAGGTCCCGGTCGGTCGTCCGGGGTGTCGGCCTCCGGGGCTCGGTAATTGCTATGCAGGGCGAGGCCGCATCTTGAGTTGAGAGCCGTAGGCATTCTTTTCTGACGTTTGGTCCCTTGGATGCTGAGCACTCCACCGGGTGGGAATCTTCACAGTGAGGTGGTAGACCGAGCAGACGGCCTTGGTGGCGTCTGACGATCTCTCAGGGATAATGTTGTGCGGAGGGGCCGGACTAGGAAGAACCGGATGGCCACAGTGGCCGACACGGGAGCCCGCCTACGGTGGCCGGAAGGTAATGACCCTCCGGTGGGCTGCTGTGAGTGAAGCTCCGTGGGCGGGAGGCGCGGGAAGCACTGAATGCCTCCGACCTCGAAGCTTATCGGGCAGCTACGGAAGATGATCTTGTGGAGGCCCCAATGTCGATATAGACCGGTGGGCGTTTTGTTGCCCACCGGCACTGTATGGTGATGGCGTCTGAGTGCGGCATGATCTTGGGCACGGGGTCTCCAGCGGAAACGTTATGTTCTCGCGTCCGGAGTCGCTTGTTCTTGGCTCTTGAGGGCGACCTCGGGCATCGTTCTTGAGGGCGACCTCGTCGTCGAAAGGCGTCCGTAACAACATGACTGCTCCATAGCGTTGGGACCTTCGTCCTCGTCGTCTTGGGTTGGGTCGCGGGTAGGCCAGCGATTGTTGCCGCCTCCATTCGCTTCGCGACTTCGCATTCTTGGACCAGCTCGTCAGGGGTACTTTTGAGGCCCGCTAACGAGCTCGTCGATCCGTGAGCCCGGGTTTCTGCGGTCCTCGGTATCATGACCATACCCTTGGTGATAGTCGCAATACTCGTCGGTGGACCTCTTGGATCCACTTTCATGGGGGCGGGCTTGGGAAGAGCTCGGCGTGGGCTCGAATATTTCCGCCCTTGATTTGAGCGGGGAGGTGCTCGCGGCGAGGGGTTGGGCGAGTCAGAGCTGAACTCAGTGACCCTCTGATTCGGTCCGAAGCGCCCTTCTGCGATCTGCGCCTCGACTTGATCGTCCGGCTTTTCTTTCGGACTTCTGCTCGTCCCAGTTTCCGCTTCTTCGATCCGACTCGTCTCCTCGACAAAGTTGTCCACGGGTTCCAAGCTTATTCGCGTCTTTGGTTTCTCCTGGTGATTTCTTTGTTCAATGGCCGGTCGGATCCGGTTCCTGAACAGCGTTGATGATGTAGAGATCGTTCTTTGTCGTCGATTTTGGCGACTCCTTGATGAACCTCGAGGCGAAGTTTGACATCGTCTCGTCCGCCCTGGCGGATTGTGAGTAGGTCGGAGGAAGGCTGGCTGGGGCGGCATCTTCCGATAAGCGCCACGCAGGCGATCCATGAGGTCACGGAAGCGATGTATGTCTTTGTTACGGCGGGCGAGGTGAACCAGCGCCGTGCGTTGAGATCAACACTCGGGAAGATTTTACATGTGAAAATCTTCCATTCCTTGATCGCCATGTTGGTGGTGTGGCGAAAAGGAAGTCGGAGGGGTCTCCGAGGCCATCGTGAGCCGCTATATTGGGTGCCGTACGGCGGGGCGGGCGTGTCTAGGATCTCCCACGGAGAAAGGAGATGATTCTCCGTGCGGTCGAACCGGGAGATCGTTGCCGTCCACTTCGGAGGGTGGGGATCGATAGCGGCGCCTATCGTCCTCAGGGGAGTTCGACTCGCCTTTCTTCCTTTCTGTTTAGCTCGACTCTGGTCGGCATGGCGGTGGAGGCGGCTGCTGTGAATGGCGGGCGTGTTGGTGGCGGCTCGCCGCGAGGAAGCGCTTGTGAATGAGGTCGGCTCGGCTGCGGTGGCGGCTCCGCGCGTCGGGCGCGATCGCGTTCTCGGCTATCACGCCGAGGTGTGGCTTGTTCCCGGACGGGGAGGCGGCCTCGGGAGGCCGTGGTGTTGATCAGGGGCCTAGAGGACCCGCCTTTGGTCCTCTGGTTGAGAAGCTTTGGAATTGGCGAATTGGCGTGGAGGAACTCGCTCACGGCTCGGCCGAGGACCTCGTGGGACGAATGAGCTGTTTGCTGCGTCCTCGTTGAGTCGACATCTTCCACTACGTTGGGGGCGCGGTCACGAGGGTGTATGGAAGAGTTTACCATGTTGCCCTCGAGTGTGGGCGCTCGTGGCGTCGCGATCTCGCTTCCATGACGGTGACCACGGTTGTCCTCGGCCGGTTGTTGCCGGCGTGGGCGGCGGTTGTGCGTGTTCTTGCCATTTTAGTTGTAGAGAAGCGAAGCTTTCTTGTTGGGTTTCCCAGGCCGGCGCGATGGTGAATCTAGCTATGTGAATGTGCGAGATTTATAGAAAGCGATAAAGAACACCGGGCTTTTACGTGGTTCGATCGTTAATGAGATCTACGTCCACGGAGGAATGGTTATCAATCTTCTACTAGAGCTTTTCGTGCAGAGTATTGATTCTGACGCTGTATTGATGAAATTGCTAACCCTTCTACGTCGATTTCCTTCTATTTATCTGACTTGACTTTGCCCACGGCGCGCCGACCTCCATTGGTGGTGGTGTGACTCTTCTCAGCGTGCTCTCCATTGGCGGGCCGGGACCGTTAAATCTTTCGTGCGCCACGTGGAGGTGGCGCGACCTTGGTTACAGGCGTCTCTCCATTGGCGGGGCGGTTCTGGAGGTGGGGCAGAGGCGATGATTAAAGAACTTGACTGGAACAGACCGCGTGGGCTGTTATCGATGTTAGGCAGCGACTTGGGCACGATGAGTGGGCCCATTAGGTTGGGCTATATCCCATCGATAACAATATGCATACATGTATTATACATATGTTGGATTAATACATATGAATTGTGCAATAATAAATTACAAGATCTTTGAGATACATTATTATTATTATTATTGCTATTATTGTCGTTCTATATAATAAGCTAAATAAAAGAGGAATCACCCAACGTACCATGTTACATTTTAATACATGTTCACATACTTTCTACGAATCTCATTATTCATTTAAAAATACGTACATTATTAATTTCATATATAATACATATTTATATGTATATTAGTTTTTCTTTTGAGAAATATTTATACTAGTCTAAAATCTAAAGATAATAATAATAATAATAATAATAATAATAATAATAATAATAATAATAATAATAATAATAATAATAATTTTGAGTCTACATAACTGGAACTATTAATCTAAAGAAAAAGATTTACTTTGGTTCCTTTTATCTTTAATCAATATTTCTTCAATGAAAGTACTACACAATGAACTGTATCGATTTAGCAAAAAGAACAAACTAAACCCTAAATTAATAGCAATTAAAACTCCAAATTACAAAAACCCTTTTTCCCGAAACCATTAAGACTCACAAATATATTCCATATTATTATAGTCTAATAATACTTTGTAATATTTTATTATCAAATTGAGAACAACAATGCCCCTCAATCATATTTATAAATTATAATTGAATCCTAACATTAATTCGAATTACCAATCAATGAGCAACTAGTTCGTACAATTAAGCATTTCAGGTTGTCAAATTCGCGTCATGACCTAAAACAGTTAATTTCTTCTATATTTTTTTTCTCTTCAAAATTCCTTTAAAAAACGACAGTACCCTTGACTTCTTGTGGCGGCTAGATTTATCTCCAAAATAAATAAATCAATCAAAAGAAAAACAAGTCGAAATGCTGAAATCTTGTCTGGCTAAAGACAATGTCCACCGACGAGGAAACTCAAATCCAAATTAATAATTTGTGCAATTTTTTAAGTAATCAAAAGTTGTTATAACTTAAATTCATCTAATCATTCACAAAAGGGTGTTTGGCTAAACATTTTTAGAGAAACATAAGTTCAAAGAGCATAAGATGTTTCAAGAAACTTATAAGAGGTAATATCTCAAGTCTTATAAGTTGTTAAAGTGTTTAGATAATTGATCTTATAAGTTAGAAAAGAATCATGAGTTAGATTGAAAATCATAGTTAGAAAGATAAAATTGACGAGAGGTGAAGTTGATAGTGTATGTGTGAAATAACGAACTATAATAAGGTTATTTTGATAAATTAGCGATTAATTATAAGTTTATGAAAAAATAAGTTAGGGTTGACCAACTTATTTTAAGAGAAACTTATAATTTGTTGTAACTATTTTAACGAACATAAAATTTGCTTTAGGAACTATTTTGCAAACACTTTCTGACGAACATAAAACAAACGAACATAAAATTTTTTTTAAACTTATAAGCTCAACCAAACACCCTCTTAGTATTGTTTATGGCAGCCACATAATGATATACAGTATCATGTAATTAATTTATTTCGACCAAAGATAATTAATTAAAGCCAAATATGTGTCCCAACATAGGAGTACAAGCCAATAACCCTTTTAATAATTTCCTATCTTAAAATAATATTTTGTCTTCCCAAAATTGGGTCCCATATTCCTCAACATAAATTCCTTTACGAGGGCCTCTTTATTTGGCACAAAAAATGAAATTTGTGGTGTTATGTGTGATAATATAAATATGGGCTATTGTTGCTTTTTTCATGTGTCATGTCTGCAATTTAAAAAAAACATATAAAATGTTTGATAGTTAATAAAGGAAAAGTGTATAATTTTAATCTAATAAATTGAATTTATGATAATTTTAGACTAATAAATCAATAATCCTTAATCAAGCCTAATTAATTGATTTTGGGACAATTTTAGCTCGTAAGTAATTTTTCGACGTCGAAAATCATAATTAGCACTAGAAATGACATGTAGAAAGCACATGTCAGAAACATCTTTGGAAATGACTTACAAACTACATGTTATTTCCGATGCCAATTTTGATTTCAATGCCAAAAAATTATTTACGGGCTAAAACTGTCACAAAAATAATTCGTTAGGTTTGATTAAGATATTATTAAATTAAGCTAAAATTATCATAAAATTTATATAGTAGTCTAAAAATGTGTATTTTCCTGTTAATAAATGTGCAAAAGACAATCGCATGTTGATAATGACATTTTTATTAGAGAATTAGAGTACAACTTATTATCAACCTGTATATAAAGCATTAATTGCATTTGTTGGCCAGTTTACATTTATGATGTCATCACTCTATATATATAGCATATAACCATACAATGTATACAAAATAAATACAAATCATGGGGTCAGAAGAGAGTTCTGTAATATGTTAGTTTCATGAAATCACTTACTTTTTTTATCTATAAAAAAAATTCACTTGCTTTTATGTATTGTAAAGTATTAAAATGAGGGATCATATTGATTTGAACCCAATGTATCGGACCGTTAGAGTGCTAAGTATAGACTATAGAGAAGATTAATTTTATTTATTTATATTTTAATTTAACTAGGGGAGATGTTATCTTTACTCAATTATTGGCTATATAAACAATATAGAAAAGTATCAAATATTTAAAATACCTATGATAAATGCATCTACGTCGGTATGAGAGATTTATAAGCGATAAAAACAGGGAGTTTTAACGTGGTTCGATCGAGGAAAAGATCTACGTCGCGGGTGATGATCCTCAAGATGTTCACTATAATCGTATTCTGATGAGTATCTCGAAGAGCTCAGTATTGATAATTTGCTAACCCTTTACCTTCAATCTAACTCCTATTTATACATAAGCGTAAACCTTGTCACGAATCCTTGATTGGCGGGCTCACGATCCTCCTATAACCGACCATGATCTCCACCATAATTGCCCATGATTTCCACCGTTACCTCATTATCGTGTCCTTGACTCCGCCTTTAATTAGGGTTTGGGGTGTGATTGGCGTGAACCGAGTAGAGCGACATTAGGTTAGGCCCAATTGCTTTGGGCACGCTAGTCGGCCCGAGAGGTTGGGCCATATCCTATCATAGCCCTCCACGAAAAGTCGAGGAATAGCCTTGCCGGGTGAAGCGGAGAATGTGCTTGCCGGGCGGGATGTTGCTTGGTGAAGTTTTGTTGAAGGTTCCTGCTCTTCTTTGCATGGAAGCGAATTATGACTGGATCTTTGTATAGGTTACGTTTGGTGCAGGCGGCTTCGCTTCTTATGGAGGACGTCGAGGTCCGAACTGAAGGGAGAATCTCTTGTAAGGGACGTTGTTCGTTGACAGGGAACCGAGGTCTAATTTGGGTGGCTGTTTCGAAGACGAGGTGCGACCTGTATGGCTCCTGCCTTTTTGGAGGACGTCGAGGTCCGACCTAAAGGACTTCTGTTGGTCTGAGGAGGACATGGGCGCGATCCATTGTCCGAGCTCGGTGTAATCATTACATGATCGATGGCGATGCATCTTCCATAGAGTCGTCATCTGCGCCAGGCGGTAGTTGGGCGCGAGGCGGCGCTTGGCGTCGATCACACATCCAATCGTAGATAGGCACGTGTGATAAATGAAACGGCAGATTTTAGGCGCCATATGTCCTATAAATAGGTCCAAAAGAGGCAACTGTTCACTTTCTTCTTCGACGCTTTATTCGAGAGAGCATACCTGTAGAAATTCCCAATTCCTCTTTCAAACTTTGTTGAAGAAATCGGATATCTCGCTCCAGAAAAAGTAAGTATGTATTCTTCATCTTCTCATTCCTCTTCTCGCCTACGATAATTACGGTTCGGTTTGGGTTCGCCAAGATGGACGTCGCTCGGCATCGTCGTGAATCAAATGAAGTTGCATGAGGTCGATCGAAGTGGTCCGCCTCGCTGCGAGAATGAGGCGTTAAAGTTAAGGATTACATCTCAAGTCCGGGGCTGATTTATCTGCGAGATGTGATCCAGGGACGGTCGATGCAATGCGAGGCGACTTGGTGACAACGGAGGAGGCGCTCGGATCTCGGAAGAGCATGCGGTATGAGAAGGTAATCCGTCGGATGGTGGAACTACCATATCGAAGCCGACGATCGAGTTCGAGCTTGTTGGCGGAGGGCATGGTGCCGAGGATGAGGAGGGCGAATAGCAAGAAGTTTAAAGACGCCTCGACTACATCACGAAATACATGCAAATGTCTGCGAGATCGTTCATAAGCAGCGCATGCCCCGATCCATGGCAGCGTCTGCCGGCGTCGCCGTCCAATAATTGAAGAGCACGAAGAGGAGGCGACGCCGATCACGCCAAGTGCTCGTCTAATGGGTCCACGAAAGAGGCGCTGAGGACGGCCTCGCGCGGTCGGGGCGAGGCGGCGCGCGGCGCAGTCGAGTGGAAGGCGGACGATTCGGGGCGAGGCATGGTCTGGCCCGCGTTAGGCTCACGGGGTCGGTGCGGCCTCGGGTACATGATCGCGTCCGGGCGGAATCCGCCGAGTCGGGTCGAGGCGCACCGGGCGGGCGAGGTGGTGCCGTCCTCATAGATTGGGTGGAAGGCACCGAGTTCATTCCGGTATTCATCGTCGACACAGGGATTTTGTTCAACTATCTCGACCGGTGAGTCTCGGCGGAGCCCGAAAACCCTAATGAGTGTATATAGTGCAGGACTTTGTATGTAGGTATAAATGTATTTAGACTCGTTTCAAAGTGTACATTTTTCCTCTTGAGAGGTATAAACATAGCTTAGGACTTCGTTTGGTCGTAAATGTATTTATACTTTATATACTGAGCATAATTTGGTGAGATCGATCTGGATGTCTTTTACATGTAGATTTTTCAATTTAATGAGTAATCAGTGTGTGCATGTAGACTTCAAATTAATGAGTAGTCTCAGTATGCGTTGCGAGACGTTCAATTTAATGAGTAATCTCACGAGTGCGGCAGCGTTTAGTGAGTACCACTTAGTGGGTTATCCGTCTTCGTGAGGCGTCCCCGTGAAGGTTTAAATGCGGTATATCGAAATAGATGTTCGCATATAAATAAAATGGAATACTCATTAGAAAAATAAATATTTTATTCAACAAATATATAACATCGCACTTGGCAAAGCAAATAAGGAGACTAACATAAAGGCGATCTGAAATCGAAGCTATGTAAAGTACCTCTTAAATGAGAAATATGCGAGTTAGGGGATAAGCGCACCGGATAGGTGAGATAGTTTGTAGCCCCTTGCCGAGGTCCTCGTGAGCGCGGTATGGGCCTTCCCATCTCGGATCCAACTTGTTAAGACGTTCGGCTCTGTGCTTCATTATTTTGTAGGGCGAGGTCACCCTCTTGCAAGCGGAGGCTTTGACCACTTTTGTTGTAATGTCCGCGACACTGGCCCTTATACTTAGCCCGCTTATGAAGGCGGTTCGCGTTTTCTTCGAGCATCAAGGTTGGTCCGCAGGTCGTCCTCGTTCCCATCCGGGTCAAAGTGAAGAGTGCGTGGGCTCGGTGCGCCGATTTCAGCGGTATGGCGGCCTCGGTTCCATAGACCAGGTGAAGGTGTTTCTCCATGCGAAGTCCGAGGTGTGGATTACAGTAGGACCGAGAGGACTTGGGAAGGTTTTCACCCAATCGCCTTTAGCTCGGTCTAGCCTCTTCTTTAATCCTTCTATAATCGTGCGGTTCGTCACGGTCGACCATTGGCTTGCGGGTGTGCGGCCGAGGTGAAGCGTTGATCGATCCGGAGCTCTTTGCACCACTCCTGAAATTTTGTCGACAAATTGGGTGCCGTTGTCGAGACCGAATGTGCGGTATGCGAGCGGCGGACTATATTCTTCCACACGGTCTCGAATCCTTTTGCTCGTGAGGTTCGACGGTGGCTCGGCCGACCCATTTGTAAAGTAGTCATAGCGGCGACTAAATATCGAGCGACCGGTGCTCGGTCGAGCGGACCAACGATGTCGATCCCCATTGCATAAAAGGCCATGGGCTCTGCAGTCGCTCGGATCGGTGCGGGTAGCTTTTGACGGTGGGTGGTGGCACTTCGGACACTTTTGCGAGTTGGTGAATCTTGAATAAGGTGGGCTAATAATATCTCGACCTCAGCGTCTTCTTTGAAAGAGCCCGGAGCCGATGTGGCTTCCGCGATGATCCTCTGTGAATCTCATTAAGCACGTAGTCGGCTTCTACGGCCCAGGCACCTCGGGAGGGTTGAAGGTAAGACTTCCGATAGAGAGCCCTCATACATAAGATATTCCGGGATTTCACCATCATCTTTTTGGCCTCAAGCCGATCCCGAGTAGTGTGCCACATTCGGTATGCTTTGAGGCGTCATCGGTTTGGTTCGACCTACGAGATAACGGCGTGGGCGCCTCAATGCTTCGGAATGAACTTCCTCTTGGCGGTTGCCGATGACGAAGCCGGTTTACTAAGGATGCCGACTCGGTTGTTTTCCCTCGTGGGATTTGATTATCTTGAAGTATCTCGAATGAGGCCAAGATCTCTTTCGCCTTCTCAAGTCTTGCTTCATTCGATCCTCCTTAGCCTCGTATGTGGCTAAGACACAGTTTACCACGACTGGAATCTCAAATATCTGGACTTTGTCCACTTTCAATTCCTTTGCTAGGCGGAGTCCGAGATCGGTGCTCGTATTCCACTTCGTTGTTGGTGGTCGGAAGGTAAACCGGGCGTATGTCACTTCTTGCTTATCTCGGGCCGAGGAGGAGGATGCCGCTCAGCGCCTGTCTTGCATGAAGCTCCGTCCACATCATCTCGCCAACAATCAGCGGGTGATGCAAGGACGGGTTCCTCCGTCGTGAGGCGTGAATGACCTCGGTGGTGAAGCGAGCTCGGTGAATTTGACCTCCACCAGAAATGCAAGGACTTGCCCTTTTATGGCCGCACAGGGGAGTATGAGATGTCGTGCTCGCCGAGCTCCGGTGCCCACTTAGCTATCGTCCGGATGACTCCGGTTTTGATAAAACTTGTCTTAGAGGTAAGTCCGTTAGTACACAGACGGAATGAGCTTCAATAAGGCCGAGGCGTCGCTTGCGTTCACCAGGCGAGCTACCTTCTCGAGGTTGGTGTACCTCGTCTCGGTCCTTTGAGAGCCGGTGATGAAGTAGATGGGAGTTGCCGTCCCGTCTCATCTCGCACCAAGATCTGACCGATTGCCTCGTCCGAGGTGGCGGATATAACGATAGAGTTTCACCTTGCTTTGGGGCGGATAGTGTCGGCGGTCGGCGAGATATTCCTTCACCGTCTGGCGGCGACTGGTGTTCTTCCCGCCAGTGAAATCTGGAGCTCTCCTCGGGATCTTGAAGAAGGAAGTTGTTTCTCGGCTACTCGAGATAGGAATCTGTGAGGCGGCGGGCATCCGGTGAGTTTGTGTATTTCACGGATGGTTCTTGGGACCGCATGTCGAGCACCGTTTTCACCTTGGTAGGATTGGCTTCGTGCCTTCTTGAGAAACCAGCATCCCGAAATTTACCCGTCTTCACCACGAATGTGCACTTACGGGATTGAACTTGAGGTTGGCCGACCTAAGGAGTGAAGAATAGTTTCGAGGTCAACGCAGCTGATTCTCGACTTTTTGCTTTTGACTACTATATCGTCGACATAGACCTCAACAATTTCCTCTATGTGATCTTTGAAGATCGCGTCCACCATCCTTTGGTAGGTAGCTCAGTTTTTCGAGACCGAAGGCATCTTTCGGTGGCAAGACACTCAAGTCGATAATGAACGTTGTTTTGGGGCATCCTCCGGGCTCATCGGGACTTGGTGGTATCCGCATATAAATCCGAGGCGAAGATCTCATGCCCCACCAATGCTTCCACCTTCTTGTCGATGTCGGGAGGGTATGATCCTTTGAGCGGTGTTTATTGAGGTCGGTATAGTCGACACACATGCGCCATCCCTCACAGCTTTGAACTACAGCGGATTAGCCATCCGGTTGGGTATTTAACCTCGTCTGATTTTAGCCTCACAGGTTGGGTTACCTCGTTTCTTATGACCGGCTACGCTCCGGACAAAACTTCTCTTCTTACGACGAACTGGTTTAGTAGCACGATCGATGTTGAGACGATGAGTTATGAGCTCGGGCGAGACCCGGTCATATCGATGGA
The DNA here is from genome assembly GCA_036937905.1 of Salvia rosmarinus. Taxonomy (NCBI): domain Eukaryota; kingdom Viridiplantae; phylum Streptophyta; class Magnoliopsida; order Lamiales; family Lamiaceae; genus Salvia; species Salvia rosmarinus. The sequence continues at coordinate 5,047,045 of CM072813.1, forward strand.
GACCATGCAAACACATCTCTATATTCCTTAGAAGTTGCATGACACGTTGGCGAATATTGATGAACATTGGATACCAACCTTGACAACTTTGGAAGAATTAGTAATCGTCAGATAGTGAAGATTCTCACGGATCATTCCGAGGTGACAACCGGAGGGTTCTGTAATTGCTAGGCCTGAGGTAAGGCCGCATCTTGGGTTGAGACTCGTAGGCATTCTTTAGCTGCCGTTTGGTCATCCTGAATGCTTAACACTCCCACGGGGGTGGGTATCTTAATGGTGAGGTGGTACACTGAGCGAGGCGGCCTGGTTGCATCTGACCAATCTCTTCCCGTGATAATGTTGTATGGAGAGGAGCTCGGACCGGAAAAATTGAATGGCCTTGGTAACCGACACAGGAGCACGTCCTACAGTGGCAGAAGGTAATGACACCTTCGGGTTGAACCGCCTCTTGAGTAAAGCTCAACCGCTGGGAAGGTGCGGGTGTACTAATTCCTCGGACATCAAGTTTATCCGAGCAGCTCGGAATATGATGCTAACGGAGGCTCCGATGTCAATGTAGACCCGATGTACATTCTTGTTGCCCACCACGGCTTGTATAGTAATGGCGTCTGGTGAGGCATGATCTTGAGTCTTGGGTGTCTTTGGAGAACACGATGTTCTCTCCATCCGGAGTCGCTAGTTTTTGGCTCCTCGGGGTTGACCTCGAGCTTCATTTCTAAGTGGCGACCTCGTCGTACCAACCGGCAATCCGGTTATAGCATAGACACTGCTCCATTGCATTGGGACCTTCGTCCTCGTCATCTTCGGTCATTGCCGTTGAGGTCGGTCATGATTGTTACCACCTCCGTTTTCCCTCTGCGCTTTTTATTACCCGACCACAGTCGGCCGATGTACTTCTTGGCCTTCCTTCCTTGAGCTCGTCAATCGTGAGCTCAAGGACTTGCAATCTTACGTATCGTGACCGTACCCACGGTGGTAGTCACAATACTTTCCGTTGACTTTTTTGGATCCTCCTTTCATAGGAGGAGGTTTGGAAAGAGCTCGATGTGAAGCTCAAATATTTCCGCTCTGGATTTGAATAGAGGCTCGTTATTACCGAGTTTGGCGAGGTCGAGCCTTGATTCTCTGGGCCCTTTTGATTCTTTCGAGCGCACGGCGTTCGGCCTCGACCCCGATCCTCCGGCTTCCTTCTTTCGATCCATTGCCATCCCAAATCTCTTCTTTCGGTCCGACTCGTCCCTTTGACAAAGTTGTCAACCAAGGTCCAAAGGCGACTAGCGTCTTCGGTACGTTCGCGGGTGATCTCTTTATTGAGCACCGGTCGGATCCGTTCTTGAATCGTTGATGATGTAGAGATCGTTACTCATCTATTTTAAGAGATTCCATGATGAATCTCGAGGCGAAATTGACATCGTCTCGTTCCGCCCTTGGCGGATTGTGCGCGAATCGGATGAAGGTTGTTGGCGGCATCTTTGGTAAAAGCGCCATTTGAACCGATCCATGAGGTCTTTGAAGCAATGGATGTTGTTCGCAAAAGCGGGTGAACCAACGTCGGCGTTGAAATCGACACCTCGGGAAAGACCTTACACATGTAAATCTTCCATCCCTCGGTTCGCCATGTTAGTGGTATAGGCAAATAGGAAGTCGGAAGGATCTCCAGGCCATCGTGTCGCGATATTCGAGCCCGTATCGGCGTGGAAAGTGTATCCGAATCTCCCTTGAAAAGGAGATAATTAGTCCGTGTCGATCGAATCCGGGAGCTCGTTACCATCCCTCTCGGGAGTGGGGATCGATAACGGCGTCGTCGTCTCTTCGAGGGAGTTCGACCGTCTTTCCTCCTTCTTTCTCGCCCATTCACATGGGTATCACGCGGTGGAGAACGGCTCGCGGAGATGCGAGGCGAATGAACCACGGTATTGGGCGGTTATTGTGCGCGGTGAGCGTTGATTATTTCGGAGAGGTGAGCGACCTCGATGCGGTAATCACCACCGGGCACTCTTGAGGGCCCGCTTCTGTTTGTCCTACGGTTGAGGAAACTCGGAATTGATTGAGGTTGGCGTTGAGGAACTCGGACCTTTGCTCGACCGAGGACCTCGTGGGAGCGGTGAACCTCCATTCACCGTGATCGAGGTCGGCATCTTCCTCTTCGTTGGGCGGCGATCACGAGGGTGTATGGAAGCATTCTCCATGTAGCCCTCGGTGTGTGATCAGGGTGGCGTCCGCAATCCCTTTCCCGGCGTTGTGTGACCACGATCGTCCTCACGCGGTTGTTACCGACATCGCCGGCGATACTAGCGTTTGCGTGTCCTTGCCATTAGATTGTAGAAACACAACTTTTGTTCAAGAGTTTTCCCACGACGGCGCCAATGATAAATCGTATCGTCGGTATGAGAGATTTATAGAAGCGATAAAACACACAGAGTTTTAACGTGGTTCGATCGAGGAAAGATCTCGTCCACGGAGGTGATGATCCTCAAGATGTTCACTATAATCGTATTACAATGAGTATCTCAAAGAGCTCTAGTATTCAGTAATTTGCTAACCCTTTTACCTTCAATCTAACTCCTATTTATACATAAACGTAAACCTTGTCACGAATCCCTTGATTGGCGGGCTCACGATCCTCCTATAACTGACCATGATCTCCACCATAATTGCCCATGATTTCCACCGTTACCTCATTATCGTGTCCTTGACTCCGCCTTTAATTAGGGTTTGGGGGCTGTGATTCGGGCGTAACCGAGTAGGGCAACATTAGGTTAGGCCCAGCTCGTTTGGGCCTGCTAGTGGACCTGAGAGGTTGGGCCATATCCTATCAACCTATAAGTGTAGTTTAAAAAAGAAACTGCGAATTCACAGTTTCTTTTTTAAACTACACTTATAGGTATTTTTAAATATTAACCTCATAACTAGCTATGTTCAGATCTAACCAATTAATGTTTTGATTCATTGTAAGTCTCGACAAGTAGATAAAAATGACGTTTAAAAAATTAAATATTTCCACCTCTACAACCAAACTATATTTTGAGAACTAGTCTTTACCAGTCAGTTTTCTTTATTTTTTGATGAAGCGAGTTAGATTTTACTAAGTCCATTTTATGGATATTTAAAATATAGTCTAAAATCGAAATTATGTTGATACTTAATGTCTGAAATTGTATCTTTCCTAAATATCCTCTAAGTACGATTTATGAAATTTAAAACATTATTCTTATACCTAAAAAATTCTCTTTGGACAAGCCACCTGTACACCTTAAGAGAAAAATGCATAGTTTCGAAGCATAACATAAATGTACAAAATAGAAATTGACAGTTGAAAGAAATTATTGCGGAATATATATATCTTCGTCAGTTGTTTTGATTTCTATGTGATACCTCAAAGTCTAGCCATCCGAAGCACATTAAATAATACTGCAAATTTACTTAAAAAGAAATTATAGGATTTTCAAGTAACTATCCTAAATAAAAGTTATTTCACAATAACGCGAGTTAAATTTTGTGGAAATATATGGGAATGCCATTTTTTTAAAAAGTTGAAACACTTTGTATCCATTTCAAAAAAAAGTGCGATATACCCATTTGATTTTTAAATATATATTTGAATGATTTGCACGAAATTGATACATTCATTTCAAATATCAATCAAATCAAATATCAAAACCGTTAACTAACTAATTTAATTTACAAATTAAATTAAATTAAAGTTCTTGAAATCTTATTTTTATAATTATGTACAAATTAAATTAAATTATCCGGGTGGAGGTGGGGTTGGCCGTGGGTGGGGTTGGCCGTGTGGGGTTGGCCGGTGGGGTGGGTTAGCCGTGGGGGTGGGGTTGGCGGGGGTGGGTTGGCCGCCCGGGGGTTGGCCGCCGTTGGCCGAGGTGGGGTGGGTTGGCTGCCTGGGATGGGGTGGGGGTGGGTTGGCCGCCGGCCGCCGGGGGGGTGGGTTGGCCGTCCGGGATGGGGGTGGGGTGGGTTGGCGCCGTTGGCCGTCGAGGGTGGGGTGGGTTGGCCTTGAGGGGCTTGGCCGGCGGGGTGGGGTGGGTTGGCCGCCTAGGCGGTTGGCCGCCGCCTAGGGAGTTGGCCGCCGTGGGGAGGTTGGCCGTGGGAGGTTGGCGCGTGGGGAGGTTGGCCGCCAGTGGGTTGGCCGAGTTAGGGTTGGCACGCCGCCGAGGGTGGTTGGCCGCAGGGTGGGTTGGTAGTGGGAGGGTTGGCGTGGGAGGGGTTGGCAGGTGGTTGGCATGATGGTGCTTGTCGGGGGTGGTCATGAGTTCGCCGATGGGCTTAGCACAAGAGAGGGCCGCCGGGGTGGGTTGTCCGCTTGGTGGGTTCGCGGAGTTGGGTGAGAGAGAGATAGAGATAGATAGAGAGAGAGAGAGAGTGAGAGAGAGTGAGATGATACTTTTTATAAACAAAATTTTGAATTAAAGTGATTAACTGGTCAATCACACATTTTCGAGTGTCAGTTGTTCAGAGCACAGATTTTCGTGTAAAAATATATTAAAATAATTAAATGGGTATGTACTGCACTTATTTTTACAAATGGATATACACTGCACTCATTTTTATAAAAAGTGGTAAATAAGCTCCGAACCCTTAAATTTTTATCGGAAACAAAAAATGATTGCTAAATTAATTCACTATAGTTTATATTGTTTGTGATTGACGAATTTAAAATATGTAAACCACATGGTGTTGTTATTGATATTTATACCAAAATATAGTATCTTTAATCAAATATGACATATTACATGAGGCTATATTACTGATATTTATATATGTGATATAAATATCATTTTAATCGTCTGCCAGTGCCGACTTGAATGTCCAATCAATATAGTACATTATTAGATATTACTGATCTGTGTTACCATTAGTTACTTAAAAGTTCACAATAAACCAAAACGAGTGCGTCAACCTCAATAAAGAAATATTGATTTTGTGCCACGCTATTATCACAGTAGTCGATACATATACCATATAGTAAAATTTTACAATTGTACAAAATAATATTTTATAATTAGCACATGATTTATTACAATTTAACATCAATTGAACTCCCAGTACCCGAATTAATATGAACATTGTCTCCATTACAAGAAAATACTTTATTGCTGACAAAAAGAATTTTAAAAAATGATACTCCCTCCGTCGACCAAAATCGTTCATTGATTTTGGTGACACGAGTTTTAATAAATTATAATGAGTGTAAAGTAAGTGAGTATAAAAATGTGTGTCATGAGGATAATAAATGAATATGTTAATGGATATTGAGTGTAAAAAGGTGGACCATATGTGGTTTTTTTTAAATAAGTGGATAGGTTTAGGGTAAAAATGTAAAGTTGATGTTTCCATAAAAGGAAAGTGAACATTTTTCATGGACTGACCAAAACAGAATTAAATGTACGAATTTAGTGGACGGAGGAGGGAGTACTTTATCTCTTACTAAGTCATATATAGCAGCTGTAATTTCGTATTGAAAAAAAAACTATATCCTAGAGCTGGACAAAACATATATGAATAAAATGAACACAATAACTCAAGTCAGCCCCATATGTAGGGATATGCAGGTGCAGGGCATATATGGAGGTGTTTGTATGCACTGAAGGATCCAACATGGGGCAATGGGGGTACAATTGTACCCCTAAAAAAAATTAAAATTTAATAGTATTTATTATGCAGTATACATAATTAATTTGATGAAATGCTCAATTCATTTGTAAATTATATTTTTGGTTATTTGATATGCCAATTTGTATGTTTTGCTGAGTAGGTTTAGTTTTCTTTCAAAAATTTATATTTTTATATTGAATATAAAAAGTAACAAGTGATACATTGGATCAAAAAAATTAAAAGGACTGGTAAAACAAACCAGTCTTTGACAATTTATATTCACTAAAATAAATTTTCAAGAGAATTCACGATCTTCACAATTAGACAGTGGGAATCCTTCTAATGCAATGTATCTCCTTCAAATGATCCCCCTCAAGCTCAAGAAAATACTATGAATTTGAGTCGTTCAAGTACTAGTAGTGTGTCATTAAAGAAGAAAGAATTGGTTTATGATATCGAACACGAAAAAAAGAATAAACATAATTGATTATCCGTCAAATCAACAAGATTCGATTATGGTAAAACTATTTATCGCACCCTCAAATACAAAAAAATCCTGACATCGTCACCGTATGTAAGATTGACTTAACCCGGGCATGTCCCTAAAATGAAATTTATTGATCAATTTGTCGGTGTTATTAATTAATGCGCTCACCTAACTATATGTAATAGCACTAAATAAATTAACAAGTTATTAAATTTCGAATGTCACGTCAGACCCAAAATCTCTAATCAAAACTGCAAAACACATGAAGTCGATATTATTAATATCAAGTTTTGAAGTTAATATGCAACATCATAATTGACCCAAAAGATTGTGTATTTTCAATAATTAACATTTAATTAAGGGTAAATATCAATTTAAACCCAAAACTATACATGTTTTATCAAAAATATCCTGAACTTTCAAAAATATCTATTAAAACCCAAAACTATCATATTTTGTATCAAAAATATGATAGTTTGTGATTATAATTTGTATCAAATATGATAGTTTGAGGTTTTAATAGATATTTTTGAAAATTGAGGGTCTTTTTGATAAAACATATATTGTTTAGGGTTAAAATTAATATTTACCCAATTAGGTGGGTAGCTATTTATTTGATTGCTTGCCAACCCCCGATATAATTTATTGTAACTAACTGACCCACACCTAATTTAAATCTTGTTACTATAAATGAAACACATTTTTTTGAGATAACGGGAACATGAATTTAATTACATTTAAAATCAAGTCAACTCAAATTTATTTCGAGTCAAATCTGTTCATTAGAGCGCATGACAAGAAGAAACTTGTTTAATTAGAAAGATTGAATTGAAATCTCAAGTTTCAATGAAACATTCCATTTTACTCTACACCATACCATAGTGCACCAGACTTTAGTGGTAGTTAGAAATAGTAAGTTCTAACTGAAATATTAATGCCACGCATTTGAGGTGTAATAAAGCCGAATAGAATCGACTTTAAATTTAATATATCGAATTCATTGAAGGCTGACGACTTTAATTAAATTAAATTGCGCCAATATGAGTTTTCAAAAATCATTTAAACTTAGTTAAATATTATTCTGAAAATTATTACTTACTATTCAGTATAACTTCCTACAAAACATAACGCAATTAGATAGTTAATATATTAATCACTAACTAAAGTATAATTAAATTATATTCTTTTTCTATATGCAATACGTAATTACATAGTTAATATATCAATCACTGACTAATTATATAATTAAAGTATCTTCTTTTTCAATATACGATCATAATGCAAATACACCATATTAATCCATGATCTTACGTAAATTTTTCATAATTTTCTTTCTTATTTATTTTAAATCTCCATTTTTTGCTTTCTAATCACTCTTTAATTGGCAATAATTTGAACTAATGAATTAATTAATTGCAAAATTGATCTTTTTTTTCTTTTTTCTTTTTGAGTTTATTGAAATTCAAATTGGTAGTTGTGATTCTCAATAATAATAAAAATAATAATAAAGTCCCCCTAAATTCATTTATTATATTTCCCACTCAGCCCACAATATATTTCTGTTCTGCTATATATATGACTATGACTATGAGCAAAACTGATTCTGCAGTGCTTACAATTAGTTATTGAATTAGCTGTAAATTTAGTACCATCAAAATTTTATGAGCTTTAAATGCAATATATTCATAATAAATATATGACATATATTCATGCATGCATGTAGTATTATATATATATATATATATATATAACTCAAGTTCCTCTCATATTCTTCTATACTAACAAGAAAACTTCAATCCCATTTTCTAGATCGAAAATGAAGCTACAAGTTATAAACATCGAAAATCTTCAAATCTCATTCTTAACTCTTCTCTTCTTCACCTTCCTCCTGTCCGCTGCCGCTCTCGTCCTCGCCCTCCTCCCCGTCCTCCACCGCTTCCTCGCCCGCCCCCGCCCCATCCTCCTCCTCAACTACGCATGCTATAAGCCGCCTCCCCACCGGAAGTGCTCCTTCGCGGCGTCGGAGGCTTTCCTCCGGCGCAACGCGGCCTTCACGCCGCAATCCGTCGAATTTATGCGCAACATCTACCTCAAATCGGGTATCGGAGACGAAACGTACGCACCCCCTTTCATCTTCGAGGATAACGGGACCCCCACGCTAAAATGCGCCGTCCAAGAAGCAAAGGAAGGGATCTTCTCCGCCATCGATGCGCTGCTCGCCAAAACCCTAATCAAAATTTCTGACATCGACGTCGTCGTTGTCACATGCGGCAGCTTCTCCCCCTCTCCTTCTCTCTCCTCTCTCATCGTCGGCCGCTACAAGCTCAAATCCGACGTGAAAACGTACAATCTAAGCGGCATGGGATGCAGCTCCGGCGTGATCGCCGTCGATTTCACCGCCAGAGTTCTCCGCGGCGGCGGCCGGAAAATTCAAAACGCCCTCGTTGTCGTCACGGAGAGCATCACGCTGAACTGGTACGGCGGCGACAGCCGCCCCATGCTCGTGACCAATTGCATCTTCCGCGTCGGCTGCGCGGCCGCCCTAATCACCAACGACCCTAGTCGCCACGGAGTCGCAAAGATGGAACTCATCGACTCGCTCCGGACTCATCACGGAGCTGACGACAGCGCCTACCAGGCGGCGTTTCAAGAGGAGGACGACAAGGGCAATACCGGTATTTCACTCAGTAAGGATTTGGTGAGGGTGGCTCAGGTTTATCTAAGGGAGCATATCAAGATTCTTGCTCCTAGGGTTCTGCCACTGAGTCTACTCGTCCGCTACGCATACTCAGCGGCCGCGGCAGCCCTTTCCCACGGCGGGCCCCAGAAGCCCATAGTGCCTGATTTCACAAAAGCCTTTGACCACATGTGCATACACACGGGAGGTAAGGCTGTAATAGAGAGCGTTGCGCGAGTCCTGAGCCTCGATGATGACGTCACTGAACCAGCTCGAATGAGTTTGAACCGATTCGGAAACACATCTAGTAGCCTGGTGTTTTATGAATTAGCCTATTTTGAGGCGAAGAAACGAACTAAAAAAGGTGACAAAATGTGGATGTTAGCATTTGGGACCGGTTTCAAAGTTGGCAGCCTAGTTTGGAAATGGCTTCAGCATTCCAATCAAGATGTTGATAATCCATGGCTGGATTGCATCGACACTTACCCTTTGAAGGCTTGGTGAATTTATTTTGAAGGTTTGGAATGCATTTGGGACTTCTTCTTTTTTTGTATCATGGGGAACCCGCAATGCTTCCTTAGGTGTCTGTTGGGTAAAACCCCACGTTCATATGCAATAGCGCAAACCATGCGCCAAACTCATAGAGGTGTTTGGTGGGGTTCGAACCTGTAACCTCTCGACCCACCTTAACCATTGGGATTTTCAATCTTTATATATATGAGTACAAATTATCGAAATTTTGTGTTTTTGTGACATGATGAATAGTTTATTCACTCATATATATTTAGTTGTTCTTAGTCCTGAATCTTGGCACTTGCAATTTTAATCTCTTTATAATGTCTCACTGTCATTTTCATTTAGTTATTTATTTTTCTATTATTTTCTTCAATTTTAGTCTCTTTTCTTTTAACTCTTGGAACTCCTATGCGTTTTTAGCTCATTTTTAGAGGTTGTTAGCAAGAATTTGTTAATTGTTTCTGATTTTGTTGCTGAAGATTTTGATCACTTTAATAGATTATCATTTGTTTATTTTTCTTTTGGTAAATGGACTTTTTTGGTTTATCTAATCTTATATGCAATTATCAATTCGTAGGCTAGTGTGCTGTGTCATTACTCATTATCATTGATGTAGGACTCATAATAAAGTGACTTGATTAGATAAAGTTTTCTCCATCATCATTAATATTTGAATCAATCCGGGAATGAATTTATTCATGTTAATGGCGATGATTATGCGATATATATAGAGAGAGAGAGAGAGAGATGTTCAAACCAGATCAATTTTTAATGTGAGAACGGAGAATTACAAGAATTATCTATAAATCAAATGAAATTCGTTATGAAAATAATATATCCATTGAGAAAGTTAATGCATCAAAAAATTCAAAATTTTTATCTAAGTTTGATTCTATCAAAGACGAAATTCTATTTTCTTGGATGCAGTATCTTTTTCCAATGCAACTATCACACATATCGTAGCATTATCATGTCATTGACGGAAACATTAATGTGCCATCAGATGATAAACGGTTAACTATTAGAAATTATTGTTGCAAAAATTACTTGATGGGTCTAAAAAAGCAAAAGATAATCCTTACCTTACTTAATTTTAATATTAACACAAAATGAAGTATAATAAGCATAGTAAATGATTTTGTGAGAAAAATTATCGATATATATATATATATATATATAAACCATTTTATCGTGAGAGCGTAAAAACAAAAAATGATGAATTCACTTTGTATGTTGATGAATCCGTCAAGAATATTATTGAACCAAATAAAAAAAAAAAAAAAATCGATCCTCAAGGAATTCGAACCCGAGTGAGAATTTTCAAATTTTCAGATTCAGTAACATTCTCAACGGATTCATCAACTTTCATAACGATTCATTTGGTTCTTAGTTTTTAGAATAAAAATGGTTCTCATTTGAACATAACTGCATCTCTCTCTCTCTCTCTCTCTATATATATATATGTATATATATGAATGAGATCAAATACAAATCCATCTTAAAATAATATATATATATATATAGGGGTGGTTCTAGTAATAATATATATAAGTGTAAGAAATAAGAATACATCACATCCACACATCTAGCTCATATCAACGGTTCAGATTAAAGGGAATTCAGTTAATGATTTCATATTTTATTTTATTAAATAATTCGAATAAAGGTAAATTTGGCATTAAAAAATTATTTTCTCTATCACTCCAGACGTAAATTTCGTCACTTCCCGATAATCTTGCCATTTACCAAAAAAGTATGGATTTTTTAATCTACTCAATTTAATTAATATTGCACAAACTAATCGTTCTATAGCACATATTTAATAAATATGTGGCACATATTATACATCACGAAACACAATTTATTGTTGCACTACTTGCACTTTCTATAGTACATATGTAATACAAACAATGCACATATTTAATAAATATGTGGCACACATTACACATCACGAAGCATAATTTATTGTTGTACGATAAAAGCTACGAATGTATTCTACCCGTGCAACAAAAAAATATAATCTATCTAAAATAAGAAGATACAAGATAGATTACAACAAATCCCTAAAATCAATGAAATAACCGTTTTAACATAAAGTAAAATTACTAGTATAACCTTTAAATAAATCCTGTGAAATTAAAGTATAGCATATATAGTAATATACTGTAGCACAAAATAAATTAATATTATTCATTAATTTACTAAAATCAATTACTTAGATTTATTCTTATTTCTTACAAATAATTTATTGCTACCTAATCCATCTTATCTTCCTTCATTTAACTGGTCGGTAAATTTGAAATTATTATCAATATTTCTAAATTGGATCCATCACCTAAAAATAGGAATCACATTGATTAATCTTTTCACCTCAAAAAAGAAAAAGAATCACATTATTTAATCTTGATATGAGTAAAAGCGTACGACTGCGCTGAAATAACTTTTCTTTTAATTGCTATCTTTGCATTAACTAATCAGCGTTGAATTAAGCTGATTCTTCGCTGTATTGCCACAATTCCCTAATCCTTCTTAATTAATTAATCAATGTATGATGGTCATTGTAACGGCCCACTTTTCCAGAGAACGGATTAGTAGGGACTATTACTCGGAACGAGAATTAAGAAACGTAACAAAGACATGGAACATTGAAATATGAGACATATATCAGGAATACTTCTAAAACTTCAATGCGTTGGAGATTTGACAAACATAATGTACATATGACTTAGTATTCTTGCAGCGGAAAACATGTGAATACACATATGACGATGTGCACTCAAGGTACTAACTTCCAGCGACAAAAGAATTCTATTGCTCAACACTGCTCCATCGCATCACCAGCTCAACCTGCACATTTAAAAACAAACATGCAGGGCTGAGTACAAGAATGCACTCATTGGACTCATGCCAAAAATATTTTTCATTGAATTACACTGCCCCTTCAGTAACACACGAGGTTTTATTTGAAATACTCGTGCTTACTAAACATTTTCTTGCATTTTCATAAATCGTCTGGCCAGACATTTTCTTTGTATGTATGATTCATATCCTTTCATTCCTCATATAACATCATCCTCGATTCTCGAGCCGTAGAAGGAGGCCTCCCTCTACGTCGCTGTGACCGGCCGTGAATTGTACTTACAGCACACAGTCAATTTGAGTGTACACGTTAATCCGAGCTATAAAGAACAGGATCCGAATTCGATTTTTCATGAATTGGGAGCGACCCAACAACTTTTTTCATTCATTCTTGGCGAACCAACACATTGATAGGATACATACACAAAACATAAACATTTTGGGCGGGTAATTTCATGAACATCATTTTCTCATCATTTCTCAAAGAAAGCATCATAAATAAATACTTTTCATTTTGCATAAAACATCATAAATAAATCATTTTATCCTCGAGGATAAGAAAAGAAAAGTCCACCTCAAGAATGACCTTCTTGACATACATGATAGTGATCATTTGTCGTTTTCATTTACGTTCACGTTGGACCTTGTCAATGTAAAAATATAATTTAATACATCATTCATCTTTTCTTTGAAGCATCGTTAAGATTTAACAATTCATTATCTTTTAAATCTTAGAGTTTTATGATTTTCGTTATCGATCGACTTAGTTAACAATCTATACTTCGTCTATTAGATTCGTCTCGTCATGACGATAGGCGACGCTTCGTCGTTGCATTCTTTCCTTCCATCAATGTTTCTCCACGTCATTTCATATAATTTATGAATCCTAAGTTCATAACTAATATTAAATGGTTTGTTAACGCGTATCGAAAATTCGAGTTTCAATAACTCATCCATTACCAACATTTCTTCGCCGTGTTTCTCACCTCACACGTCCCACATTTTCTATTAAAGAAAATAATATCGATACTAAACGATACATAAGAACTTCTCTTACTTCAATCATCTTGTAATAATCATTCTATAAATTTAAGTTACTTAGAAATAATATTTCTTAAGTATCCACTTGACATGATCAACTCATTAATTAAATCTATAATTTAATTAAGTAAATTCATAATTAAAACTTAATTGAATGGATTAAATAAAATCCAATAATATTTGATTAATCAATCAAATTATTTTAATTCATCTTAAATATCCACTAATTAGGATTTTATTCCAAACACTCCTTACATAAAGTCATCTCATTACGTACATAAATCACTTAAAAGATAATTCTCAAATTATTCCTTAACATAATTAATTAATTATGTTATTAAAAATATATATATATAGACTTTATTAAATCTCATGAGTTTAATTAACTCACTATAATGAATTGGTCTTTAGATTACTCTTTAATTCAAAAGTCCATCCTTCATTTAATCTAAGGCCCAACATTAAAAATAAATTTCAGCCTACATAAATTAATTTAACTTAAATGAAACTCTAGCCCATGACTTAGGCCCATATCATTTTAAATTTTCAGCCCATGAATTAAACTAGAATCCAGTCAATCCACATTAAAATTTTGGCCCAACCGAACAAGCCCAAAACAAATTAATTAAAGTAACCTAAGGCCCAAGCTTAAAATTTTACCCTACCCATTTGGCCCATATAAAAAAAATAAAACTAACCTAACACCTAATTTAATATCTATCACCCCCATTCCATGATCTCTCTCTCTCTCGCCCTCACACACCACACACATGCGCCCATGGCCGCCGTGCGGTGGCGGTGCGTCGTCACTTCTTCCTCTTTTCTCCTTTCTTCTCTCTCACCCCCAACATACGCACACACACATACACGAGCTTGCTTTGAACGCACAAACTCGCTGCGTCGTCTCCTCCGTCCGGCCACCACTTCACCGGCGGCGGCGTGATTTCACTCCATCTTCTCTTTTCTCTCGCAGCGACGCACACACACACTAGACAAAGATCTCTCTCTCGCTCGATTTACCGACATCGTCGTCGCGCCGTCGGTGAGCCGCGCGGATCCGGTGCCAACGCCACGACTTTCTCCATCTCCGGTCGGCGAGCCTTGTCATTGCCGCCGTGACTTCTCCGGCGAGATCGCGGCGCGACTCCGGATCCGGGTCGTCTCTCTTTCTCGGCTCAACTCTCTCACTCACGATCACACGCGCACAAATATATATATATATCCACACGGATCTCTATTTCAATCCTCACCCTCTTCTTTGTATTTGGGTTTTCGGTAGTCTCGGTTCGGGAAGGTCCTATCGAGGATCGCTTGGCGTCGCCGCCGCCGATTGTGCCGCGCCGATTCTCGCTCGACCTCCGTCGACCCACAAAGAGCCTGAGTGGCTCGGTCACATTCTTAAGAAATTCTTAATTTACGTATTACTAATTTTCTATATAATTGTGATTTTATCGCTTGGCTTATTTGTTAATACCTTGTAAATTTTCCATTTTCACTTCAAAAGCAATATGTATTTATTGAGATATTAGATCTAAGCTAAAAGCGGGTGAATGTATATACATGTATATGTGATGTTCTTGATGAAATTAAACATATTATAATTGTGATTGAATGAAATGGAATGAGATGGAACCCATATGAAGTAGGTGGTATGTTTACGCTTTGTTCTTTGTTTTGATCGGTTGGATAGCAAATTTATTCTTGTGGTTTTCTTCATCCATCGGCGACGGGTTTGGAAATGAGAATGAAGAAGTATGGGTTGATTTATTGAGAGAAAATGGAGGTTGTATAAGAGTATTCATAGGATTCTTTGAGTGTAATGATGAGCTTTGAAAAGAGTGATGAGTGTATTGGGTAAAGTGGAAGATTTTGTGGGATTTGAAATGATGTGGTTGATTTGACAATTTATCCAGTATAAAACATCTGGTTCGGTTCGTAACTGTATTCGTTTAAATTTTCTCGTTCAAAATAAAATCGAACGTCGACGATTATAAATTTTTAATAATCGCTCTAATATCAAAACCCGATTTAGCTAAATAAATTAATAATTCAAGATTTTAAATTTCTAGGGTATTACATTATATCCCCTTAAGAAAATTTCGTCCTCGAAATTTGTACACTTCGCAGCATTTCGTATTATCCTTTCCTTCATCATGCTCTCGAATTTCGATGTTGCTTCTTCGAACCCATAATATCTTTATGAAATCTTAACTTTCGATATCGACTAATCCTTAGTCATAAACCTTCCGCCTAAGCTCAATATATTCTTGATTTAATAGGATCATATGAGTATATGTTATAAACTAACCATATACGCAGAATTTATCGATTTCTGTTGGTAGTGAGTCATGTGTTTAACTCTAATTCGTTTAAACACACACTTCCCTCGTAATTCTTTCCATTGGTGAAAGAAAATATAATAATCCATTTTCTTCAACTCCTTCTAGGTGAAGTTCTAAGAAATCCATATAGGTATTTCTAACAAAGTAGCTTGAAGTTCTTTTCTCGATAATATTATCATCTTCTAGGTGATATCATCTGTAACGACCCGGCTTCCGGATTGACGGCTGACCTACTGCACCAACACGAGTCTTTTCGGTGTGCTTTGTCCTCACCACACACTCCCTAAGAAAATTTCCGGGGTCACCCGTCCATAATTGCTCCAAGCTAAGCACGCTTAACTTTAGAGTTCTTATGAGATTTCTATCTCATAGCTATGCCGATCATATAGTAATCACAAGTAGTTCGATGATCGCCATTTAGATCCTCACCCTACGAACATGGCATCCGTCATTATCATCCATTCTTAATTCGATCGAATAATTCGGTTTCCTTTCTCTCTATTGCTCTTAGGAATATATTTCTCATATATTCTTACTTTAAAATATTTTCGAGAGATCCTTATTCGGCATAGTGCCTTCACTGTAATATCCTTTTAGGATATACATCATTTGTTACCATTCTTTATTGATCCATCATGCGATTTAGCATAGGATGAAATCCTTGGTCAACTGATGCCATATCATGCTTTTGCTTTGACGTCAAACATCCTTATCATTTCTCGACATTCAATGATTAATTCATTTCAATGTCGAGATACTTAATATCTCATTTTATTGATCGTCATAAAAGTATGGAGATAATCTTCCCAGTTAGATTCACCTTAAGATCCTTCCATGTGAGTCGTTTCATTTGTTCTCTTGGAGATATTCCCTTTTCCTTAAACATGGTATCTGAAAATAATATTACTTTCATTATACTTCGGTTCCCACATTCAGATTAGAAACGTCATTATTGACATATAGCTTGGCAAGTTAGTACATGTGTACCCCATAACTTAAATTCCAAGCATCTTATTACCATGTCTTGACTTTGGAGATATTTCTCCATACTTGATTTACATGCTAGGGCTAACCTAGTTGTCCACACTTCTCAATATTTATGATTCATCATTCTCACAATCATTGATCTAACTAAGGTCTCAAATATTCGAAATTGCGTACCATGGTAATCTAGTTCGGGATACTTAGTTTTCATTTTGTCTTCAAGTTCCCTTGTGGCCTCCTCCATACCGTGATGGTTCCACTTTACTTTGACGAAGACAATTTGTTTGTTTCGTAAAACTTGAACTTTTCTATCCAAAATTTGGACAAGTCTTTCTTCATAACTCAAGTCCTGAGCTAAGACTACTTCATCGTGATTAATTACGTGTTTCGAATCAAACACGTATTTTCTTAATTGCGAGACATGAAACACATTGTGTACGTCTCCAATGTTTGGTGGCAACTTTCCTATGTATAAAAAGGTCCTATGTATCGAGGTCGTAACTTTCCTCGCTTGCCAAAACGTATAACTCCTTTCGAAGGAGAAACCTTAAGGAACACTCGATCCGCAACGATGAACTCTAAATCAGATCGACGTTTATTCGCATAAGGCTTTTGTCTATCTTGGGCTTCTTTGATTCTTTGCTTGATGTGATCGACCTTCTCAATCATTCGTTGTACTAGATCTGGACCTAGTAACTTTCTTTCACCCACTTCATCCCAATAAAGTGGCGATCGATATTTCCGACCATGCAAAGCCTCATATATTCGAAATCAATTATGCTCAAGCATAATTCTAAGGGTTGAGGTATAAAGCGAGAGATTTATTTCCTGAGATGTTATCATTTCTTTATATATATTCTTTGAGAAGAATATCTTGCATGCATCTTCATCCTTCTTAGACATGTCCAACCTATGACTTGACGTCATCCTCACCTTCCTCCGGCTTATCACCGGCAGTCTGTTCAGGGTTCCAAATTCAACGATGGCAACTAAACACGAGGGTTGCGCTCGTTGCGGGACTTAACCCATTAAAGATAAGTTGTAATCTCTCTCGTCATGACATAATAAGGAGAATTCATATCCCACAGATATTATATACTTTTCTTTACTTTTACTCTTGTATTAAATGCTAAAGAGTATCTTACTCATGACCTTCATTATCATAATTACTTGGTAAGCCCATCAGGGTCATTGCATCGATGTGTATCATAGGGAAAATATCTCGTCTCATCGAGATTTCCTTTACATCATAATTTCTTGATGTCTATCACTTTATTGATCTGAAACTTTCAGATGACTGAAATATGTCAACCTATATCATGCCTGATATTTATCGTCTTACTAATTCGCACTTAGGTAACAAGGTAAGTCAACCTTATCATACTTATTGGTTCCAATGATTGAAGAAAACTCATCATGACAACTTACAAGGGTAAATGTTCGAAATTCGAGGTGAATCTTACTTTTGAGAGTTTGAACCAATATGTTCCTTGAATTGAATAATTGGGATATAGGGTCCGAAGACCAGAATGACGACTACTGAGATTTCTTTGGTCATGTGGGCTGGCCAGACCCGTCACAAATATTTTCTTAGTCACACAAGAACTTGGTTTCAAAAGGATCCCTTTATAGACCTTTGGGTTAAAAATTCTTTCAAAACATTGAGAAACTCACGTGATTTCTCAATTTGATCTAGACCATAGAGTTAAACTCAATGACAGAAATTGGGCAATGAAATTGAATTTGAAACCTTATATAACTCGCAATAGGTCATCATCAAAGGTTCTCATGTATGTCATAGTTCTACTTGTACTACTGGGAATCTTACCTTCTAGTAACTTTCTAAAATTCTTATTGCACTGTAAAGTCCTCACTCAATAAATCCATAAACTAACTTCCACCGATTCTCGTAATTTACGAAGAAAGAATCGGGGGTTGGGTCCCACATAACAATTAAAATGCGTCGCGATAGAGTACGTGAGCGAAAACCATACGTAAATCGAAGTTCAAACGAAGGAGAGTAGGTCAAAACAAAATCACTGCAAGAGTGCGAAGAGCCAGCGCCGAATTCATTCTTGTTTTGAAAACTCACAATACTTGGATCAATTCATTCTTTGATCACATTTCTTTTTCGTTTATAACGAATAAGTCATAGTCGATTTGGAGTTCCGTCGTGCGTGAACGTCCAAATAAAAAGACTATACTCATGTCGCTTATCACATAGTGACATTTATCATTTTGACCTCATGTCCACTTCTGCTCGTAAATTCTCTTCTCGTCTTTTATTTCGAGATTCTCATTTCGATCTCGCTTTTATTTTTAGTATAGAATAAAATTTTCATAATTCGTCCTTCTATGTTCTTTCGCAATGGGATCATGCGTCTTAAACAGTCTACGTTCTTTTGGGGATGACATATCCTTCATCATTAACAAACTTGAGATTTGAAATAAAATTTCAAATATTCATATCGTAGTTCATTGTACTCATGTACTTCTTTGAATTTCAAAAATTCAACATAACATATTTGACATATAATGTCCATTTTGAGCATTTTCATCAAGAATAACAATAAATCTTTATTGAATTCCATGAATTCAAACATTTCATTTATTGACACATATTCGTCACTACTTTCGTATGACATTATCATACATTATCATACGTTGGTAGCGAACCAACAACTTCGATCATGACAACATCCTCCTCATAAACATCATTAACAATCTTCCTGATAAATATCATCAAACCATGATATGTTGGTAGCGAACCAACAACTTTTCTTATTATTTCATCATTCTGTACTTCATGACATGAAACTTCATTTGCAACATTTGCAATAACTTTCACTTTCAATCAATCCTCATAACTTTCATTTCACTTGAAAATTATTACAAAACTTTGAGAAAGAATCATTTACTTAGTATAAATCAAATCAGTAAGTTTTCCTTAAATATGCGGTCCCATACCGCATATTGTGGAATCTTTTCTTTCTTTTTTTGAAAAAATCATTTTCATCCTTTCTCACTTTCAACTTTTCATTTCAAAACTTTTGAAGAAATAATTTACCTCATTCCGGTTGAGCTTGATGTGATGGAGTGTTGAGCATAGTCGATGACCTCTAACAAGTCACACTCAATCTAGACTTAACTTTGAAGGAAGTTTTGGGATCCAGGCGAATCTGCTCGATACCACTTTAAACGGCCCACTTTTTCGAGAACGGATTAGCGGGACTATTACTCGGGCGAGAATTAAAAACGTAACAAATACATGGAACATTGAAATATGAGACATATATCGGAATACTTCTAAAACTTCAATGCGTTGGAGATTTGACAAACATAATGTACATATGACTTAGTATTCTTGCAAATGGAAAACATGTGAATACACATATGACGATGTGCACTCAAGGTACTAACTTTCGGTGACAAAAGAATTCTATTGCTCAACACCGCTCCATCGCATCACCAGCTCAACCTGCACATTTAAAAACAAACATGCAGGGCTGAGTACAAGAATGCACACATTGGACTCATGCCAAAAACATTTTTCATTGAATTACATCGCCCTTCAAGAACCCACGAGGTTTTATTTGAAATACTCGTGCTTACTAAACATTTTCTTGCATTTTCATAAATCGTCGGCGGACATTTTCTTTGTATGTATGATCCATATCCTTTCATTCCTCATATAAGATCATCACGATTCACGAGCGCCGAAGGAGGCCTCCTCTACGTCGGCGTGATGGCCGTGAATTGTACTTACAAAGACACAACAACTTGAGTGTACACGTTAATCCGAGCTATAAAGCACATGATCCGAATTCGATTTTTCATGAATTGGGAGCGACCCAACAACTTTTCTTTCATTCATTCTTTGGCGAACCAACACATTGATAGGATACATACACAAAACATAAACATTTTGGCGGGTAATTTCATGAACATCATTTTCCTCATCATTTCTCAAAGAAAGCATCATAAATAAATACTTTTCATTTTGCATAAAGCATCATAAATAAATCATTTTATCATTGAGGATAAGAAAAGAAAAGCCCACCTCAAGAATTGACCTTCTTGACATACATGATAGTAATCCTTTGTCGTTTTCATTTACGTTCACGCTGGACCTTGTCAATGTAAGAAATATAATTTAATACATCATTCATCTTTTTCTTTGAAGCATCGTTAGGATTTAACGAATTCATTATCTTTTAAATCTTAGAGTTTTATGATTTTCGTTATCGATACGACTTAGTTAACAATCTATACTTCGTCTATTAGATTCGTCTCAATCATGACGATAGGCGACGCTTAAATCGTTGCATTCTTTCCTTCCATCAATGTTTCTCCACGTCATTTCATATAATTTATGAATCCTAAGTTCATAACTAATATTCGTCGTTTGTTAACGCGTATCGAAAATTCCGAGTTTCAATAACTCATCCATTACCAACATTTCTTCGCCGTGTTTCTCACCTCACACGTCCCACATTTTCTATTAAAGAAAATAATATCGATACTAAACGATACATAAGAACTTCTCTTACTTCAATCATCTTGTAATAATCATTCTATAAATTTAAGTTACTTAGAAATAATATTTCTTAAGTATCTACTTGACATGATCAACTCATTAATTAAATCTATAATTTAATTAAGTAAATCCATAATTAAAACTTAATTGAATGGATTAAATAAAATCCAATAATATTTGATTAATCAATCAAATTATTTTAATTCATCTTAAATATCC
Organism: Salvia rosmarinus; assembly: GCA_036937905.1. Classification (NCBI taxonomy): domain Eukaryota; kingdom Viridiplantae; phylum Streptophyta; class Magnoliopsida; order Lamiales; family Lamiaceae; genus Salvia; species Salvia rosmarinus. Next base: position 5,068,320 of record CM072813.1, read on the forward strand.
ACTAATTAGGATTTTATTCCAAACACTCCTTACATAAAGTCATCTCATTACGTACATAAATCACTTAAAAGAATAATTCTCAAATTATTCCTTAACATAATTAATTAATTATGTTATTAAAAATATATATATTTAGACTTTATTAAATCTCATGAGTTTAATTAACTCACTATAATGAATTGGTCTTTAGATTACTCTTTAATTCAAGAGTCCATCCTTCATTTAATCTAAGGCCCAACATTAAAAATAAATTTCAGCCTACATAAATTAATTTAACTTAAATGAAACTCTAGCCCATGACTTAGGCCCATATCATTTTAAATTTTCAGCCCATGAATTAAACTAGAATCCAGTCCAATCCACATTAAAATTTTGGCCCAACTGAACAAGCCCAAAACAAATTAATTAAACTAACCTAAGGCCCAAGCTTAAAAATTTTCGGCCCTACCCATTTGGCCCATATAAAAAAAATAAAACTAACCTAACACCTAATTTAATATCTATCAGCCCCCCATTCCATGATCTCTCTCTCTCTCGTCCTCACACACCACACACGCGCACAGACTGCCATGGCCGGCCGGCCATGTCGCCGGTCGGCGAGGTGCGGTCGCCGTCACTTCTTCCTCTTTTCTCCTTTCTTCTCTCTTCTCACCCCCTAACATACGCACACATACACATACACGAGCTCGCTGAGAAACGCACACAAACTCGCCTGCGTCGTCTCCTCGTCCGGCCAGCCACTTCACCGGGCGGCGAGCGCGTGACTTCAGCTCCATCTTCTCTTTTCTCTCACGCAGCGCGCACACACACACTAGACAAAGATCTCTCTCTCGCTCAATTTACCGACGTCGTCGTCGCCTTCGTCGGTGAGCCGCACCAGATCTGGTGCCAACGCCACGACTTCCTCTCCATCTCCGGTCGGCGAGCCGTGTCATTGCCGCCGCGACTTCTCCGGCGAGATCGCCGGCGCCTGACTCCAGATCTGGAGTCGTCTCTCTCTTTCTCGGCTCAACTCTCTCACTCACGATCACACGCGCACAAAATATATATATATCCACACAGATCTCTATTTCAATCCCTCACCCTCTTCTTTGTATTTCAGGTTTTCGGCCGTCTCCGGCTCCGGGAAGGTCCTATCGAGGACGCTTGGCGTCGCCGCCGCGGTTGTGCCGCGCCGATTCTGCTCGGCCACCTCCGTCGACCCACAGCCGAGCCCTAGTGGCTCGGTCACATTCTTAAGAAATTCTTAATTTCTGTATTACTAATTTTCTATATAATTATGATTTTATCTGCTTGGCTTATTTGTTAATACCTTGTAAATTTTCCATTTTCACTTCAAAAGCAATATGTATTTATTGAGATATTAGATCCTAAGCTAAAAACTGGGTGAATGTATATACATGTATATGTGATGTTCTTCAGTGAAATTAAACATATTATAATTGTGATTGAATGAAATGGAATGAGATGGAACCTGTATGAAGTAGGTGGTATGTTTCTGCTTTGTTGCTGTTTTGATCGGTTGGATAGCAAATTTATTGCTGTGGTTTTCTTCATCTGTCGACAGGTTTGGAAATGAGAATGAAGAAGTATGGGTTGATTTATTGAGAGAAAATGGAGGTTGTATAAGAGTATTCATAGGATTCTTTGAGTGTAATGATGAGCTTTGAAAAGAGTGATGAGTGTATTGGGTAAAGTGGAAGATTTTGTGGGATTTGAAATGATGTGGTTGATTTGACAATTTATCCAGTATAAAACATATGGTTCGGTTCGTAACTGTATTCGTTTAAATTTTCTCGTTCAAAATAAAATCGAACGTCGACGATTATAAATTTTTAATAATCGCTCTAATATCAAAACCCGATTTAGCTAAATAAATTAATAATTCAAGATTTTAAATTTCTCTTGTATTACAGTCATTAATTTCATAACCTCTGCATAGCATTTTGGTCAATTAATGAATTTTGACGAATCATCAATCACATTATCCACCGAGGACAAGATCCTTTATTTTGAGACAGTATTTAATCTCTTATTTTAATAGTTAAATTGTTGCTAAGTGTGAAACCTAACTCACTCTTTGTATATGATTTATGCAAGGATTTACTTATATATTATTTTCGATCGAAAACACACGAGATAATCTCTTACCAATTAGGCTATATTTTTTATTCTCGTAGTATTCAGACATGCCACGTTTATTGGTTGATATTGTAATTGCACAATTGAAAAGAAGAAGGAGAAGATGCTACGCAAAGGAGTACTGCATTTAAATTGTATCGACATATAGGTTTTTTTAATGTATGGCTTTCAACATATGTTTCAAGTTGCAATTTCGTAATCAAATAGTTATTTCTAATAATAACTTTTAGGCTAAGATATAGTTTATATGCTCATATTAACAAATAAAATCTAGTTATGAAGTATAAAAGTTGAATATTATACACTAGTATCTATCTAAGTATCTATAATTGTTTGCACCTCAACAAGTTTCATTAAATTAGTATATATTACTTGAACTTACACACAATTATCGAATCAAAATACCAAGTAAAAATTTACTGAGGAAAGGTTATTATTAACGAAACTACAGTTTGCAATTGTAAAGTCAAAATAAATTGTAGTAGGAATTAGGAAAGGCACATTTTGATATTTTCAAGCACTCAAGTTATAAAGGAATTAATTTCTCAAAAAAAAATCTTAATATAAGATTTTTTTTTGTCTTTTGAATTAGTATTAAGAAAATATTAATTAATATTAAATTTGATATATTTATTTATTTCTTTTTGACTTAAAAGATATTTTATAAAGAGAAGAGAGAAAGAAAAAAATATTAAATATTTATTTAAAAATGTAAAATTTTAATAGAAGAGAAAATATAATTAGTTTCAGTAAAAGAGAACATTTTATAGTAAGAAACGAACTTAGAATGCTAAAAATAATTATATTTAGAAGCGGAGGAGGTATCAGTTTTTCTATAAAGATCACTAGATCAGATGGACAAATAGATTTTTTTTAGTAGGGCCATCTCCGCCGAAAATATTTGTGTGCGCAATGCACTCACGGCGCACGTCTCCTACAAACGGATAAAGAGAAGCGGCAACAAAAATCGGCCGTCGACGAGGTGCGCAGGATGAGCAGCGATGCCATTAATTCACCACACCTCTTGCAGTAAACCATCTCTGCCATTCACCAACCCTTCTCTCTCGACTGCCATTTTCCCGCTCTTGTCCTTCTCCTGTTCAAATTCTTGCAGAAATTTCAAATTACCAAATTTCAGACGGACCCATGTTTCACTATGCACTAAAAATGGAGTCTTTGAGTAATTCAAGGACACCCTTTTGCCCAAAAGGGCTGAAAACGACGAAGAATTAGAAGGGCTCGAGTTGCTGAACAAGCCCTCTCCGAAGCAAGTGAGCAATGGGGATGTTGAGGAAGAAATGGAGCTGAAAAAAGCGGATGCAGATGAAATTTTAGCACCGTTTTACAAGCTATTTAGGCCACCCGAGGAAGAAATGGATCAAAATGAGGGTTCAGTTGAGGAGAAATTAGAGAAGGTTGCTGTGGAGTATTATGAACTTAAACAAGGGGATTTTATGGTGGGAGTGGTAGTTTCTGGCAATGAAAATAAGCTCGATGTGAACGTTGGTGCGGATATGTTGGGGACAATGCTGACAAAGGAGGTGCTGCCTTTGTATGATAAGGAGATGGAGCATTTGCTGTGTGATGTGGAGAAGGATGCTGAGGAGTTTCTGGTGCATGGGAAGGTGGGGATTCGGAGGAATGATGAGGTGATGGGCGGCGTGCCTATGGCGGGGAAGCCCGTTGTGGATGCTGGGAGTGTTATGTTTGCTGAGCTTTTGGGAGGACTCTTGGTGGGAGGCCGTTGCTGTCGACTAGGAAGCTCTTTAGATGTATTGTGTGGCACCGAGTGAGGCAGGTTTTTATCTTGCTGAAGCATGGTGATTCTTGAATTGTTTTTAGCTTATGTATGATAGTCGATAGATGCTTTATCATGTGATGGTATTGAATGTGGATTGTGTATGAGAAGGTTAGGAGGAAACATTGATGCTAATGCTGTTGAAATTGGGAAATGAATTAGTACCTAGTTTGGAAGAAGAATGGACAGTTCTCATTAATTCATATCTGAATAAAACTTGGGGCATATCTTAAATGATATTGTCATTGAACTTTTGAAATTAAGAGATTGTGAGAGCTGATTACTTAAATGCTAGTGCACTGAGAGCTGAATGTCTCAAGGGTATTGCCCTTGCGTTGGATTAACTAGTCCTTGTGTTCACTGGTTTTGCTCTTCTTAACCGGGCAACTCCTTTTGTGTGTAATACAACCTTGATTTACACAAAATATAGATAGTATAGCTTAAAATACAAAATTTGATATCTGCTGAAAACTAGCTCAACTTAGCCACTTAGCTGCATCTCTTTGAAGCTCCCAGCTCTCTAGATCACACATTATGAAATTATACCCAGAGAAAAGATTCTTTGCAGTCGCTGACCAAAGGAATATTAATATCATCGAACATATGAAGAAACATATGTGTAACTTTTATCTCCTTTTTAATGATAGTTTGATTAGATAAGCTTCTGGTGCTGCTTGTTTGCTTTCTTTGACTGTCCATACATAATCATGGTTATTGGGTTATTTGTCGTTGTCGTAGTCGTAGTTAATTGTGGTAAATTATCTTCTACAAGAATTGTCCATTTTTCTCCCACCTTGTTCTTCGTTTCTTTCTCACTAAACTACTTGCAATATTAAGATATTAGAGTCTGTAAAATCGCTGCCTTCACCACTCTTGAAGGTTATCGTCCGCTCTCTTTGGTATATAACGTATTATATCGTTTTATCTTGGCAGGTTATGCAACTAAATGAACCGATTCTGGTCCAAATCACAGAGTGGAATACGGGTGGTCTCCTTACAAGAATAGAGGTGAGCTGTCTGTCTATATAGCAATTTCATGCTAACCCAGAAATCAAATATATAAATCAACGGTTATTTGGGATTTTCTGTCGTGCAGGGGCTCGGGCTTTTCTTCCGAAAGCTGAATTGATCAATAGAGTTAACAACTACACAGAACTTAAAGAGAATGTACAGCCAATTACCATTTACGATTTTGCCTCTTTTTTCTTCACACTCGTTGCTTGTATGTTGGTATAGGAGTATAATTATATTAAGATACTTGTCTGTGCTAGTAGAAACAAAACGTGGACGGTGAAGACTTGAAGGCTCAAAACTATTTAATTGTTATTAAATGTTTATATGCTTCGATAGAAAGATAAGGAAAATATCTCGATGCTGCAGGTTGGATGAAGGCTCTATGTGCAAATTACTAGAATAAACGAGACTTGATACTCAGTGAAAAGGAGGCTTGGGTTTGTATTTCTCGTTTTAATGTTTGCCTCCCATCTTTTTATCTATGTTTCTTGCTCTGCAGTAACTTTTTGTCTGATATTATCTCTCATCATTTTCAATCGTGTAGGTAATGATGCATCTTCAAGAGGGAACACTTCTCAAAGGAACAGTCAGGAAAATTTTCCCATATGGTGCTCAGATAAGGATAGGCGATACTAATAGGAGGTGATTACTGAGTTACTGAAGATACTTCTTGAATGTGATTTACTAACTGATTTAACCAAACCGTTACATGCCCCTGCAGGTCTCGATTTAAAAAAAAATCTCTCTGATTAATCCTCAATCCTTTTTGTGTTTGCAGTGGATTGCTGCATATTTCAAACATATCTCAAGGGCATGCTACTTCTTTCAGCGACTATCTGGCAGTTGACAATGAGGTTAAAGTTCTTGTTATAAAGTCGATGTTTCTCGAGAAAATTTCTCTGAGGTATGCTGTTCTTTCCCATGCTGATTTTGTTACTCTACTTCTACAACGTATTGTAGTCTTCGTGTTGCATATGATGCAGGAAACCTCATTAGCTTCATTAGATTTTGTTATTGCAGATGTAATCAAATTTGCCTAAATTATTGCTAATAATCTGTTGTTCAGAATCTTCAATTGTTCAAGAAAAATGCATTAGGAGTTCCTGCGTTTGAATCTTTCTTTAGCTTCTCTTACATCCTGTTATATTGAATTTTTTTCATGCAGCATTCTGAACTTGAAAGCTAGCCGGGTCTGTTTTTGTTGAACAAGGAGGTAAACAATATGAGTTTAATTGCTTGTTCTGTCATCCCGTATCGTAAAAGCTTATCTTTTGAGGAGGCGTTTACTTTGAGTGATAGACTAGATTGATAACACGTAGGATTGAGTGTTCGAAGAATTGCATGACCAAACGAGCCCAAAATTATTCACTCTATTGAAGTATCCGGTGGATTAACCTTTATTAGTTTGAGGCACACTCCAGTGCGTATGAATGCACAGCGCATCCGCGCTAATTGTGATTAATAAGTCCTAATTGGTTTTAGTAAACCCTAACATGGATTAGAGAATCCTAATTGGATTTAATGAGGGTGGATGCATTGTACATCCAGATGTACACAAGTTTTTGCTTATTATTTGTATCTATCACCCGAAGTAAACACCCTAAAAACTCAGCTATGAGTGTTCATCGAGCATCTTTTTTCTTTTTCGTTCAGAAAGTATTCTATGAAGCTGAAGAGATGGCGAAGAAGTACAGGCGGAAGATGGCAGCCGTCTCCACAACTAGAAAGTTAGAAGCCCTCCCCATGGACGGCTTGCCATTTGAAGATGAAGCGAAGTTCTACGCCAACTGGGAATGGTTCAAGTTCGAGAGAGACAACAAACTGAATCCGTGACTCTTGAAATCCTGGTGGAACGAGAATCATCACTGAAAGAAAAGGATGGAGGGCCTCCTAACAAGATTCCTCTCCTTCCTTGTTCTACATGCTGAGGAGCTGTTCATCAAGATGACCATTTTCATAATCCAAATAATTCGGTTGTTGACATGTTCTCCATCAAGACGAGAAGGACTCTCTTACTGTTGAGCCGTTAGGGGTACCAAAAACACCCCTTCTGCAGTACTTGTAAGTCGAGCTTTGTTTACCTTTGGAGCCTTTTATTCTCAAATTTGTTTAAAATGTGATAGCTTATATGCAGAAGAAAAGTACACTAGGTCTAGAGCAATATATTCCTTCTTCCACTCTTTGCTGTAAGTCTCTCTTGAATGCTTCAGAAATTTATTCAGAATAAGATTGAAGATCATTCGACATTATGACCGTGTCTATTAACTTCCATTTACGCATGTTCGTGTATTGTGGAATAGAGGATCTCGTCTGTCGCCTCAGTTTAGTCGTTTGCTAGGCAAGTATGAGATGTGATTTTGTGAGATTTGGTTGAGGATTGATCATTGTTGTTTATGTTTGAAAAACTGAAATCATGTTTCATTTGTTTGGTGTGTACGTTTATGCTGGCGTGGATTGTGGAATTTACAATTGACTTTCTATCATCTCTCTGTTGAAACTTGGATCTTACTGCATCTGAATGAGACAATTGAATATTTTGGCTCAAAGCAGAATCTTATAAAAATGAAGAAAAAAAAATCCTAGAGGTTTTTGGAGCTAGCAGTTGTCTCTGCTTGATTTGTGAATGGTTTAAACGACAGTTGTAAAAGCTCAAATATAATCTATAAAGCTCAATCAAGGTTCTCTCCTAAAAAAAGATGGAGCGAAAAAGAAATCAGAAAGAGAGAGAGATCTCAATCAAGGTTCAAACAAATTGGTTTTTCTATTTTCTACTATTATCATATTCTTTTAAAAAATTGCGTCCGAAAATGACAATCGAATCGTTGGGCTCTATGTAGATTCCAGTTGACAATCGAAAGAAAATAATGAAAGAAAGGTGAGGAAAAATATCAAGAAAAAAAGAGATCTTGCGTTCAATTCTCACGTCCTTCCTCTCTAACTAAGAAAGAATAACTGAAAAACAATAATTCAAGAGGATAAGATGATACCTTAGGATCCAGCATGTTTTTCTTTTCAATGAAAAATTAATATGCTAATCCAAATGATATTTGTACCGAGGATTTAGTATTAAATTGACATTGGGTTGAATTACTCTTCATCATGTTAACACAATAATAATGTTACCTAAATTTTGTCGTCTTCATGTCTCCTGAAATTAGATGGTCTAATTTTAGTGGATTGTTTTATTTAGCAAGTTAGCAACTATATATGTAACTAGAATCGCAGCCTAAATTAAGTAGGTTGGGGGCTCCATGAATCAAAAACTAAATAAATTAGAATTCAAAAGCTAAGTTAAGTCAGTCCAAAAAGTATATGCCTATTTCTTTCTTTATTTATTTATTTATTTTTATTTAGCTACTAGCATAACTTTCTGCTAAAGGATGTTTGTCTCCATGTATTTTAATATATGACCACTTGTTGAAATTCCCCCTTTTTCGTGGTATTGTTGAAAGTTATGTACATTGTGGATTTCTTGATGATGATTTTCGCAAGATTTGATCTTATTATTTTTTGGGCTTTAGTTTATATTTGAAAAGGGTTCTTTAAATTATTTTTGTTTTTAATTAAGATAACGTAAAAGAGTTCAATGGTGCGCAACACTCAACATAATTCTAATATTGTAGCTAACATAAATGTCCAAAAGTCTTGCTTAAATGTAACTCAATAACTAAAGATTCAGTGTGATATTTTTTGAACATACTGGTAATAATAGAAGTACATTGATTTTTATATCCAAAAATTCGTGATAGGGTTTTAAGTGTAATTTAATACTCCCCCAGTCTTATCCAAGATGAAATGTATTCTTTTTTGAACTGTCCCATTCAAGATGACATGTTTCATTTTTAAGAAATAATTATCTTTTCAAAAATTATGGGACCTACCTCCTATTTATCATTTTAATCACTTTATACCATTCCCTAAATAATCGTGCCGAAAAGAAATGGACCGTCTTGAATGAGACGGAGGGAGTATATAATCAACATAATAAGAAGATAATTTTGCCTAATAGCATTTAATTAATTTTCCTAAAATTACAATAATCAATGAAAATTCTATAATTATATGTTATAAGGTACCTATTCCGATTGGTAGTTGCTGCGCCACTAGTTCGAATTTATTTTTACTTAAGTAATAATTTTATTGATATTTCAATAATAATTAGCAACAATAAACAAGATTAGTGGCAAACTCATTACAAAACACTTTAAGATATGTGTAGAATTTCCGCGACTTAATTGGTTGTGTTCCTTAAGAAGAGGAGACCACCTCCTTCATTTTCTTTTTAACATATCTTATATATCAAGTATACAAAAATTATACACAATGAAATAGATGCATATTAACTATATACCATTATTATATAAAAGGGATCTTGTATGGGACTATATCTCATTATGTGACCGATCAAAATCAAAACACAAACTCATACCTAATACCATATTGTAATTATAAAAATCAATATAATTATAAATGTGTCATTAAAATATAGGTCTGGTCCAAATTATCACCATTTTTATGATGAGATGATCTAATACAAATTTTAATATCGTATAGAATATTAATTAAGTTCTGTCTTATTTGGAGATCGTACTGTTCTAGGAATAATGCGACAATCAAGCTCCCACTTTTCTGCATTCGGTCATTTTTAGTTGGCATTCAATCAATTTTGATATTTTTTGTCTTTAAAGAAGTTGGGAAGGGTTGCGAAAATGATTTTCGATTAATATCGAATCGAAACCCAACTGCTCAATTATAAGGTTATACATAAAATTAGCATCTGACAAAATGTTGGAAATCAATGATATATATATATATATATATATATATATATATATATATATATATGTGTGTGTGTGTGTGTGTGTGTGTTGGGGAGGGGTCAAGTTGCAGGAAGCTATTTTGACCAAAATTTTGAGTGACGTAACGTTTAATTTTGTGAAATTATGATCGATGAACATTTGAGTAGATGATCGTGGTGTATTCACATTCTCAAATTTGATTTTCGGTGAGTGAGAAATAGTGAATCAAAGTTGGTTACTTAAACATGGAATTATGTGATTAAGAGGATAAACATAGATTAATTAATTATTATCCAACATTGATTAATGTACGTTCATTAATTGTCTGTATAAGTGGTTCATTGAACACTTAGTATAATTATGTGCACATGTTATGGGTTGGAAAGCCCACATGCGCGCCGCTGAGCCAGACGCCCGTCGCTCGTGGTTCGAGGTCCGAGTCTGTGAACTTGGATCTTGGTATTTGGGTGTTCTTTGGACCTATTCATGGGCTTGTTTTGTGGCCAATGCCCGTACCTTTTGGATCATCGTTTGATCAGCCCAAAGTTGGAGTTAGTCCGATGCCTAACTCATGTGGCCCAATCCGTTGAGACTGTTGTGCACTTAAAAGACGTCCAGATACGTCCAATGAACCTGGATGCATGCGCTGTCCAAATTTGTAATTGCCAGTAACATCCTGACATGATGGCTTTTTAAAAAACGTATGTGTAACTCTCATCTTGTCTCAAGAAACCACCGCATAACCCCCGTTGCACTCAATGAGGGAAATAACTTCATAACACCCGACATGAATACGAGTGTTGACTCCAACAGGCTCCTTATGAGGGGAAGACGTCTATAAATAGGACATGTCTCACTTGCATTAGCCATCTGTCGCGGTGTATCTCGTCTTGCGGATATAAACCTCCTCGACTCGACGATTAGTATACGATGTTGTTTATTTTTGTTTTCGATTCTAATTAGTTCATTTTATAGTTTCATCTTCTTCCACTTTTCTTTTACATTATAACACGCCAGATAAGTTGTATTGTTGTGTACGTTTCATTTCCAACACAAAAAGTAAACAAATCTAATCCACTAAAGTACACTAGTTTGAGCTAAAACTAACCAGAACTATAGGAATTTTTAATCAAATTAACTAACAATAGTACACGTAATAATTCGTGTAGTAAAATCAAGTGATAATTGATAAATATTATCAAGAAAGAAATGAAAACAAAGAACCCATACCATAATAAAACTCAAAGAATTTAATTAACATAAAAAGTAACCCGCAACGTAAATGTAAGAATTGAAAATTCAGTCATATATAACTTTTTATCTGCCTACTATAACAACCCTAGATTCAAATTCACCTCTTGAATAAAGAATAAAAATCTATAATGACAAATTTGCACTAGAAGCAAAAATACAAGATTTTTCAGGTTGCATATGAAATTAAGAAGAGAAAAGTACAACTCACAGCATGAATTGAAGGAAGGAAATTTTATTTTCTAAAAAAGGGAATCTTCGTACTTTAAACTTATATTTAATTTTTCAGGAGGCATTATCATGCATATTTTAGTTTTGTTACACTGATTAATAATTGAGGATAACTTTTTGAGAAGCTGAAGATCTCAAAGAAAAAGAAATGTCAAAACTCTTAAATCCATATATACTGCAGTATATCTGTTTATATTTTTTTTGCATTTTAGTTGAATAATGATATCACCATATTGAATTTTCGGATACAGTAAATATATACATTTGGTGAGGTGTACTATGTTATATATATTATTCTCATTTTTAGATTTATATAGATCATATTATAGGATTTTACTATGTAAAATAAGCAAAACGTTTAGGTTTGCGAATTTAAGATAAAATATCTTACATAAATACATATATAATATTTTATATAGACTGTATTCGATATAATACATTTACTTTCCAGTCATGTGACCTTGTCATTTTTTACTGAGCCCTACTCCCAAAACGCACCCACCATACTTCCTCGATAACCATAAATCATCACACACTAATTAATTAAATTAAAATTCAATAACCACAGTCAAAAAGAAAAAAACCAATTTATCATAACAAAGAAGGAATAAAAACAAATGAGAAAATTTTATCATACTATATTGTGTTTTCTAAGATAAAAACTAAAATTATTATCACCCCCAACTCCTTCTCCCTTCTTCTAATGATAGTAAAATTCATAATTGGAGTGAAAAAAAGAGAGACATGTTTTAGAAAGAAAAAAAATTACCAAAAAAGTTATCTTACTCTATAAAATATTTAAAAATAATGTAAAAGAATGAAAAATATTTATTTTCCACCATTTTTAATAAAGAGAACACGTACATCATTGGATGAAAAAACAAATAAATTAAAAGTTATATATTTGAATCCTTCCACTTTCTAGATAAAATGTGCCCATTTTCTGTGTAATTTACATTGTACGAGAATGGGGTCTTAAAAAAACAAAGTGACAATCAAATTTAGGTTTCCTCTTTATGCACACCCACACTTAGACATTAGTCATTTAAGTTTTTGTGACCGGTCATTTTTAGACCCAGATAAATTGAATAAATTACTTAATGGTTTAAATAGACATTTAAAAGAAAAAGACATAGGAATTGGTTGCTTAATCCAATCCTTTATTTTGCCTTTCACAATCCCTAAGCTGTCTCTCCAATAATATCATCAAATTCTCCTCTTACCGATTAACTTTTACCCCCCACCCACAAATGGTAATTTTCCAATTAAAGGACAAAATTACTCGGTAATTGGAATCGGTAAGTTTTCTAAAATAAAGTTAAATGTGATTTTGCGTAAGAATAATGAATTTGTTAAGCGTTATTATATCCCAATATTTGGACTATTTACACATTTAGGATATTAACATATTGTAATTAAAATCTTATATATATATATATATATATGTGTGTGTGTGTGTGTGTGTGTGTGGGGGGGGTGAGTTGCCGAAAGCTATTTTGATCAAAATTTTGAGTGACGTAACATTTAATTTTGTGAAATTAAATGCATATGATCGGTGTCGTTTGAGTAGATGATTATGGTGTATTCACATTCTCAAATTTGATTTCGGTGAGTGATAAATAGTGAATGAAAATTGATCACTTAAATATGGAATTATGTGATTAAGAGGATAAACATAGATTAATTAATGATTATTCCACATTGATTAATGTACCTTCATTAATTGTCTATATAAGTGATTCATTGAGCACTTAGTATAATTATGTACACATGTTATGTGCTAGAAAGCCCAACTCACGCCCAGGGACGGAGCCACATAGGGGCCTGGGGGGCCATGGGCCCCCCAACTTTTTTGAAAAAATATCTATATATTTGACATGCAAAATAATATTAAAAGTGTTTGTCCTAACCTGATGGTTATGATCCTCTTCTAATTTTCGACGAATCGAGTTCGAACCTCACAGCGGCATTTCTTCTCTTTTTTTTCCTTCTTTCCTCGTTTTCTCTCTCTCTCTCTCCTCTCTCTTTTTCCTTCTTTTTCTCGTTTTCTTTTTTTCCTCTCTTTCTTTCTTTCCTTCTTTTTTTCCCCTCCTCTGTTTCTTTATTTCCTTTTTTTTTTCCTCCTCTTTTTCTTTCTTTTTGGTTTGTACTTTTTTCTACCTCTCTCTCTAGTCTATTTCTTCTCTTTTTTTTGAGATCTTTTTTCTTTTTTTCTTTCTTATATAATTTGTTTTATGTTAATAAAATAAAATATGTATGTAAATAATAACACTATGTGAATTAATTTTTAGCTAAACATGTGTGCTCTCTATAAATATTTAATAACTAAATCCATTGTAGTCTAATGGGTTATGATTTTTATCTCACATTTAGAAGATCTTGGTTCGATTCCTTTTAGTTACATGTTTTCTTTTTTCTATACTTATTTTCTTTTATTTCCTTTTATTTCCTTTTTTCTTTCCTTTATCTTTTCCTATAATTTGTTTTATGTTGATAAAATGCTATTTCTTTTCTCTTTGTATAATTTATTTTATATTGATAAAATAAAAGACATATGTAAATAATAAAGTTTTATATGTGAATTAATATTACCAATCAAATTTCTAAAAGGATTATAATAAACTCATTATATTATTAAATTATTATTATTTTATAATTTTATTTTATTACCTTTTAAAATTATAATTAATTGGGCCCCCCTGAAAAAATTTCTTGGCAAATCACATCGGGCCCGACGCCCGTCGCCAGTGGTTTGAGGTTCAAGGTTCGAGTCCGTGAACTTGGATCTTGGTCATTGGAATGTTCTTTGGGCCTATTCATGGGCTTGTTTTGTCGCTCAATGCTCGTACCTTTCAGATAATCGTTTGGTCAACCCTAAGTTGGAGTTAGTCCGATGCCTAACTCGTGTGGTCCAATCCGTTGGGCCTGCTATGCACTTGAAGAGACATCCATATACGTCCAATGAACCCGCACGTGCTGTCCAAATTCGTCGTAATTGTCGATAACGTCCCGACATGATGACTCTACGAAAAACGGGGGTGTGACTCTCATCTTGTCTCCAGAAACCACCGCGTAACTCCCGCTGCACTCAATTGGGGAAATAACTTCATAACACCCGACATGAATACGAGTATTGACTCCAACAGGCTCCTTATGAGAGTAAGACTCCTATAAATAGGACATATCTCACTTGCATTAGCCATCTGTCGGGGGTGTATCTCGTCTTGCAGATAGAGACCTCATCGACTCGACGATTAGTATATGTTGTTTATTCTGTTTTCGATTCTAATTAGTTCATTTTACAGTTTCATCTTCTACTTTTCTTTTACATTATAACATGCCAGATAAATTATATTGTTGTGTACGTTTCATTTCCAACACAAAATAAACAAATCTAATCCACTAAAGTACACTAGTTTGAGTTAAAACTAACCAGAACTATAGGAATTTTTAATCAAATTAAATAACAATAGTACACGTAATAATTCGTGTAATAAAATCAAGTGATAATTGATAAATAGTATCAAGAAAGAAATGAAAACAAACAACCCATACCATAATAAAACTCAAAGAATTTAATTAACATGAAAAGTAACCCGCAATGTAAATGTAAGAATTGAAAATTCAGTCATATATAACTTTTTATCTGCCTACTATAACAACCCTAGAGTCAAATTCACCTCTTGAATAAAGAATAAAAATCTATAATGACAAATTTGCACTAGAAGCAAAAATACAAGATTTTTCAGGTTGCATATGAAATTAAGAAGAGAAAATTAAAACTCACAGCATGTCGATTAGGAAATTTTATTTTCTAAAAAAGGGAAATCTTCGTACTTTAAACTTATATTTAATTTATCAGGAGGCATTATCATGCATATTTTAGTTTTGTTACACTGATTAATAATCGAGGATAACTTTTCGAGAAGCTGAAAATCTCAAAGGAAAAGAAATGTGAAAACTCTTAAATCCATATATACTGCAGTATATCCGTTTATATTTTCTTTGCATTTTAGTTGAATAATGATATCACCATATTGAATTTTCGGATACAGTAAATATATACATTTGGTGAGGTGTACTATGTTATATATATTATTCTCATTTTTAGATTTAGATAGATCATATTATATATTTCATCCATTCTCCATGTCATCTCTATTATCGGGAAATTTCAATCCTTAGTGTAGGATTACTATGTAAAATAAGCAAAACGTTTAGGTTTGCGAATTTAAGATAAAATATATTACATAAATACATATATAATTTTTTATATATACTGTATTCGATATAATACATATGCTTTCCAGTCATGTGACCTTGCAATTTTGTACTGAGCCCTACTCCCAAAACGCACCCACCATACTTCCTCGATAACCAAAAATCATCACACGGTAATTAAATTAAAATTCAATAACCACAGTCAAAAAGAAAAACCCAATTTATCATAACAAAAGAAGGAATAAAAACAAATGAGAAAACTTTATCATACTATATTGTGTTTTCTAAGATAAAAACTAAAATTATTATCACCCCCACTCCTTCTCCCTTCTTCCAATGATAGTATTATTCATAATTGGAGTGGGAAAAAAGAAAAAGAAAAAAAAGGACATGTTTTAGAAAAAAAATTTACCAAAAAAGTTATCTTACTCTATAAAATATTAAAAAATAATGTCAAAGAATGAAAAATATTTATTTTCCACCATTTTTAATAAAGAGAACACGTACATCATTGGATGAAAAAACAAATAAATTAAAAGTTATATATGCGAATCCTTCCACTTTCTAGATCAAATGTGCCGCAACTAGTATTCTAAATATAATTCACATTTTCTGTGTAATTTACATAGTACGACTGTACGAGAATGGGGTATCCCTATCTTAAAAAGGACAAAGTGACAATCAAATTTAGGTTTCCTCTTTATGCACACCCACACTTAGACATTAGTCATTTAAGTTTTTGTGACCGGTCATTTTTAGAACCAGATAAATTGAATAAATTACTTAATAGTTTGTATAAATAGACATTTAAAAGAAAAGACATAGGAATTGGTTGCTTAATCCAATCCTTTATTTTGCCTTTCACAATCCCTAAGCTGCCTCTCTCCAATAATATATCAAATTCTCCTCTTCCCGATGAACTCCCCCATGGTAATTTTCCAATTAAAATGACAAAATTACTCGGAAATTGGAATCGCTAAGTTTTCTAAAATAAAGTTAAATGTGATTTTGCGTAAGAATAATGAATTTGTTAAGGGCTATTATATCCCAATATTTGAACTATTTACACTGTTATGATATTAACATATTGTAATTAAATCTTTAATGTTTTATAATTATTCACTTAATGTTTTATAATTTTCACTTAATATTTTATAATTTTTACTTAATACTTTATAATTTTTCACTTAATACCATTCAGCGAATTTTCAACACCCATATACTTACATGGCTCGTCGGAAATCTACGCCTGCAATCCACTTACATAGGAGAAAAAAAACAGTTGCAGGTATGCTAATTGGATTGAATTACTCTTCATCATGTTTTTCTTGTATATTTAGTATACAAGACTATCGTTTTTATTGCATGTTTTTCTTTTCAATGAAAAAATTGATTTTCTTCAATCCAATAACAATTTGATATATATAAATATAAAAAATTATAAATGTGTAGCTAGAAAAAAACAATTGCATGTTTTTCTTTTCAATGAAAAATTAATGTGCTAATCCAAAAGATATTTGTACAAAGAATATATTAAATTGATATTGGATTGAATTACTCTTCATCGTGTTAATTAACACAAGTGACACGGAAATAATGTTACCTAACTTTTGTCGTCTTCATGTCTCCTGAAATTAGATGCTCTAATTTTAGTGGATTGTTTTATTTAGCAAGTTAGCAACTATATATGTCGCAGCCTAAATTAAGTAGGTTGGGGGCTCCATGAATCAAAAACCAAATAAATTAGAATTCAAAAGCTAAGTTAAGTCAGTCCAAAACGTATATGCCTATTTATTTATTTATTTATTTAATTATTTATTTAGCTACTAGTATAACTTTCTGCTAAAGGATGTTTTTCTCCATATATTTTAATATATGATCACTTGTTGAAATTCCCCCTTTTTCGTGGTATTGTTGAAAGTTATGTACATTGTTGATTTCTTGATGATGATTTTTCGCAATATTTGATCTTATTATTTTTTGGGTTTTAGTTTATATTTGAAAAGGGTTCTTTAAATTATTTTTGTTTTTAATTAAGATAACGTAAAAGAGTTCAATAGTGCGCAACACTCAACGTAATTCTAATATTGTAGCTAACATAATTTAGCAAATATGTCCAGAAGTCTTGCTTAAATGTTACTCAATAACTAAAGATTCAGTGTAATATTTTTTGAACATACAGGTAATAATAGAAGTACATTGATTGTTATATCCAAAAATTCGTGATAGGGTTTTAATTGTAATTTAATATATAGTCAACATAATAAGAAGATAATTTTTCCTAAAAACATTTAATTAATTTTCCTAAAATTGCAATAATGAATGAAAATTTTATAATATGTGTTGTAAGTTATCCTATTCCGATTGGTAGTTGCTGAGGTCACTAGTTCGAATTTAGTTTTATTTAAGTAATAATTTTATTGATATTTCAATAATAATTAGCAACAATAAACAAGATTAGTGGCAAACTCATTACTAAACACTTAAGATATGTGTGGAATTTTCGCGACTAAATTGGTTGTGTTCCTTGAGAGGGTGACCACTTCTCATTCATTTTTCTTTTATATATCAAGCATAAGAAAATATTATACACAATGAAATAGCTGCATATTAATTATATAACATTATTGTATAAAAGAGATCTTGTATGGGACTCTCTCATTATGATTCGGGTCAAAACTAGGACACAAACTCATATCTAATGACATATTTTTAATTATAACAAGTTAATATAATTACAAATCTATCATTAAAATATAGGTTTGGGTCCAAATTATGACCATTCTTATGACGAGATGATCTTATAGAAACTTTAACATCGTATAAAATATTAATTAAGTTCTGTTTATTTGGAGATCGTACTGTTCTAGGAATAATGCGACAATCAAGCTCCTATATTTCTGCATTCAGTCATTTTTAGTTGGCATTCAATCAATTTTGATATCTTTATTGGTCTTTAAAGAAGTTGGGATCCCAAATTTAATGTTTATATTATATAAAATCTTTAAATGTGAGATTGGTTTTAACAATATCATCTCATCCAAATGTGTTTTTATTTATGTGATGACCACATTGATATGTGTCACATAATTCCAAAAAATTTAATGGAGTGATTATTAATCTATTGATGATTCTATTGCCATTTTATAAGAATTTTAGGCAGTGTATTTATTAATTTAGAACATACCTTATACGTGTGGGTTTTTGTTTGAACTGTACACATCTTATGATTATATATATAGTTTTTGTGAGAATGGAAATAAGTGTAAGAAATACGAATAAATATAATCCATGAACAATATTTATTTTTGTTGTGCTACAAATAATAACTATATGTGCTACGAATTTTTTATGTGTTTACGCCAAAGGTTAAATAAGTATTTTATCTTTTGAGAATCAGTTTTGTTTCCTTAATTTAAGGGAAAACACGGTTTTATACTTATTTTTTAGGGATTTATTGTAAGTTATCCTTTAAATCATTATCTGTAATATTATTTTAGTTTCAATACTTAACATATACAAAATTATTTATGATTCAAGCTAGCAAATCCATGAAAAACTTAGGTAAAATAATATATATATTGATTCATACGTGTGGTTCTATATAAAACCGGTATAACAGTTTCATAACATTTTTTTACTTATTCGTTGCATATACCACTAAATTTTAAAAATTATTGTCCTGCTGAGATTAAACCGTATATGCAATTAATAAGTAAAAAAAATGCTACAAAAATATTCTACTAGTGCAATAAGTACTGAAAAACACGTATGAATGAATACATAATTTTTTACCTACGTATGTGCAAAATGAATACGATAAAAATGCTACAAAAATATTCAACTAGTGCAACGACATAAGTACAGAACAAAACAAAATAAGCACAATATATGTACAGAACAACAAATAAAATAAACTAATAATAATTTTTGAAATTTTAGTGGTATGTGCAACGAATAATGAAGAAAACGCTATGAAACTGTTATACGGGTGCTATATTGAACCACACGTATGAATCAATATATATTATTTTACCTAAGTTTTCCATGAATTTTATTAGCGTGAATCATAAATAATTTTGTATATATTAAGTATTGAAACTGAAATAATATTATGGATAATGATTTAAATGATAAGTTACAACAAATCCCTAAAAATAAGTACAAAATCGTGTTTTTCCTTAAATTAAGGAAAAAAATTATTCTTAAAAGATAAAATTACTTATTTAACCTTTGGCATAAACACAAAAAAATTTCTAGCACATATAATCATAATTTGTAGCACAAAGAAATTAAATCTTGTCCATTGATTTACTAAAATAAATGGTTTATATTTATTTTTATTTCTTATAAAAAAAACCATTCCTACCTGATCCAAAAAAATAAAATCAATAGTTTAGAAAAGTTAATAAATCTGTTGGAAAAGTTACCGAATCCAAAAAAATAAAAATTTCCCCCCTCATGAGATTCGAACCCTGGGTGAAAATTTCGAATTTTTGAATTCATTAATTTTATTAGTTGATGCATTAACTATAATAATGAATTCATTTTGTTTACACTGAATTTTCATGATTTTTTGTTACCGTTAAAAATGATTATTATTTAAACCTCATTATATAATAATAATAATAGGATTCAATTGAGCAAACTTACCATAATGTAGGCACTAAACATCAGTATTTTCAATATGACCTACTGATCCACACTATAAGCCCAGAAATCTCTAAATAATTAATTAACGAAATAAATATTACTTACTTCAATATCAAGAAAAGAGTTTAATCTTCTTAATTAGTAAAAAAACATATTGTCAGATGAAATCTTAATGATTTATGAGATTTCTGCAGATAGTTGTATGGATTGAGTGAGATCGACACTCATGTCTATTTATGACTTTAATGCCATTAATTTACATCGCTTAAACGTACCAATTATTTGAACAGATAGATCTGATTTTGAAGATCAGTGACTGATATCACCTACTATTCATACAACTGAAATTAAATTATAGATACAAACCCTATTTCTGCGATGGTAATAATGCCTATCCGGTATCTAGTGATTCAATTTTTTATATTTGAGTTCCATTTTTTTAAATCAAGAGATATGCAAATTCGTAGATAATAGCAATAGATAAATAAAAAACTAGAATAAAGTTCGAGGTGTACAAAACATTAGCTTGATGGCTAGTTGAATAGTGAAGGGTTATTAATAAAATTAAACTATCTCCATTCTCAACATATTTATCAGTTATTACAAAAAAAAGTATAGGAACTTTTAATCAAATTAGTAACAATAATACACTTAGTAATTCGTGTAATAAAATCAAGTGATAATTGATAAATATTATCAAGAAAGAACTGAAAACAAACAACCCATTCCATATATAATAAAACTCAAATAATTTAACATAAAAAGTAACCCACAATGTGAATGTAAGAAAATTTCACTTTGAAAATTCAGTCAAATATAACTTTTTTATCTGCCTACTATAACAAACCTGCAGTCAAATTCACCTCTTGAATAAAGAATAAAAAACTATAATGACAAAATACAAGATTTTTGTAAGGTTGCATGTGAAGTTAAGAAGAGAAAATTACAACTCACAGCATCTCGATTGATGGAATTGAAGAAAATCTTGTTTTCTAAAAAAAAAGGGAAATCTTCGTACTTTAAACTTATATTTAATTTCTCAGGAGGCATTGTCATATTTTGGTTTTGTTACACTGATTAATTATTGAGGAGAACTTTTTGAGAAGTTGAGAATCTCAAAGGAAAAGAAATGTCAAAACTCAAAAGGAAAAGAAATGTCAAAACTCTTAAATCCATATATACAGCACTATGTAAAATAAGCAAAACATTTAGGTGTCCCATTGAACAGACCCCGGAATCAATTAAAGCGGGTTTAAACGTCGAATCTTAGTGGGCCCGTCACATATTCGAACTCCACCAAACGCTTTTATGGGTTTTGAATCGATATGGACACCTGCTTTTGACAAGTGTGGTTTATCCGTCTAAGTGGTTGTGCGCTATTGAATAGAAACGTAGAGTTTATTCAATCAGAACCGCTGTTTAAAATTTAATGGGTTTGAATGTAATCGATCTGCAGATTCCTCATGATACTAAAAAAAAACATTTAGGCTTGCGTATTTAAGATAAAATATCTTACATAAATGCATATATAATTTTTTACAGAGCCCTACTTCCAAAACGCACCCACCATCCTTCCTCGATAACCAAAAATCACCACAAAGTAATTAAATTAAAATTCAATAACCACAGTTAAAAAGAAAAATCCAAAAAGAGAATTCATTACTTTCAACATTGAACTAATAAAAAGAGAGTATAATCATCATCTAGCAACGGTGGAGAGTGTCAACTTTTAAGCAGACCTCACGAGTTTAAATTTCACCGATTACTTTTAGAAAGAGTAATGTATTTATTCAAATATAGTTTTTATGTTATTGTATACAAATATGATTTGCTCAAAATATATTGCATACTTTTTTTTAAAACATGTTTAATTTTGTTTCAAATTTATCATAAGAAAAGAAGGAACAAAAAAATTATCATATTTTAGTGGTCTGATTTTTTTTTCCTTTTTTCGAAGATAATAAATAAAATTTATTACACCATCATCTCATATAATATCATCACATCAACTACTTTTCCAAAGTATTATTTATAATTGGACTGAAAAGAAAGGAGAAGACAAGTTTTGGAAAAAAATCTTTTACCAAAAAAAAATTATCTTACTTTATAAAATAATGTAAATTAAAGAATGAAAATCTTTATTTTCCACTATTTTTTTTATAAAGAGAACACATAATTGGATGAAAAAACAGACAAATTAAAAGTTATATATTTGAAATCCTTCCAACACTTTCTAGATCAAATGTGCCGCTACTAGTATTCTAAATATAATTCACATTTTTTGTGTAATTTACATAGTACGAAAATATGGTATCCTTATTTATTTTGTGTGTGTGTGTGTTGGCTATGGTAGAGTGGTTAATGTCCTTATCTTTCGAACTGTGAAACAAAATTTATGTATTAATTGAAAAAAGAAAAGAAAAGGTATCCTTATTTTAAAAAAACAAAGTGACAATCAAATTACGGTTTCCTCTTTATGCACGCCTATACTTACATTAGTCATTTAAGTTTTTGTGACAGGTCATTTTTAGACCCAGATAAATTGAATAAATTACTTAATGGTTTATATAAATAGACAATTAAAAGAAAAAGACAGCCAATCCTTTATTTTGCCTTTCACAATCCCCTAAGCTGCCTCACTCCTATAATATCATCAAATTCTCCTCTTCCCGATGCATTTTTACCCACCTCCCACCACCCCATAGTAATTTTCCAATTAAAGGACAAAAATTACTTGGAAATTGGAATCCCTAAGTTTTTTAAAATGACTGTTAAATGTGATTTTGCGTAGGAATAATGAATTTGTTAAGCGCTATTATATCCCAATATTTGGACTATTTACAATGTTACGATATTAACATATTGTAATTCAAAATTCTTTAATGTTTTTATAATTTTTCAATTAATGTCATTCTGTGAATTTTCTACTCCCATATATTTACATGGCTCGCTAGAAAATCCACATCTACAATTCACGTACATAATAGAAAAAACATTTGCAACTTGATAAGGGCGTTCAATCGATAAGGAAGAAGCAGCGAATGGCGGTGGTTTTGACCTTGCTGTTTGGTCGAGATGAAAAAGCGGATTGGTGGTGGCAGTGGCTTTTGTTGCTCGTTACTCGGTCAGAAAGTTTAGGAAGAAGGAATGAGGTACGATTGGTGGCAGTGGCCTGGTGGTTGCTCTTGTTGTTCGCCCAAGGAAATGAGAAGACTACGATGATGGTTGCGGCACCTAAATTGTTTCCTGCAATTATTTTTTATAATTATGTATGTGGATTGAGGACACGAACTCTCCGATAAGCCATGTAAGCATATGAGCATCTAAAATTTATCCGAGGACATTAAGTTAAAACTTATGAAATGTTAAAATTTTTACTAACAACATATTAATATTAGAATATTAAGTGAAAATAGTCCAAAATTCTTGGGAAATAATCTGTTTTTAACCTTTTTAACCTAAAAAGTAACCTTCATAATCACCTTTATATATAAACTTTAGTTCAATTGATTAAAAACTAGTAAATTTGAGACATGAAACCTTCGTAATCGCAGCAAATGTTTTAGACGCATGAACTAACCATGCATGCAATAATAATCTTTTTGACCAAAATTGCCACTTCAGTACATTCACTTTTTAGTCCAATTCGATTTTATATAAGTACACGGCTGTGTGTTAAAATTAAAATTACTGTACTTCCAACTCCCACTATATTTTATGCAATTATATATATCTACATAAAATTAGCTGTGATATAAACTTAAGATTTGTGTGCTTGAAGACCTATAGAAATTTAATTTTGTGGAGGAAATAAATTGATTTTTTGAAAAGGTATTTTGATAACTCAATTTAATATGTTTAGACAAGAAGTAGCGTTGGTAGTTTTCATCTTTATGCATAGTAATTAGATAGAAGAAACTATATATATTCGTATTCGTATTCTCATAGAATAAGCTTACACTAGCTAGCAAATATTCTTGATCAAATCTATAAATCGTAGCTTTTCTTTTGCAAAAGAGTTACATGCATGATGCATCCAAAAACTAACAAAAATGTCTTTTGTACAAAAGGAATAAATATTCATTAATTCATTTTCATCTGTGATATACATCCTTCTACATAAATACCCTCAGACTTAACAAGAATAATTTCAAAAAAATAGGAGAAAAATCTATTAATTATCTTCCGATCAACTCCCAATACAATGCAAGGGCAAAACGGTGAATCCACCAGTTTAAAAAATGACCTGCATTGAACAGGCTCCATGAAGCAAGAGCCATTAATAATCATTTGTACCCCAATCCCTCATATACCAAATAAAAACAAATCTTTCAATTCATACTAATTAAATAAATCATTTGCTCTTCGAGAAACTCAAGAAAATAAAATAATTCTCTTGCACAAAGAAAGAGGAACTTACGACTCAAATTTCTCCATCCCTCCACAATAAACACAACAAAAATGGCCGCCACTAATGGAGGACTCCAGTAAGCTCCACAACAATCCGAACCTGAGTTTTCACTCCTCTCAACGATCCCACCACCACCACCGCCGCCGCGCCGCACATGGCGGAGCTTCGGAGGTAGAAGAAGGAGCTAGAGAAAAACCCTCATCAAACACAAAACTCCTCTCATTGTTATCACATGCAAGATTTTGCTATATCCACTCCCACTCCCACATCCACATGCATGTTGTCTCCCTAGAGTGGACTTCCACCACCACCGCTGCCGCCGCTCTTCGCCGCCACAAAAACCTCATCCATAATCAAGAATCATCATCAATGGAGACTAAATTAAAACAATCACGACCTAAACATCTCCCTTTGTCTTTCTTCCTCATCCTCTTCCTCTTCCTCCAAACCACCCAGTCTCTCTCCCCCGACGGCGAAGCCCTCCTCTCTCTCCTCTCCGGCGCCGACCCCTACTATAAAAACTCCTCCCCCATCCTCTCCACATGGAACCCCACGACCCCAACTCCATGCTCATGGCAAGGCATCACATGCTCCCCTCAACAAAGAGTCATCTCTCTCTCCATCCCCAACACCTTCCTCAACCTCTCCTCCCTCTCCCCCTCCCTCTCCTCCCTCTCCTCCCTCCAGCTCCTCAACCTCTCCACCACCAACATCTCCGGCCCCATCCCCCCCTCCTTTGCCTCCCTCTCTCACCTCCGCCTCCTCGACCTCTCCTCCAACTCCATCTCCGGCCCAATCCCGCCCGACCTTGCCAACCTCACCTCCCTCCAATTCCTCTTCCTCAACTCCAACCGCCTCACTGGCCCAATCCCACCGCCGCTCGCCAACCTCTCCGCCCTTCAAGTCCTCTGCTTACAAGACAATCTCCTCAACGGCTCAATCCCATCGCACCTAGGCTCATTATCCTCCCTCCAGCAGCTCAGAATCGGTGGCAACCCTTTCCTCACCGGAGAAATCCCCTCCCAATTAGGCCTCCTCACCAACTTAACCACCTTCGGCGCCGCCGCCACCGCCCTCTCCGGTGCCATCCCGCCCTCACTCGGAAACCTCATCAACCTCCAAACCCTAGCCTTATACGACACGGAGGTCTCCGGCCCCATCCCATCCTCACTCGGCTCATTATCGGAGCTGAGAAACCTCTACCTCCACATGAACAAGCTCACCGGCCCCATCCCATCGGAGCTAGGTGGCTTGCAGAAGCTCACCAGCATGCTTATGTGGGGAAACTCTCTATCCGGCGAAATCCCGACAAACCTCTCCAACTGCACATCATTGGTCGTGCTTGATGTGTCAGCCAACGAGCTCTCTGGTGAAATCCCCGGAGAGCTCGGGCTTCTGGACGTGCTCGAGCAGTTACATTTGTCAGACAATGCTTTGGCGGGACCCATCCCGCCAGAGCTGTCCAACTGCACTAGTCTCATGGCTCTACAGTTGGACAAAAACCAGCTGTCAGGGGCTATCCCCCGGCAGATTGGCAAACTTAAGTACTTGCAGAGCTTCTTCCTCTGGGGGAATTTGGTGTCCGGCATTATACCCTCGGAGTTCGGGAACTGCACCGAGCTCTACGCGCTCGACCTGTCGAGGAATAGACTGACTGGAAAGATTCCTGAGGAGATATTCGGTCTCAAGAAGCTGAACAAGCTTTTGCTGCTTGGGAACTCACTGACTGGCACGTTGCCACGGAGCGTGGCAACGTGCCAGTCCCTCGTGAGGCTGAGGCTAGGGGAGAATCAGCTCACGGGTAAGATTCCCAAAGAGATTGGCCAGTTGCAGAATCTGGTATTTCTTGATCTTTATATGAATCGTTTCGAGGGTAATTTGCCTCGTGAGACTGCGAATGTGACAGTTTTGGAGCTTTTGGATGTGCATAATAATTATTTTACCGGCGCCATACCGCCTGATTTAGGTTATCTTACTAATTTGGAGCAGCTTGATTTGAGTAGCAACAGTTTCAGTGGTGAGATTCCTACCACTTTTGGCAATTTCAGTTACTTGAATAAGCTTATTTTGAACAATAATCTGTTAACTGGTGAGATCCCTAGCTCGTTTAGGAATCTGCAGAAGATCACTCTGCTTGATCTGAGCTCGAATAGTTTGTCCGGTGTGATCCCTGAAGTTGTAGGATATTTAGCTAGTTTGACTATTAGTTTGGATTTGAGTGGTAATAGATTCACAGGTGAGATTCCTGAGACGATGTCGGGTCTGAGACAGCTCCAATCGCTTGATCTGTCGTGTAACATGTTGTCTGGGAAGATCACAGTGTTGAGTACTCTGACTAGCCTCACTAGCTTGAATATCTCACGCAATAACTTCTCTGGGCCGGTGCCAGTGACACCCTTTTTTAGAACCCTAACTGTGAGTTCTTTTCTTGAGAATCCTCATTTGTGTGAGTCTGTTGATGGGATCACTTGCTCTTCCCGTTTTAGGATTGGGAATGGGTTGAGGTCGGCCAAGACCATAGCCCTGGTGGCTGTGATCCTGGTCTTTGTCCTGATGGCCGTGGTTGCAGTCTGGATTATTGTTGCTCGGAATCATAATAGGTATGTTGTGGATCATAAGTCCACCCTATCAGGGTCCTCTGGGGAGGAGGACTTCTCATATCCGTGGACATTCATCCCATTTCAGAAGCTGAACTTATCGGTGCAGAACATCCTGAGCTGTATGAAGGATGAGAATGTGCTGGGTAAGGGGTGCTCCGGGGTTGTGTACAAGGCCGAGATGCCTAACGGGGAGGTGATCGCGGTGAAGAAGCTGTGGAAGACGAGGAATAAAGACGAGGAGAGTATTTATGATTCGTTTGCGGCTGAGATCCAGATTCTTGGGCACATTAGGCATAGGAATATTGTGAAGTTGCTTGGATACTGCTCTAATAGAAGTGTGAAGCTCTTGCTGTATAACTACATACCTAATGGGAATTTGCAGCAGCTCTTGCAGAATAATAGGCAGTTGGATTGGGAAACTAGGTACAAGATCGCGGTTGGGTCAGCTCAGGGGCTCGCGTACCTCCACCACGACTGCTTGCCGGCCATCCTCCACAGAGACGTCAAGTGCAACAACATTCTGTTGGACAACAAATACGATGCGTACTTAGCAGATTTTGGGCTCGCGAAGCTCATGAGCTCGCCGACTTACCACCAGGCTATGTCCAGAGTTGCTGGCTCTTATGGGTATATTGCACCAGGCAAGTTCCTTACTTCAAAATTTCTTGAGCTTTTGTGTGTTATATCTTGGTGATGGTACACTGTTTGGTATGTTTCTTGTTAATATATAGTTCAAGTTTGTTATCACATTGTTTTACAGGGCCGGATTATAATTGAGACAGTTGCCTCATACATCTGAAAAAAAAAGGTCCTATAATACATGTGTCTTGTTTTGTAGACCCAATTATTTGTTACCACTTTGTATGTTGCATACTGTTGTAACGAATTAGGATTATTGAGCAATTAATAAAAAAAAAACTTAAAGAGAACACAGATTTACTTGGATACATCCACGGGCAGAAAATGATAACATAATTTATTAGGCAGCTAGGTTATAGATTACAATTGTAACTCTCAAATACCATATAAATAGTACTAAGAGAATGCACAAATTGGGCTCAACCCAATACGAGTATTAAGGCCCAATACAAGTATTAAGGCCCAATATTGCATACCGTCGGGTCGGTAGATAATTTCAAGGCATATCAACATACATTTGTTGACATGTCGAGCCGGATTGCCCTTTAGACAATTGAGACAGTTGCCTCAGGCCTCTGAAAAAATTGAAGTCCTATACATATGGTGTCTTATTTTGTAGATCCGAGTCCATTTATTCGTTGTGCTTTGTGTCTTGGAGATCTTTGTAGACATGTTGAGCCGGACTGCCCTTTAGACAATTGAAACGGTCGTCTCAAGCCTCTGAAAAAATGATAAATTTGAAGTTTAGTACATGTCTTATTTCATATATGTATCTTTGTTGAATGCTATAATCATTTTATTTATGGTGACTGATTAAATTTTTACAAAGTTGGCTTGACATTTGGTGATCATTAGCTTTTATGTTTTTGTCTTATAGTTCAATGTTTATACAATTGAGAAAGTGAAAAAAATAAAATCGGGTATATATGTGTAGCTTCTATATACGTGTCTTTTATTGATGAACA
Organism: Salvia rosmarinus; assembly: GCA_036937905.1. NCBI lineage: Eukaryota > Viridiplantae > Streptophyta > Magnoliopsida > Lamiales > Lamiaceae > Salvia > Salvia rosmarinus. The sequence goes on from CM072813.1 coordinate 5,097,044, forward strand.
TGCATTTTTTTTTGTCTCATGTAGAGTATGGATACACTGTGAACATAACGGAGAAGAGTGACGTCTACAGCTACGGGGTGGTGCTCCTCGAGATACTGAGCGGGCGCAGCGCTGTTGAGCCTCAGATAGGCGACGGGCTGCACATTGTGGATTGGGTGAAGAAGAAGATGGGGAGCTTCGAGCCAGCAGTGTCGGTGCTCGACTCGAAGCTCCAAGGGCTGCCAGACCAGATGGTGCAGGAGATGCTGCAGACGCTTGGGATTGCGATGTTTTGCGTGAACACATCACCGGCCGAGAGGCCGACGATGAAGGAGGTAGTGGCGCTGCTGATGGAAGTGAAGAGCCAGCCGGAGGAAACAGGGAAAACTTCATCTCAACCGTTGATGAAACAGTCCTCAAATCATAGCTGATTGATCTGTTTTTTTGTTATTATTTTTGTTTATTTTCTGTTTTTTTTGGGGACTCTTTTATTTTTTAGTGTTAGGGAATTTAGTGATTGATTTTCTTTCTAGAGGGAATTCTGATCCTTGGATTTAGATCTGCCTTATGCAAACTGGTCTTTTGTACAGTTTTAGTAAACATTAGATTTCTCAAATTGGCTTTTGCTCTTGTTACAATTTCATCATGTTTATTATTAGCGATTTGCAGGCGCTACTTTACTTGTCTGTTTGGAATAATTTGAATATTATCCAATTCGGTTTTGATTCAAGAAAACTGTTTAGGTGAAATTATTTTGGGGACACTTTAAAATTGTAACTTAGAAGAAATTTGTTTTTTTTTACTCTTGAAAATTAAATAAAGAATCTTTTTCTTACTTGAATTTTGTTTATAAATAATTATCTTTTTCCATTTAAAAAAAATCCACAAATATAATAGCTTCAATAATTTCGGTTTCGGTTGAGGAAAAAAAAATCGAATTTTTTATATATATATTATATATTTATTATATATTATAAATATTATAATATTTATATAATTATAATTTAAATTCGGTTAAAACCGAATCGAATATTTCGGTTCGATTTCGGGTTTCGGTTCGGTTTGGGTTTTTTTTTTAAATCAATTTTTCGATTTTTCGGATTCGGTTCGGTTTTGAACCGAACCGTCCGAATGCTCACCCCTAATTCAAGCACGTAAAAAGTTGATGAACAAAATCTATAAAGTTGTGTATAACGAAAACATTCTAAAATTACTGCACAAAAAAATAAATTTAGAAAAAATTTGATGTATACAACTTTATGCCGTTATGTGCATCATCTTTACACATTTTATACATAGTTCATAAAAAAATATAGTTATATTTGATTCACTCGCTATATATATAGGGGTTGGTTATGGTGAGAAAGTTCCTTAACGTACGAAAGACGAATAGTAGATATCTTTCATATTGTGTAGCAGACAATCGTAATTAATGTATTGCATATGAAAGTTTAGCACATATTTCATCCATTCGTAGCACATATCTAAATATATTAGTTTAGCACATCTTTCATTGCAGAAGAAGACAAGAAGAGTTATAGTGTTGCACAATAATCCGTGTAGCACACAAAACACAAAACTCAGAAGACACATTTAAAATTAAATCTCAACCATTGATATAGCAAATCAAAGGCCAGATTCATTCATATTTCCTACCAAATTATCTATTCCTACCGATCCATCTACTATATATATATATATATATATATATATATATATATATATATATATATATTAGGAGAGTAACGTAAAAATCATTTTATGTTGACAACGTGAGAACTAAGAAATGATGGATTTATTATGTAAATTGATGAATCTGTGAGAATGTTATTGAATCAAAAAAAAATGAAATTTTCATCCTTCATGAGATTCGAATCCGGGTGAATTTTTTTGAATTTTCGAATTTAGTAACTTTTTCAGTGGATTCATCAACTTTTATAGCGAATTCATTTGATTTCTTATTTTTTTAGTATAAAAATAGTTATCATTTGAACCTAACTCTCTTTCTGTATATAATAATGATATTAATAATTTTATTTTATCATTCGATTAGTTGGTTGACATTTCCAATCAACACTTATAAAACAAAGGCATTTCCAGCCACATTTTATTTTCTTTTTTACTTTTGACGTGTTCACATACGTATATTTTGCGACATACTGATCAATATTCAGGTGGATGATGGGTAGAATTGTTAACGACATTGAATTTTGCACATGTTAGGAGTATAACTATTAGAAAACTCAAACATTGGGGGTATTGAAGATATTTTTCCAAAGAAAAGTAAGTAAATTTTTGGGAATATTATAGCTCCGAACATGATTGTATACACTTGTATGTATTATTTGGCCCATTATGGGATGAATCATTATCAGCTGTTCCTCTGCATATTTATTTGAAGTAGAAAAATGGACATGAGGTATAATTAATATAAAATCGATAATTTAGGATTTAATATTTTTTTAATAACAGTTTGATATACAATTGATAATGTTAAAATGATTTGGGATTCAAATCAATATTTACACACACATATATATATTATATATATAGGGAGTGGATCAAATGAGAACCACATCATTTTTGCGAACTCTGCGAACCATGCATAAGACGTTGAAGATGATGCACAAGACGGTATAAAGTTGTGCATAACGAAAACTTTCTAAATTTTTTTTGTTGGATAACAGTTTTAGAATGTTTTCGTTATGCACAGCTTTATAGGTTTTATTCATCAATTTTATATGATTGTGCATAGTTCTCAAGTTTTCAAAAAAGATGAGTTCTCACTGAATCCAACCCAATATATATATATATATATATATATATATATATATATGAACAAATAGTCACCATGTTGTATATCGCATAACCCGACATATATCTTATTTATACAACTACTTAGTTTATGCAAGTATAACGTACAGACACAAGTCACTACCTTTTATACAAGGATAATATATCACAATTTTCAAATCACTCCTGTGATAATCTCGCATAACCGACAAATTACTGATTCATACAACTATTTACTTATGTAAGTATAATTATAGATGGCAAAGTAGCGGGCAGGGTCAGTTTGGCCCCGGATCCGTCAGGCTTTTATATTTTTTGGGTCTTCTAAAATTTTTTGGGCCTAAAAATATGAAGCCCAAACCAACCCCGGATGAGCGAGTTTTTGTAGATCATTTTCTAATTTTATAATATATAAAATTAATATTTTAAATTTAAAAAATAAATAAATAAATACTTAATTAAAATCTTATAACTCCTTAACTTAAATGAAGAATCAGTGATGAAAATATTTTGAGCTTACTTATTCTTATGATAATGCTTCTTATATATCTTGACATATTTATGTATTTATGCGATAATGTTGTAATGTAATATAATTTTAATTTTTTAATTTAAGGAGAAAAAAATTAGTAATTAAAAATCAAAGATAAATGATATTATTAAACGTAAGTCTAAAATAATAGAAAAAATAATTATACAATATATATTTAAGATCAATGATTTAAAATAGTTTTTACATATTAGGTCATTGATCATGGGTCTATATATTTTTTGAGATCATTTCTCTTAGGAATTATTTTTTAATGATTTATGAGATTATTTTTTTCATAATTTATTTTCCTGATCAATATGTGATTAGTAAGAAAATTGTTACCATAATAAGTAAATAATATATAAAATATAATTAATTTAATTAAAAATTATAGATATATGTATTAAATAATATTATAAATATGTATATTTAATAGAATATCGGGCTGACTTTTTCAATCCAAAACCCCGGTTTTTTTTTGCCCGGAGCCCAATTGACCCGGGTTTTTTTTTTTCGGACGGACTTTTTACGCCCGAATTTTTTAGGGCCTTTAAATTTTTAGGGCCTTTATTAATTAAGACCCGTTTAAATTCCATAATTAATTAGCGATTGATTTCTTCTTAACTAATCAAGCGAATGAAGCGTTCTTTAATTTCTAGATATTAGAGAACGAGCCGAAAATCTCAATATTTATTAATATCGATAAAGTGAGACTTAGTAAGAATAAAAAATTTCCTAATAAAATCTTATCGAATAAGATTTATGAATTCTTTCGATAAGAATGGTCCTTCGTTTCAGACTTCTTATTTATTTTCTTGCGATAAAGGTAGGATGACGGGGTGACGTGACAACAACAAGAAGGACTGCGAACTTGTGAGCAATAGTGCTGACATGTGGACTTTCTTATATATAAACAAAATCAAATGATTCATTCAAGCAATTATTTTTTTTCAAAATCTTTAAACTAAAAATATTTCAAATATTGTTTTGCCATAAATGTTTTGAGATTTGTGTATGATACCTATCTGTGTTTGGCTATACCAAAAATCTCAGAATCGAATTCGAGTCATGTGCTAGCTAGTGACTCCTAGGCATGATTTGTGTACACAAGTGGCCGCGAGTTATCCTAAAGGGTTGGCTGGTCCCGTGACCGTGGAATGAGACCTCCTTCCCGGGACACAACAATGTTATAGACATGGAGATTACAAAAGAATTTAGACTGATCAGTCAAACTTTTAGATTCACAAAATAATTTAGTAAGCTTGAGCCCTTTTACTATAAAATCCCTTGCGTTACTGTTGATATGACTTTACAATTATATATGTATCTTTCAGCATGTGACCACTGAGTGCTTTTGTACTCAACCCTGCATGTATTTCTAAATGTGCAGGTTGAACAGTGATGAGTGAAGGTGGAGTGCCGAGCGGGCTTTTGGTAGACATATTAGATAAACTCTTGGGGAAGATGCATGTCCTCGTACATATATCTTAATTTCATATTCCACTGTGTACACTTGTTTTTGTAGTCAGTCTAATGCTTGATCATTTGTAATTGAGCTAATGTTATGAACTTATTGTGGTCGGATCCCTGTGACTGACCCTCTTTCGTCTATGATTCATTTTGGATAATTTTCGTTCAAATCGGTTCATTCTAGCAAGATCAATCCTCTTTCTACCCCCTCTTCTAATTTCCCCTCCCTAGTCGCGGTTTTCCCGTCTTGGCTATCCTAGCAAAGTTTGATCGTGACACAGGTTCATTTTGTCGGCTCTAAGTATAATGTATACATGTGCATCACAATTTATTCTATTTTTTTTTCAAAGATTAATCATGTTCGTCCAATCTAATTTAATTAGTAACTAGATTTGGTTCTTATTATATATAGGAGTGTTCTCGGTATAATCCAACCATATAAGGGGCATATACTTTCCATGATTAAGGGGCATATATATATGACAATAAGGGGCATATACTTTCCATGATTAAGGATGAATAATTTAATATTTTTATCTTCATTATTAGAATTTCTCCAACCCTACCTTTAATTTTCAATGGGATATGAGTAAAGCTAAATTAGCTCAAATGATATAAATTATCAAGGGACTTGAGATATCACAAAGTTTTAATCCATCAAAGTAAATAATGAATTAACTTATACTATTTTTTATCTATATAGGCTAATCCTCAAAAGTATATGATAAATAATTTTTATTTATCAGTCATTTGTTTACTACAAGGAATTAGTGGAATTGAATATTTGATGGATTAAATATATGATAAGATATTTTTTATTTATCAATCATTTATTTACTACAAGGGATTAGTAGAATATTAAAATTGGAATAAATAACTCTCTATTTGTTTGGAAGATTACTCCAATTCTACCTATATTGATTGAATTAAAATCAATAAAAAGAAACCCAAAAGACTAATATAATCTCAAACTTTAGGATATTATGAAATATTAATCCTTATAAATTAATATTGAATTAAACTGAATTTATTTTATCTATTCAGTTTAATAGTTTAATCAGTAAATACCCTAATATTATTAATTTTGTGTTGAGTCGATACATTTGTTAACATGCCACAGAATCAAAACAAAAATATTATACACTTGCAACTTAGTTGAGAAATGAAGGCAACCAAATAAATTTATGCCCCATTTTAAATGTTACATAAAAATTAAATATTTAATCCTCATACTTTGAGAAAAATCTGAATATAATTTAATGTCTTAGTTTCGAACTCTCTCTTTCACCTCTAAAGATCAGAGATTAAAAATAAAGGATAAATATCATTTCAAACCCTAAACTATATTCATTTTATCAAAAATATCATGACCTTTAAAAAATATCATTTTAAACCTCAAACTATTAACATTTTATCAAAAAAATCATAAACTTTAAGAAGTATCACTTTAAATCTCAAACTGTTAATTTTTTATCAAAAATACCCTACATCAATTTTTAAGCTCCTGAAATTGGACGAGAAATATCTCTTCTCGTTCGATGAGCCACATCGAAATTTCGAAGGCAAGAAATGAACACTGGATATATCCGATGAGCCAATCAAAAGATATTACTCGTCCAATTTTGGGAGCTGAAAAATTGATGTAGGGTATTTTTGATAAAAAAAAAAAATTAACAGTTTGAGGTTTAAAGTGATACTTCTCAAAGTTTAGGATTTTTTTGATAAAATATTAATAGTTTGGGGTTTAAAATGATATTTTTTAAAGTCAGTATATTTTTGATAAATTGAGTATAGTCTAGAGTTTAAAGTGATATTTACCAAAAAATAAATAATAAAAACCTATATGGAAAGGGCCTAATTTGGCATATTTGTATATTATATTTTTACGTTATTGATTATTTTATAAAGATCATCGATACAAAAACGAAAAACAGCCGCACGTGCGTCTCAACAAAGAATTAAGAAAACACAACAGAATGCCACGTCACCACTCCCCAACCACACGTGCCGCTTAAAAAACGTCGCTTTCTTGCTTTGAACCAGTTCGCTACAATCATCGTATCCCAACAATAATAATCCTCTACTACTACCAACTCCTCTGCTCCCAAACCATACCGTAGTACCTTCAGATCTCCAGCCCATCAGTCCGACGTAGTAAGCAGCCAAACCTAACGTACAACACTTTTCAACAAAGCAACTAAAACAGACTCCCACAGAGGATCTCGTACACCTCAACCGTATAAAAACACCCGCAGCCACCAACTTTCTTCTCCTGCGTTCCTGCCCTAAAAAATTTGGTTTTTTAGAGAGAGGGTACAGGTTTGATTGTATGTGATTCTTACATTGTCACTTGCTGTCGATCGTAATTCTCGATTAGAGTTAGGTTTCGGCAATGGCAGCAACGGCGATTCCGCCACAGGTTATGCAGGCGCAGCCGGCGGTGATCCCAGGGGCTGTTCCAGGCGCAGTGTTCCCTAACTCGTCGCTCTACGTCGGCGATCTGGACGCCGCGGTGGACGAGAGCAAACTGTACGATCTGTTCAGTCAGGTGGCGCCGGTCGCCTCCGTCCGGATTTGCAGGGATCTGACGCGCCGCTCCTCGCTCGGATACGCCTACGTCAATTTCAACACTCCTATTGACGGTGATCGCATTGATCCTTTTTGTTTGGTTATATCTGCTAGCATGCACGTGAAATTACATGTGTCTTTTGGATTGAAGTAATGGTGATAAATGATGACCATGCTATGATTTTGTTATTCTAATGCCGAATCTGAATTGTATGTGTATAATTTTCCAAAATTACTTCCTAAACTCTTAAATGTGAAAAGTACACACTTAAGCTTTGTGAGAGATAAAAAAAACCTTTTTAAATAATTTTGTTACAAAAGTTTACACAATTCATGGGAATTAATGGTATGTATAATTTCAATATTGCAGCTTCTAATGCAAGAGATGCTCTGAATTTTACTTATGTGAATGGAAAGCCTATTAGGATTATGTTCTCTCACAGAGATCCTAGCCTCCGGAAAAGTGGATATGCTAATCTGTTCATCAAGAATTTGGATCAAGCGATCGACACGAAGGCACTGTATGAAACCTTTTCTGCCTTCGGAACTGTGCTCTCTTGCAAGGTAGCCGTTGACCACAACGAGAACTCGAAAGGCTATGGATTCGTACAGTTTGATAAGGAGGAAGCTGCGCAGAATGCAATCAAACGGCTGAATGGCATGTTGATAAATGACAAAAAAGTCTACGTGGGCACTTTTGTTCGTCGACAGGAAAGGAACAGAGGAAAAGGATCACCAAAATTCACGAATGTTTACGTGAAAAACTTGTCTGAAAATGCCACGGACGAGAGCCTTAGGAAAATGTTCGATGAGTTTGGAACCATCACTAGCGCGGTTATTATGAAAGATGGTATTGGGAAATCGAAATGTTTTGGCTTCGTGAATTTTGAAAGTCCTGATTCTGCAGCCGCTGCAGTTGAGAATCTGAACGGATCCTCATTAGATGATAAGGTGTTGTATGTTGGGAGGGCTGAGAAGAAGTCTGAAAGAGAGGCAGAACTCAAGTCCCAATTTGAACAAGAGAGAAACAGTAGGTTCGAGAAATTAAAGGGCGCTAACCTTTATTTGAAGAATCTAGATGATAGTGTGAATGACGAGAAGCTCAAGGAATTATTCTCAGAGTTTGGAACCATTACATCATGCAAGGTACTTTAATTTATAACAGTTTTGAGTAGTTTCTTATTGTGGCAGAGGTTTGAAATTATTGTTTCAATGTTAGTAATCTACTTTTGCTCGTACTACTTTGCCTCCGTTAGCTCATGCGTGATTCAAATGGAGCAAGCAAGGGTTCGGGATTCGTGGCATTTTCCAGTCCTGATGAAGCTACCAAAGCTGTAAGAGAATTCTTCAGTCATGCGTTTTTAAATCCAAAGCTTTCTTGTCCTTCCTCATCCCCTGTCCTGTTGAATTCAATCATGTGTTTTTAAATTCACTATGCCTTGTTCTGCTGAACCTAAGTTAGGGATTTTTATTATATTCCAGTTGAATGAAATGAATGGGAAGATTATAGGGAGAAAACCTTTATATGTTGCAGTGGCTCAACGAAAAGATGAAAGGAAAGCTTGGCTGCAGGTAATGATTCAATGCTTTGTTATATATGTCATTGGTTCATCTGAGGAACATATTCCATATATGTATATATGTATCTATGCTAAGATATTGAGTACTCATTTTGTGATACGACCGATGTATATCTTGGGATTTAGCTACTTTCATCAGTACTGTTCAGGCATGATAATCTTGGATTCTTGGTACAAGATCATCTTTCTGTTGCATATCTTCTGTAAGTTGAAGTGAGCATGAAACTGCACATCGTATTGTCGTGGTTGTATAACTGCATTTCATTCTGTTCAGGCACATTTTGCTCAGACGCTGTCCTCAGGCAGCATGTCTCCACTTATGCCAGGATTCCACTCTGTCTCACCAAGGCTTGCTCATCAGCAGGTTTATTTTGGTCAAGTGGGTCCTGGGCTCATTCCTCAGGCGCCCGGATATGGATTTCAGCAGCAGCACTTGCCTGCTATGCAGCCGGGAGTCCCATCCAATTTCGTCTTGCCGTTCCAACTTCAACAACAAACTCAGCCTGGGCCACGTCCGGGTCCCAGGCGAGGTGCCAATCCTCCACAGCCACAGCAACAGGTTTGTAGTGCTTTCTCTCGTTCTCACTCTCTCTCACACATGATGGTCCTAATGTAATGTGTGTGCACGTGTGATTCAGCTGTACTCGAGTCAAGGTTTCAGCAGATACATGCCCAATGCACGGAACGGCATCAATCCATCGATGGTTCCTCAAGGCCTAATGGGACCAATCATGCCATTACCTCTTGATGCATCATCTGCAGCACCAGGAGCTTCTCTAGACGTCCCGATTTCACTGCCATTGTCTCGATCAACTCTGGCCTCAGCCTTGGCTTCTGCTTCACCAGAAAACCAGCGCATGGTTAGTACAACTCTGGCACCATCTCCTCTCTTAGCTTAGCTTCTTGCCTTTTCGTCTCATAAATCCCAAACTCTGCAGATGCTCGGTGAACAACTCTATCCTCTGGTTGAGCGTCTCGAGCGCAATCAAGCAGGAAAAGTCACTGGCATGCTGTTGGAGATGGACCAAACTGAGGTGCTTCACCTGATAGAATCGCCGGACGCTCTCAAGAAGAAAGTCATCGAGGCGATGAACGTGCTCCGTTTAGCGTCAGCCGGCTCCGACATCAGCGATCAACTTGGCCCCTTGTCTTAAAATCAATAAGCAAACACCCCTTTTTTGCCTAGGCCTTATAAGGTCTTTCTTTATTAATTAATCTCTCTAGAATAGATAGGAAACTCAATTTTTTCTGCAGCTTAACAAGCCTTAATCCATCTCTAGACTGGATATTCAATGTTGTTTTTTGAACTCCAAAAGTGGAACAAATAAATAATAGCAAACTGAGTATCAATAATGAGAAGCTTTACTTGGATGTTTAAGCTTTGATTTTGAATAAATTTCAGAGGAAATCAGGGTGGATATCTTCATCTACTCTCTTATCATTCATCCACAACTCTAAGAGATGATCATCTTCTCTCTTCCCCGTACTGTCTGGGTTTTGATGGTCGTCGCCGTCGTCTTCATCTTCTGCTGTCATGAAGCTACTCCACTTTGAAACCGTGTTCTTGCCTGCTGCTATCTTTTGATGAGCTGGTTTCTCACTCGTAGCTAAATCTCGTGTTTCTCGAATTTGTGCCATGAAACTGTTCCATTTCAAATCTAAACCCTTTTCTTTAGCTTTTATAGGGCAATCCCTGTTGGAATCTCTTTCCAAAGCTTTTATAGTGCAATCCATATTGGAATCTCTTTCCGAATCTGCAGTTGCATCGAACAAGAGTATAAATATGTTCTCTAAATTCTTCAAAACTTTATTATTGTGTGCAGATTTTTCCTAATTCACCTTCATAATTATGTCTTTTGCCATCTCTTCTGTTCGGGAACGAAGGTTTCAAGAGCTTTTCCGCCCTGCAAGAATTCCTCACTTTAGGCTTCGAGAATGTTGCCTTGGGCATCTCTGTCACGACCACTGGCTCGAATCCATCATCTCCTGCCAAAAACAACATAAAAAACCACCAAAAAACACAGCAAAATCACAAGCAAGCGATTTCTCTTAACCATTTCACCGAGCACCTTGTGCGGAATTCATCTCTTGCTCGAATTTCGCACAGTATTCCTCCTGATCGTCGTTATCGATGTACTCTGTCCAATCGTTTCTCTTCCTCTTCTGTTCTTCTTTATCCGGAGAGTCAACTACAATTCGAGGCGCGTCGTCGGAGAGAGACCGCTGCTGATCGGAAATCTGGCGAGACATGTTGAAACTCTGGACGAATTCGCGCACGTCCTTGGCCATGAATGACTGGGCGAACACCTTCCGCACGGATTGCTTCTGATTGCACACCACGCAGCTCCATTTGTTGCTGCTCTTCTTCTGCTGCTTCACCTGCTTACGCATTTATTAATAGCATCTTCATACGCGACGCAAACAGAGAGAGAGAGAGAGATTTGCCTGCATGACGGAGCACTCGAAGCACTGAACGGCGATGAAAGAGATCGGCATGTGTGCTTCCGGCAATGGCCTCTGTCTGTGTGAGAGAGAGAGTGGGTGAGAGATGCGCAATTTGGCGGGAAAATGTTCTGGAACAGAACTGATAGAGCGCGGTGCTTTTTGTTTCCTTGGAATTTGCCAAAATCATTGCGCCTAAATGCGTCTTGTTAGATAGGAAACCTACAATTTGACCTTTTTAAATTGGGCCAACAAATCCAGTATCCATTGTTTTAAGGGATAAAATGTAAATATACCTTTATAATGTCGCATAAAATTCCTTTAAAGCAATTTTAGGTATGAACATATCTTTGATGTTAAATAAATAGTAAATATCCATTATAAACTTTATTAATCACAAAAATTATAAAATTTAATATCCTATAAAATTATGATAGTCTAGTTATAGTCATACTTCTTTCATACATGCTTCTTACAAAATAATTTTCGTTATTTTCTAATTTTATAAATTTTTATTTTAAACTATACTTTCACATGCTTACATTTATTATATAATTAAATTTATGTATATTATGTTGTAATATAAAACTACATTTTTTCCTAATAATTGTCAATTTAAATTTTTATATATCGAAATTTTTCATTTCATAATTTTTACACTTAGCAAATCGAATTCTATGTAATTATTTCGTGTATATATATATATATATATGTATATGTATATGTATATAAGTGAGTGTTAATTTTAAATTTGAAAAAAAATTAAACACAACTTAATATTTTTAATCATTTATTTAACATGAAGAATATTTTTGCACTGTTTATTTAACGATAAGGATATTTTTGCACCGCTTATTTAATATAAAAGGCATATTTTGCACCTAAACTTACTTTAATGGTGTTTTTTATCCACTATAAACACTACGGACCTATTTACACATTTTCCGTTGTTTTAAGCCAAATAAGCTATGTGACAATAGATCGTAGTTAATTCACGTAGTAAGCGGTAATGACATATTTACCCTCTCTAGACCTGTAGTAATCGAGAGGAAACGATGACAAATATGATGGAATTTTAATCCCTACTATATTATATGTTTAGATGGTCTTCTTTGAGAAAGTTCTCATGTGAGGACATGATGATGTATAGAGACTATATTTATAATTAAGGTGTGGTGTTCACACGTGAAGTCTTAGGTTAGAATCCAAATTATAATTTACTTTTTATGCGTCTTCACTTAACGACTTGAGGTGGCAGAATGAACGGGTCACGTAGACTCGGCCCGATCGACCCACCCTATCAGGCTTTACGTACTATGCGGGTTGGGCCAGTCTACCCATACAGTGCTATCTAGGGATGGCAATGGATCTTGGACCCGGTCCAGATCCGGTGGTCCAGATCCATTTTTTAGGATCTGGAGTATTAAAAATTTGGACCCGACGGATCTGGACCGGATCTGGATCCTACTCTAAAATCTCGGATCTGGATCTGGATTTTAATTTTTGAGATCCAGATCCGGTCCAGATCCGGCCCATAGACCCGATTCAATGTAATATATTTTTTATTTTTATTTAATTAAATATTAGTTAATCCTATATCTAATTATAGTATTTTTTTTCTTGGTCTTCTTCCAATTCCAAACATTTGCTCTCCATTTTACTTCGACGGAACTTTTTCCAAGTTCGATTCCACCTCTTCATTTTATTTTATTTATTTATGATTTAATCAATAATTTGGGACAATACTGTTGATTTCCCAGACCATAAAACTTTCAGCAGTTGAAGCAGCAACAAATCCCAAATTTGGACATTGTTTGTGCGAATATTATGTTTGTATTTTTCATTCATCTTTTATAATACAATTTGATTTTATATTTCTAATATTGATTTCTATTTGATTATGAAGACATAAGGCATAATTTCATTTGAAAAAACTCAGAAATGATGGGAGAAATTCATACAATCAACCAAACATGGTTGAGATCGAATCAACTCAAGAATTTATGGAGTATTTGAGGAATGCTGATGATAGATTGATTAATTTAAGATTTATGTTAGAAGAGAAAACATATGGATCTGGGTCTAGACCCTGGACCCTGTGGATCCAATGGATCTGGGCCTGAATCTCATTTTTTTGGATCCAATGGATCTGGACCGGATCTGGATCCAAGAAAAAAAAATTGGATCTGGATCTGGATCTAACCAGATCCGGTCCAAATCCGGTCCATTGCCATCCCTAGTGCTATCTGTTGCAAATTTTGCCTCATTCGGGCTGTCGAGCTAAGAACGTCCAAATGATAATAGAATAAGCTTGGTATGCTCGATGGGTTATTTGAACGGGTTTTTTAGGACAGATTTTTTCAGGTCTCTATTTTACAAGCCCAACCCAAGCCCAATTCCGGGTACCTTAGGTCGGTCCGGCATTCAAGGCCAATTTTACCAACTCTACTCACAGGAGAAATATATTCAGTAAAATATATTTTGATATTTCATTTCATCTATGTTAAATTTTATAGGTATTTTTGTGCACTATCTAACATACATTTATTATGGTGCTTTATATGCCATATATTTAGGCCTGCCTAATGGTTCGGGTTCGATTTCAGTTAACCAAAATTGAAATATCCCAATTTCAATAACTATATTGATACTGATTGATTAATCGATTTGATTATTGTATATTCGAATTAAAATAAATAAATTCGATCATCATCAAATTAGAGAAATATCATAACAACAACCTCAGCTCAATGCCTGATCCAAGATCAGAACCTAAACTTTCTCTACAGTGTAACTATTTCATATTATAACTACACTATTTTGAAGAAGATTTATTTTCAATCAATTGACAATAAACTTTCTCCTGGGGGAAAGACTGATGTAGCCAAAGCAGATAAGAGAGGAGGTCTTGGTGGAAGGAAAGCACTCAACGACATATCAAACTCAAGAAAGCCTTCTGCATTTCACTATGTGAAGAAAGATAGCTTCATAAATGTGTTTCTATCCTTCAACTATGAAAGCAAAATCATGTGGTGGTTGAAGGCTGGATGCAGGCAAACAACAAAACAGGGATGCCGCTTGTGATGGATGTAGAGAGGTGGTGCTCTGGTGGTTGAGGCGAAGGCCGCACTGGAGGCTGGAGCACTGCCGGAGGTAGCGCGATGCTGCGGTGAACAAGAAAGTGAGAAGAGAGAACAACAGTGAACGAGAGAGAGAGAGAGAGAGCTGTGGACCTGTGGTGGAGGTCGAGAGGCGGTGCGGTGGATTAGGCGGCGGCATGACCGGACAAGAGTTGCCGGACGGACGAGAGAGTGCGAGAGAGAAAGATAGATTTCTATGAAGAGGAGAGAAACGCAGCAGGATGAATGAAAACATAAACAAATGCAGCAGAGAGTGCCTAATTTTGATTTTTGAATTTCAATTGAAACTACAAAAATAAAATATTAATGTTAATTTTGGTTAGTCAGGTATAACCGATAACTGAAAATCTTCAAATTTTGTAAATTGATACCCGAACCGCATCAGCAAATATCAGATATCGATTGTCCGATAATCGACATTATCAGTTCGATTTCGGATGTAATTGATATCCGACTACCTGTTAAGCAGACTTACATATATTGATATTTAACCAAACTATATGGATCTTGTTGCTTTGAGCATTTAAGATTTATTGTATATATACAGATATTGATACACATATTGTGAAAATATTTTGACCCTTCACCTTCTGAATTTATATAAGAAGATTCCCATGCTTCAACCTTAACCTTCATTGCATACAAGAACTAAAACAAAAAATATGAAAAAATTAATCCACGAGTAAAAATGTAAAATTCTCCCACAGACAATATCAACCAATCGTGGCCTGCCACGCCATCCATCATATCATCAGAAAAGTGCAAAAAGTACAGATACAGTAACGCCGTTATGTCCCCCACCCCTTTTCCTTTTTTAACTTTAATTTTTAAAACAAAGAGGAGAAATAAAGAAAAGAAAAGCCATTTTAGCAAACACTACAATCAATCAAAAAAGAAAAGAAAAATAAAAGAGAAACCAGATTACAGATTAGATCTAGCCATTGCTTTTCCCATTTCCCTTCATACACACCTTCTACACACACACAGTATTTTTCTTCATTAGCTGATTATCACTGAGCTTTCCCAGATCTCAGCAATGGAAAAGTGGGCCGTTTTTTTCAGTTCAGGTAGTGCAATTCGTGTCTGATATTTCCTTTTTTTAGCAGTTTTATAATTTGATGGGCCTCGCTATTTTCGTGTTCCTATTAATGGGTTTCTCTCATTTTTTCATGTTTGAAGCATGGAGTTTTAAGTGTTTGATACATGAGTATATGTCTCTGTGTGAGTGTTCTTGTTGATATTGTTTGGATAATGATGTGATGTTGGGAAGAATTTGTTTGAGGTAGGTAAACATTTTCTTCCTTGAAAATTCTTGCTTGTTGGCAACGATAATTATATTCTTTGTATTTGTAGTGGGGTCGCTTTCAGCATCTTTGAAACAAAAATTATGCATATTATTTGGGTCCAGAATTGGAATGGAATTATTTGTTGTTACAACTGACAAAAAACACAATGACAAGTTCCAATATCTGGGATGGGCTAGAATTGGAAGTATTTGAGCTTCTCTAGTGAGAGTTGAGGTGTGAAGTATTTTTTTTTAAAGTTGCTTCTTTGTAACTCACTTTGTTGGGCAATTCTTTAAATTAGGTAAATGATGCTGGAAAAAAAACAAATTCAGTTCGGTTTAAATCTTTGTGCAATCTGCTGGTTGATTTGCATAAACAACATTTAAGAGGTTATCTTACTATCATTGGCTTAGTGAAATTCGTATGTTTGTTAGTGTCTTCTTCACTTCTAATACTGGTTGCTTGTCTTTTGAATGACAGAGAGGAGATAAAGAGTTGCAAAGCGTTTGTTTACAGTTTCTTAGTAGGTGGATACTATTGCTGTTAGAAGTTAAGACGGAAGAATTTGGTTGCATTGTACTCTCGAAGCCAACTTGCCCATGGCGTCCGAGCAGATTAGGTTTCTGCAGCCACAGCAAGCACCAGCATCCCGGGTATATTGCATTATAAACCTAAGCTTTTCCTCTTGTGATTGATTGTCTGCTTGGGGAAAAAAGATGGTAAAATTTATGGAGCCATTTTGCTTAGATGTTCTTGTGATCATGAGCACTGGCAGGCAGATTATAACTTAAAAGCTTTGTGGATCAACATATACGTTTTTTCCCCTTCCATTCTAGTTATTATCAAGCCAATGGTGTGGTGTTGTATTATTCTGGATACTGTAGAACTGCCAACAGCCTAGTTTTCTACTTGTGGGATGATTTCTCCTGATTTCCTGTGTAATGATGTGCTTGTTAGATGACCAGTGAAGAGTGCCTGTTATAGGAGTGATAATGAACCAGAAGATGGAACGTTAAACTCATCTTATTTATTGACAGGGATATTAATTCATAAAGAGACCAAAAAAAAAAGATTTCCTCTCCGTAATTGATTTGGCATCCTGATTTGGTTTAATTTAATGACTAAACGATATTAATGTCGTGCAAACCTTTATAATTAGCCGTTTATACTTTTGCCACGCGATCAATGTGCCGTTGGTGCTTCGATGATCTGTCTGCAGTTGTTGGATATGTTATCAACTAATGCTTATGATGGATGTATATTTTTCTGCTAATCCATCAGTTATTTTGTTCTCCATTGTTGGTTACAATTTTGTTACTTCTTGTCCCAATTCCAAATGTTAATTTGCTTTATGTCCACTTTCTTGTCATTTAAACGGCTATTAACTTTGTATAATGCGTCACCAACCAATACATTATATACTATAAGATTCAGAATGACTAGAATCTAACAATTTGTATGACTTTAGGTTTCATTTGACCACCTTCGAATCTTACCATGGGATTCTTTTGCTTCCGTTTCTTCTTCCTTTTATTTATTTATTACTTTTTTGGAGGGGTGGCATCGGAGGAGCTATTTCTCGATTAGACGATTACTTCTACTTTATTGTCATATAGATCTTACAAATGAAACAATATTTCAACTTACAATAAAGTTTGATTTCACTGAGAATTACACGCTTTGGTTAGAAGTTCACATAATCCATGCCTCCAAAGACACCTACTTTCTATGGCTTCTCTTCCAAATTCTTGCTTTGATTTATTTGGATCATATTTCTACAAATTGTGAATCTAACTATGCTCCCTTTGAAAGCAATTATTTGTTTGATAGAGCACTATGGCTAATGGTTTATGTTACTTGTAGCGCAAGAGGTGGGGAGGTTGTTGGAGCGGACTTTCTTGTTTTGGCAAACAGAAAGGAGGTGGGAAACGAATCGTGCCCGCATCAAGAATGCCCGAAGGCAACCCCACGTCAAATCAGTCAAATGGACCTCAAGCTGTTGGACTGCCTAATCAGACGACTGGAATCGCTCCATCTCTGTATGCTCCGCCATCTTCGCCTGCTTCTTTCTCTAACTCTGCACTCCCGTCTACAGCTCAGTCTCCCAGCTGTTTCTTGTCCGCCAACTCTCCCGGCGATCCTTCGTCTACTATGTTTGTCACAGGTCCATACGCCCACGAGACGCAGCTGGTATCCCCTCCAGTGTTTTCGACTTTCACAACTGAGCCGTCTACAGCTCCTCTAACACCTCCGCCGGAGTTGGCGCATTTGACTACTCCGTCTTCCCCTGACGTGCCTTACGCTCATTTCCTCTCATCTTCCGCCAACATGAAAGGAACGGATAAGAATAGTTACTTCGCTGCAAACGATCTTCACGCAACGTATTCGCTCTACCCGGGAAGCCCAGCCAGCACTCTCAGATCGCCTGTTTCTAGAACGCCCGAAAAGGAGTTCCCCTCTCAGTGGAGCCCCTCAGTTCCTTCAAAAGAGCCCGTGTACTCGAAATCCGGGTCGGGCCGGTATATCGGGCTAGATGCAGGCGGTGCCGGAAAGTCGAGGCAATATTCCAATTTCTTCTGCCCTGAGACATTCGCGCAGTTCTACCTCGACCAATCGTCACTTTCTCATTCCGGTGGTAGGTTAAGTATTTCCCGAGAATCGGATGGTTACTCGAACGGCGGAAACGGGCATCAAAACAGGCAGGCAAAAGTTTCCAAACCTGATCCTGAGGAACTGGAGGCTTATAGGGCATCTTTTGGGTTCAGTGCTGACGAAATCGTCACTACGACACATTATGTCGAGATTTCAAACGTGTCAGACGACTCGTTCAGCATGACACCACTCACCCCAGACAAATCTGCCGGGGATGGAAACATCTTAAATGCACCATCAAGAGAGAGGATAGAAACAGGTAAGAGGCAAGAAGGTTATCCTGCTTTGCAGCTCGGAAATGCAGGACTGACTCATTCCGGAGTGCATGGCTCGTACGACAATCTCGAAGGTAAACTATGTTTAATCTTCACTTAACCAGAGTCTACATGCACTTTGATTCTTGAAGAATTAGACAAAAATGCAGATGTTTTCCCCTTATTGAATGCTGATTGGTTGTGAAATTTTATCGCCTCCATCGAAATCCGTTGGATTTCAACGTGCATGCTGGATTCTTCATCTGAATTCTCTCGTTTCTTTTTCTCTTAGGGAGTAGAGTAATAGCTTGGATAGACAAAAATAATATAGGGTAATCAACAACATACTTTGATGGATTGCACATTATTTGATCACGTAATCCTTCAAATACTGGTGTAACGAAATGACCCCTCAATGGAGTCTTGTTAACAAGAAATTGGTATCTATGGTTTCTTGTTTCTTTATTTCTCTGACATAAGTCGTTCGTCTATCTCTCAGATCAAACCCCACAAAAGCGTGTTTCTGGACGATGCTTGCCAAGTGGCCACATGCTAAGCGATGATGAGGACATATACGCGAAGATGGGGGGCCCTAGAAACGGCCGTAAATATCAGTTCGGTTCGTCCAATTCTGATGCGGAGATTGAGTACAGGAGAGGGCGAAGCATGAGAGAAGAACGTAGCTGGAGGCAAAGCTGAAGGCCCAAAAGGTCGCCTGTGTATGTAATTGCAGCCGTTCTATTTATCTGGTGTTTTGGTGTTGGGGGGTTTCTTTGCTAAATGATTTAACATCTGATCTGATCCAACATTGCTTTGGTGTGCGAGCTGTTTAATATAAATGTCTGAAGAGTGTCTGTTATATATATGATATATACTATTGGTTCAAGAATTCTGCATGTAAGTGTAGAGACTGCAACTTTTGGCATAGTTCAGTTGGGGGAAGAATGCAATGTCAATGTGCACCTCTTTTTGTATGTAAATGCTAGTGCTAGTATATGCTTCACTTCCAAATTGCTAGAGAATTCTGTGATGCATTTGATATTTTTCAACGAGTTGCTCCTAAATATCGAATGTGTTATTTAGTATACATCTGTTAATGGAGAAATATCACTTTATGTACTAACCTTTTAGTGTTTTTTCTTAATAATGTGTTATGGATGCCCAACAATTTTCTAATTATTTCATTAGGTGATAAATTTGGCACTTGAAGTTTCACGTGGTACAATGAAGTCTGAAGTAGAAATACATGCTTAGATTCGGAACTATCAAATTGGAACATGATGATAAAAGGTTGTGTGTCGATTTATTATAAACCAAGTGTTAGGACATTAGTTTTAAATGATCAAATGTCGAGAAATAAATTGACATTTATCTCTTTTATTAATGTAAGAGTAGTTATCATTTCATTAGCAGCAACGTGTCGCTGGGGATTATGTTGTCATTTAATTATCATCTTTTTTATATTATTTACTATCAAACAGAAAAATATGATTAGGGGTCGTGTTTTTTTTTGGGTGGGGGGATATGCACCAAATATCAACATAATTCTAGCATTTTCTTTATTTAGCTCCTTTGTGCAATGGGTTTAAAATACGTTATTTTTGTGTGAGATAACATTAAGGAGCATTTACTTTTGATGATTAATTTAGATAGATAAAATAATATAGATTAATTCTTTGTTATTTTGATGGACAGGTTAATTTATTGTTATTTTGATGGAGTGGAATCTTAAGATTTCTCAAGTTCATTGATAATTTTTATTATTTGAACTAATTTAATTTGATTCATATCTTATTGAAAAAATAAGATCACAAAAATCATAATAATAAAGATAAAAATAGTTGTTTTCCACATGTAATGTGTTGTCACGTGTTCATCATTTAAATACGAACATAAAAACAAATTAAATTCTAAAATAGAAAATTCAAAGTAGTAACTAAAGGTGTACCGTTTTTGAGTAGCCCATTGATGAGTCGGGCCCAATAGCCCAATTATTGAAAAAACTCAATGAACTCATAAAACAATTTCCTACGCTTTTGCATTCTCTTCTCCCTCACATTCTTGCTTAAAATCTACGACAACTTTACATTTCTCAAAAATTCTATAAAAGATGCTTCGTCGTTCATCTCAATCTCTCTCCAAATTACTTCCCAGACACCCAATTGGAAGATCTTCACGCCCTAAAGCCCCATTTCCAGTAAAAACCCTCACGACTCTCGCGAATCGATGCCCATTCCATCAATTTTCGCGTCCAACAATCGTGAATTCGGCTGCGCCTTTCAACATTCCTAACAATGTCAGACAGTTCAGCGCTGAAACCGACAGGGAAGTCGACAAAATCAACCTCAAATTCGCTGAAGCTCGCGAGGAGATAGAGTCGGCGATGGACTCCAAAGAAACAGTGTATTTCAACGAAGAGGCCGAGTGCGCGCGCGACGCAGTCGGCGAGGTGCTCGAATTGTACGAAGGGCTGCTGCGGAAGCTGCCGGAGAGTGAGAGGGCGTTGATTCAGCGGGCGATGGGGCTCAAGATCGAGCAATTGAAAGCCGAGCTCCAGCAACTGAATGAGTAGTGAGTTGAAGAATCGTATATTTTCTTTTTAAAAATAATTTTGTTTACAATTAAGCTATTATCGACTTGTTATGACGATATTTAACTATGGCATGCAAAGATTATCTAATTTTTGAGTTTACTGTTAATGATCAGTGTAGTTGGAATTGATGATGATGATTGGATTAGCTTTTTTGAAATAGTGCAAGTAATTAGGGCTCAGCTAATTTAGGATGCAATGCTGTAAAAGGAAGGTGCTTCTTAATGAAAGTGGATTAGTGAGCAAACAGATAATAGGGTCTGGTGTTGGAACTATTTTTGTGAGATTTCCTATTAGACATTGGTATTACATCTCGTGTTTCACTATTGCTAATCTACGTTAGTCTCACTACCTTAGGAAAAAGAAACATCTCAGCTTTCATAGTAAGGTTGCTCTTTGTGAAGAATTGGATCATCGAGCGAGGCCGGATGGATTTGTGAATGGATTGACTGGGCTGTATGCTGCCCTTTAGGGGGGTAGATTAGATTGATAAAACATGTGGTTTAGTATTTCAAGGATTAGATGATCAAACTAGTTCAAAATGAATCAATGCATGTATAGATACCATGAGCTTGAAAGCGATCACAATTGTCCTTCTGTTTTATGAGGGAGGTAGCTGTTTTAGCCTCACTGATCATGTTCTCATTTATGGAGAGAGAGAATGCTGTTTATTCGTTAGTTCAACTGGAAAAGTCGAGAAACCAATAAAGATCTTGCCTTCACTCTCTTGCAAATTGGTATTTTGACTGAAGTAGCGCAAAAGCTTAACTGTAGAGTAGCTAACAAATGTTTGGATGAACTTCGAACTTGTATTTATGTGCTGGCTTGAATCTTGTTGTTTGATGAACTAAGATATTGTCTGTGTAGAAGTTTTGATTCGAGATGTGCTTGTTGTGAAAGTAATGATTGGATTCTGTATTTCCTCTCTCACTCTCTCTTTATGTTGGGGATCAGGGATCGGGATTCGTGTATGATAGTAGTTTCTATTCTTGATGTGAAATTTCGTGTAGAGGTGAAAAATTAAACTCTCACGCATACTACACACACCATTAGGTGATTGCCCGAGCACATTGATGTCATTGTTTGAGCCTGCAACTCAAAAATGCATGCCATATCCACAAATTTTGAGAAGCAACAACTTCAAGCATTATAGTAGGTTTTTATATCACCACGAGTGTCTTGACCTTTCCATGCTATCGACAATTCTTCCATTCCCAATGCATACAATCAAGGCTACCGAGCATTCCAGAAAGCTATGTTCTCCTCATGCATTCTCATCAACCCCGAATGTCATTTGCGTGGTTTCAAGTAATAGTTGCGAAAACTTCAATCACACACTTGCAAAATCTTGCAAGCACTGCTGTTCGCTGATTCAAACGCGTAAGTACTCATCGTAGTGATCACCGACCACCATACGCTAGTGACGATCGCCACTGCATTTCGAAATGGCGTGAAACCCTTTCTCCCAGTTGCATCACGACGTAGTTGAAAAGAAGGAGTGTGCTTCCAAAGAATTCACAATGCGAATGAATAACTTTGCATTCGATTTCGACGAAACTCTCTTTCACCATAAGTTGAATTTTCAACAAAGTAATCCTTCATTAGTCGATCGTGTGCACTCACGATCTCGATGGATATATCTTCGACGAGAAGTATGTTGTGCAACTAACGAGCAAGTAATCTTACGCGACCTCGCCCTCCATCATTGAGTTCATCTCCTCATCAATATATTCATCATCACTAGAGCTAGCTTTTGTTTGATGAAGACATGTTGAGAGTAAGAACGATTATATGAAAAGAAAATATATTGAGATTGTTTGATGAAGAAATATTAAGGTAAATGGAGAAGAAAATATTAAAGTTGGTAGGAATGATGTTGTTTAGTGATTTATATTTATAAGCATATTTTTATCCTTTGATCAACGGTCATATGTTTGTCCGTTGAGTTAATATTGTCCGTTGAGTTAAGGTACAAATTAAATTAAATTTAAATTAAATTAAAGTTATTCGGTATTGGGTAGGTGGTTGTGGGGGTTGGTGGGAGGTTGGTCATGGTCAGCTGGGTTGGCAGGTGGGGTTAGCCATTATTGGGCTGGGGTTGGCAATTGGCCATGCCAACCCACCCCCAGCCAACATGCCAACCCCACCCCGTGGCCAACCCCACCCCTGCCAACCCCACCCCGAAGCTACCACCACACCCAACCCCACCCCAAATAAAAATAAAGAAAATACATAAATAAAAGTGAAATAAAACAAAAATAAAGAAATAGATGGTGAAAACAAAAAATAATAAAAAATCAAACGCCCACATTTTGACTTGCTTCCAGGTGGTTCCACCTTTCTCTCATCTCCTCCCACTACCTTCTCACCACCTCCTCCAACGGTAGTTAATGAGGATGATCCCAATGCCTCCTTGCATTGGAGATGCTCTAAGGAGTCACAAATTTTGATGTGAATGGTCATCTACTTTCTCTTCCATTAAGTGATATATACTGTGTTGATAAACGGTCATCTACTTTCGTGAGGATTGTCTTCAGTGATAAAGTTGGCTTTCACATTTTTTGATTTCACGTCGTTTTAAAATTTATTTCTTTCGTTTCATATTTCTCTTTAATCATATATCTACAATACTAATTTTTACATAGACACTATTATAATATCATATAATTATATCTATAAGGCAATTGTGCGACCTAGAAAAGACCAAAAAGAAGAAAGACTATCCTGAGATCCAAAAAGCAAAAACTAGTTTTACCTTAGAAGTTGATTTTGTAAAAATGTCAAGTAAACATATGTATAAATACAATGCCAAAAGTTGATATCTCTAACTTTTTATAAGAAAAGCTACCATTTGAGTAGTTAGTTCTCAATTTTGTCGAGTCATCTTTATTTTAATGCTAAAAGTTGATTCTCAGATTTTAAGAATTAAAAAATCTACTATTGGAGATAACAACTCAATCTGCGTTATTGTCTGTAACAGAGAAAAGATAAATTGTTGGTGTTCGACAACTAATTTAAATTTTTAAGGCTCTATGTGAGTCACAAATTTTGATGTGAATGGTCATCTACTTTCTCTTCCATTAAGTGATATATAATGTGTTGATAAATGGTCATCTACTTTCGTAAGGATTGTCTTCAATGATAAAGTTGGCTTTCACATTTTTGATTTCACGTCAGTTTATAAAAATTTATTTCTTTCGTTTCATATTTCTCTTTAATCATATATCTACAATACTAATTTTTACATAGACACTATTATAATATCATATAATTATATCTATAAGGCAATTGTGCGACCTAGAAAAAGACCAAAAAGAAGAAAGACTATCATGAGATCCAAAAAAGCAAAAAACTAGTTTTTACCTTAGAAGTTGATTTTGTAAAAAATGTAAGTAAACATATCTATAAATACAATGACAAAAAGTTGATATCTCTAACTTTTTATAAGAAAAAGCTACCATTTGAGTAGTTAGTTCTCAATTTTTGTCGAGTCATCTTTATTTTAATGTTAAAAAAGTTGATTGTCAGATTTTTAAGAATTAAAAAAATCTACTATTGGAGATAACAACTCAATCTGCGTTATTGTCTGTAACAGAGAAAAGATAAATTGTTGGTGTTCGACGACTAATTTAAATTTTTTAAGGCTCTATATACACATTTTCGTTAACATTTTTCAATAATAAATCACCATTGTCGCTCCTCTGGGAATACTCAAACGGTGGAAAGGGCAGTTTTCGATTACAATCCTCACCGCTTCTCCAACTAAAAAAGAAGGAGAAAATCGTCATTCACGACTGGGGCTGATCATATCTTAATTAAAGTTTATAATTACTCTTAGATTTAGATTTTAATTTTTAGTAATTGATTAATCGTTATGGTAAATCGTTTCATCATCAGGACCTATAATTTATAAAGTCAACTATTGCATAACTAAATCTTTATTTTCACAAATACCTACTATTGGAATAATTTTATTGGAGTCCGGTAAATAATGGGGACAGCGGAATTTAGAGATAGTAATAGTGTTTAATGACATCATGACATCATGTTACATATATTCACAGTGTGTATTAAAAGTAGTTATTTGTTATAACCAAAAAAAGTTGCAAATAAAAAATAAAAAATCTAACCAAAACAAAGAAAAATAAGATCAAGATACAATGCTTTACATTCATAGTTTGTCCATACATGGTACACATGATTACTTTCGGTTCATTTCTCACAACTCAAATCGAAAATTCAGAAACATATTCGCGAGTGCTTTCTAGGTAGATCGACCAAGAAAATAATATTTATAAAATTGTCCCACACAAGCTTATGGATTCATCTTGACCTATACTTGTTAAAAATATTCTCATTCACCTAACAAGCTTCGTATAATTTTCGGTCTGTAAAGTTCCTTCATAGCCGTTTACTGCCCTATCATCATCAAGAAAAGAACTGACGAATACTCGGAAAGATTCAATCTTGAATATGAGATGTAACATAAGTATTATGAACTTGCCTGCAGTCGGCGCTGAAGAGGAGGAGGTATAGGGGGTCTTGAGGCGAGATATGGAAGAGTTGTAGGACAATGTAAGCGCACGTAGTTATGCTGAAAAGAATTAGAATGTTACGATCGGACATTGTATTAGTCAAACGGGAGAAGTATGAATGTGTCTTTCTAGTCAATTTACATCAAAGTGAAATAAATGATTAATTGCAAAATAAATCACCAACTTATATCGACACTGAACTTTTGATTGTTTATCTTTATTAATCTGGTTTCGGGATTGCAAAATGAGTCGAAAGCAGTGATTATCCGGCAATTAACTCTACTGGAAAACGGCATTGTACCTTCCAAAGCATATCAGCAAAGTGATCCATAACGCTGATCTTGTCCAGCTAGATTCTTTATACGCCACCCAAACCTGAAACAACACAGCAAAAATCAAACAGTTTTGATGGTATAAACTTTGCTAGAACACTTTAAAATTTTCAAATGAAACTGCGTGTTGAAGAATTTCTGTAGCGATGCTTACCGATATTGCAATCACATTAACGTAGAAATCAACGAGTGTTGCTGACAGCCACCTGCAGACATAGTAACTTCTCAAGATATCGGAACATAGTGCGAGTGCAAGAAAGGATGAAACATAGACATAGTAATGAGCAACAAGCCACAGCTCGGAGATAACATGGTAGGACGCAGTTTGAAGGCGCTCATAGCGTCATCAGATCAATGCAAAAACGAGACCTTAGAACTCAAGGAATCAACAGTGTGATAGATATGTATGGCTACCACGCTATGACAAAAACATAGTTTGCGAGATTTTCTATATCATAGTTCGTGGCAAAGAATCTTTGATTGCAAATTCATGGACTAGTTCATCAAGAGATCTAATTTCAAGAGTTCGAGATTTTAGCTAATCTGCCTTTCGACTTTTTTTTTCTTTCTTTCTTGTAGATATATCAAGAATTCAAAATACATGAGTAGGGATAGAAACAGGAAACTTTGAAATTGGAAAATATAAGCTGAACACGTTGGGGAAAGACTTACGGAGTCAAAATCCCTTGGCGAAATGGTGATCCATCGGTGACAATGGTATAAACCAAAGTAGCTAGCATAAGACAGCCCAAAATGCAGAAAAGAATCCTCGCGCTTATAACAGATAGTATACTCTTCTTCGACTCCACTTCCTCTCTGAAAGTTAAATGATGGCATGTAAGAAGAAGGTATGCAGATTAAGTGCAGTTCTACATGTGGAGGAAACAAAGTAGACGTGATGAAAAATGGCCGTTTAATGATTGAACTTCAAAAGAGTTGTGCTGAGATGTGATGGTCCCATTTTGGTCTTCACAAAGTATATGTTTAAGTCAAAATGAAGAGAGAGATGTGATGGTCCCATTTTAGTCTTCACAAAGTATATGTTTACATCAAAATGCTGAGCTGAGTTGTGCTGAGATGTTTAACATTTTAGTCTTCACAAGAATTTCTATGGATGAAGAAAAATTAGATAATTAGCTAGTTCTTCCCTTTAAGTTCTTGCATAAATTCTATGTGATTCATATCGTAGAAATCATTATAGGTGAGTTTCAATAGTAGATATGATTCCTCGACACTATTCATAAAACTTTAGCCAATCTGTAAAATAAATAGAGTTAATCACCACTCTATGATATCATGCACAAGTAATGCATGGTAACTCACCTTTTCTTATTTCTGAGCAAAACAAAGTACATAGGATCTAACAGTGATTCTTGAGGAGTCAGCTTTAGGAACTGCACAACGATGTATGCACATGTGGTGATGCTGTAAAGGCGAAAATAAAGATTAGCAGTGTCGACTAAAATTCAAGGCGAAGGCAAATAGAGGAGGTAAAAGTAATGAACCAATCAAAATACCAACATATAAGACTTTCATGGCCAAATATAACCTCTAGTTCAGAAGAGCAAGCTCATTTACTTTATGAAACTTCAGATTATGAAACAAATAGAGCCAAAAAATATAGAATCCAAACGAACAAGATCAAGTCATACCTTCCAAAACATATAAGCAAAACTATCCAGATAACCGACAAGATCCAGTTAGATTCCTTGTAGACTACCCACACCTGATACCATAATGCAGTATATAATATGAGAGACTCCATATAATGATCTGTTTTTCTATATACCATTTTACCTTATTTTTGCAAACTTTAAAAAAAGAATGAGATGCAGTCATAAGAAAGTCGAAAGAAGTATTGCAGCGGTTATAAGCCCGTCCCAAGCCCTGCATCGTCTAGTCTAAGGTGTCAAAACTTTGAGGGCCATGGAATCTAGTTCTTGCAGCACATATGCAGACATACATATATATATATAGAGAGAGAAAATATAGTTCTTTTCCTTCTTCAAACTCATTCCAAATTTCCAACATCATATGCATTATCACATAGCCGATAACCTCGGATTCACCTTATATACATGTATGAAAGTTTAAGCATCTTTAAACGAAAAGCAATCTTGAAGCCGATTTGAGATAATATCCGGTACTTGGTCCGCGTAGATAGATGTGATATTTGAGAGAGTGGCATTACATACCCCTATGACTAGGATATTGATATAGAAATCAATCAAGGTTGCTGCCATCCACCTGCATCAAGATGATTGATTACCAACAATTTAACTATAAACAATAGAATTGTGTGAAAACATATTAGTCATGCTAGATCAGGTCCAATAAACTATCTACAAGAACCATAAACAGACCAATCAATTATAAACTCAAGATTGTATAGAAATCAAAGATAAGTGCATCAATTACAGTATTTAGAAGACTTTTGTCCAAGAAAGAACTTAAGCAAGAATAAAAATGCATATTTGATATTTGTATCTATTACTAGATTTTGGTTAGCACCATCTTTGATTCTACTCTCCCACATCTTCAGCATAAAAAACAAACTAATTTTGATCACTCAGTATTTGACCAGTAGACATCTAGAGAGAGAGAGAGATGTACGGGGTAAGGAGTTCTTTGCGGAAAGGGAGGCCATCAGTGACAACAGTGTAAATAACAGTGGCGGTGGAGAGACATCCGAGTACCACGAACGCCGTTCTCAGCCCGATTCCAAGTGATGTGGCCGCCATTGAAGAGTACTTCACAAGCTTTGAGTTTCGGTTGTAAGTTGGAGAAGAGAGAGAGTTTTGGGCGAGGAGGTGGAGAAGCAATATGGGAACGCCATGAATCCACGTCTTCACACTGGACCACTCTCTGCTCCAAGAATTTCATTCATGACTTGTCCGAAAATAATTTTCATTTGTTGGAAAGAAAAAATAATATTCAATATTATATGTGTTAAAAATGGTCCGGCCCGAGCAGCTCAATTTTTGGGTGGGTTGGATATATCGTACAAACCTGAAATTTGTTTAATAGAATTGTCACAGTTTTACGCTTTATAGACTTAACCGAGCCGAAAATATGAGTGAAATTAAAAATATATCGTCAAATATAAGTGTAATTTTATGAATTTTTTGTTACGATTGTACATGAGGTATGCATGAGATATAAATGTTTTTCAGTTAGTTTATGTGTCTTTTTTAATGCGGTATTGTTTTTTTTGGGAAACTTATTATGTCCCATATGAATTAATACAATTGAGCATTTTTGTTACGTAAATAAATTAGACCTTACTATCTTATTTGCTTCAAATAGCATGGTCCATTATAACGGAAATGCCAATCAAATTTTATACAAATTAATATGTATCATTCTACATAATAACTTTAGGGTATGATAAATAATTCAAAAATGAATTATAAAAAATATTAATTTATCATTAAACTTAACCGCCCTTTCATTTTAGGAATTATAATTTCATAAATAGTTATAATACATCCAATCAAACAATGAATTATATATACATGTGTAATAATACATCAAATATCACAATCAAACTTATAACGTCTTAATATGATTATTTCATATTGCCTATCAAACGAGCCCTTATACAATTCTTAACCGACAAAATATGTATAGCAATGTCTTCGTTGATGACGGAGACGTGTGAAAATTAAGGGCAACAATGTGTGTTTGTGTTGGCCTAGTGATAGAGTGATTAATGCCCGATGCCAAAGGTCTCGGGTTCGAGTCCACCGTGACGCAGCCTTTAAAATTTCTGTATTAAATTAACCAAAATAAATAAATAAATTAAGGGCAACAATGTTAAAGAGTGGGTATGAAAGGAGAGAGAAGGATGAGCTAGAAATATGAGATATCGACTAGAGGTAGTATTCTCTAAAGTCAAAGTCAAAATCAAAGCATCTATTCGATTTTATCATCGAAGATCTAGAGTTGGAGTGTGAAATTTGACGAGTTACGATATTGGGAAATATATAATTTAAATTATTAACAAGTACTTGAATTGTTACTTACTATAAAACACTTTTTTTTTCTGTCAACTAAAAGTGAAAATCCCAACAGATCTCAAACTTCATACAGAAATTTAAAACACTATGTATGCAAAGTTGGGCGTAAATATTTTCAAATTCAACCACTGTTTTAAGCATATAAGCTTCCAAACTATAAACCTACATGCTAAAAGGAAACAAAAAAAAAATCGATGGTAAAATTGAGCTGAAAAAAATAGTAATAAAAATTAATCAATGGGATGTTTGTCAGCCTGGCGAGAAGTGTAATGAGCAGAGAGCAAAACCAGAGAGAGGAAAGAACTTGCTGCAAATATCGCATCAAACCACCGATGGTAGAAGTCGAATTGAATGTCGCCGCCCAACACATCTGTTATGATCATCCTGCAAAACAACCCACCATTCAACATCACCAAAAAACAAGAACCAGGAAGCTCGATAATCGAGGCTAGAATGAGTTTTATGTAACATTGTGCCTCCCTATAGGAAGCTCATTTTGTTCTTTGGCCAAGGGGAAGAGCTCAAGAAAGGGGTATAACAAATCCTAAGACAAGCAACAACAATCAGAACAGCCAGCTCGGCTGATCGAGGGGGATCGGTGTATGAAATTCCAACATCAATCAAACAGCTAGTTCCAGTAACTGTGACACGGGACAAGGTAAACTTGTTCGAATACCAACTTGTTAATACTAGGTCGTCAAACTAAATAATGGAAACTTCTAAGCAAAGGGTTTCTTAAATTTAAGCAAATGCAAGCATAGTATATTGCATGGGAGTGTTGTGTTGGAAATCATACCTGTATTCAGTCGCCAAGCTTTTCCTAATTAATAGTATGGAAGAAACGAAATACATTCCCATTATCTCTGAGAGGAAAAGGACGACGTTGCTAGAAGACCCACTACCAACTCGCGAAACAGCAAAAAAGAACTGTACAAATGCCATAAGAGTTAGGGCGCAGCAATTTAAATTGCAAAATTTTAACTTAAGACTAATATTCTTCAACAAAGTTGCTTAGGAGTGAATTCCGACCTGTATCATTATCAATTACAAGGATCATGTTCTACTTGGTTATACAGACCAAAAAGTATAACGGCCTTCCCAACAGCATGAAATAGCTCGAAGTGGTACTACAGTATAAGATTGACCACAGGTGCAACACAATTGTGATAGGAAAAAGGAGTAAAACTTACTTTCATCAAATTGGATAAGAATCCCCGTACAGATATGAGTATCATCATCCCAATGAATAGAAGGGAAACGTACTGCATAGAAGGAAGGAAAACATTATATAATGCAATAGGTAGAAGAAGATAGCATAAAGTTCACTGAACATTATCCGTGGCCTACCCTGATAGAATTAGGTTATTCTCGAGGCTAACTGATCTCTATATAAATCATATTAAGTCAGGCAATATCAAATCTTGTAAACTATTTTAGGGGTTTTTACTACTCATGCAGGAGCAGGGGGATCCCCTCTGTCTTTGAAAGATGATTTTCACTCAAAAGTAAGAATGTTTCTGCTGCAGACTGAAAAAAGAGCTGAATATTATCTATGATTAACACTTGCATGCTAAACTAACCTGTGATAAACTAACCTGTGATAATAAAGTTTAAAATATATAGACATTGCATGCTAAACTAACCTGTGATAATAAAGTTTAAAATATAAAGTTTAAAATATATAAACTAACCTTTGATAATAAAGTTTAAAATATATATGATTAATGTTTAAAATATATAGACATTGCATGCTAAACTAACCTGTGATAATAAAGTTACGTTGATGCCTATGTCAAAAAACTGCAGAAAGATGCTGATTGTCCTCGTAACGGGATCAACGGAACCAGCCTAAAACAAGTGTTCACATTACACCAAAACATTTTCAACTCTGAAATAGTAAACTCTTAGGTGGAAGGTAAATAGAAGAATTAGGAGATAAATGAAACAAAGTCATAATATTACCTCCTTGAATACAACACTTTGCAAAGACTGCACAATAATGGAAACAAATATAATTCAACAGTCAGTACTTGAGAATATCCGTCTTGATTAGTTTAAAACAATGCGAGTAAAAAAAAATTAAAAAAAAATTAAAAATAATTGTTAATCATGTCATGAGTCACAGTTACCTTTAACATTTTATATACACAATATATCGAACAAACGTAGCCTAAAAGATTCTGCATGTGACCCTTCCAGGTTCGAGAATATGCTGCAGCTTCCTGAATAAGAGAGACGACAGAGAGCACAATTTACAAGAAAATAAAAGTGAGTCCACAGTTGCTTTCAATCTTACACTTGCAGAATGTTCAACTTGCAACATACAGGAAAATACACAGCATTTAGCATACCTTAGCTTGGCGAAGCTCATAGATTTCCAGAAAAAGCTGTTTTGAAAGCTCCTCCAAAGCTTGTACCTCTGCTTCCAAGGTTCTGATATCTAAACAAAAGAAAAAGTGTCAACAACAAGAAAAGTAAGAACACAAAATAAGAAGAATTAACACCTCTAATATATGGCAGTGATTACTAAATACTAACCTTGCTCCTTTTGGTCATCCTGTACAGACCGAACAACCGTGCCAACTATTCTCTTCAGGAAGGAACTATTGTTTAATTTCTGTCACATTAAAGTTTACCAGTAGTGAGACTCAAAGGTTGTGGATAAGATCTTAAATAGCATATTTCATACTTTTTCTAGAAAAGCAGTGAAAATGTTACTATCTTTTGTTACCAAAATGCCACAACCAGTAGTGGGATAAAACAAGAAACTATGTTAAAGGGCAAATCAAAATCATCCTCCATAGAACTAGAAAGGGTTTTGGGAAAACAATGTTAAGTGAACCCAACAATGAGATTTCAAAAAGTAAAATACAACATATTCAATATGTAGCAAGGTAAGTGAACCTCTTCCGACCCTTGTTTTCGCTCTATCTCCATTTGACAAAGAATTATCTTCTTCTTCTTGGAAATGCAAGTCTCTATTGACTGCATCAACTGCCTCTCGATTCCTTTAATTTCTGTTTCCTCAATTTCTCTTCAATTGAAAAGAAAATGAAATACGTTAAACCATCATATTACTGTGTCCATAGAATAATAAATGAAAGGTACAAACTTCTAAAGTAAAGCAAACTTCCTTAGAAAAAAGAGCTATGAGCAGAACTCTAATGTCTATGCAAAATACATCAATATTATCAATACCAACAGCTAAGAAGCCTGCTGAAGGTTAGGACACAATCAGTATTGTCCCTTAGAGATGTTCAGGGAGCTCAATACATACAAATATTCATAAATCAAATATCTGGCGTTGTTCTATGGCAGTTAACTAAAACCTTTTAGCTGATTAATGTTACCAAGTTAATCTAGAAAAAAGGGTACCAAGAAGCATTAACCACAGTACAAATTAATACAAATAAACACACACATGCACAGACACACACACGAAGGAAAGAAAAGGTTCCAATCATGATTTCCGAATTTTTATGTGGGCACCACGCACGAACTAATGACAATATGCAAAAGGAAATTCAGATTTTCCAGTATTCTTGAGTAATGCAAGCCATATATCTCACATAGTTCGTACCGGATAAAGAGAGAAAGGTAACTGTAAGGCAAATTGACTGCTCCAAAACCAGAAAGTATAGCCATGACAGTCACGCCAATGACCCCAATTCTGCTCACCAACTGAGGCATGGTGAAGAATCCTGATAAGAAAAACCATAAGAATAAAAAGAGCTCAGCAACAAAAATTAAAATTAATACTAAAGAATAATCAAAAACGATATCCACATGTCATTATGTTTTCAGATTGCACGATTTCAAGTGAAAGAACAAATAATGACAGATACGAAGTAGCTACATGTAAAGGAGAACAGTAGTTTAACATAGTTAACCACATGAAGAGGTGGTTCAACCAAACACAGCATTTTTACAAAAAAAAGGAAGATGATCAGGAAGTGCTTAGTAATTATATACTTTAAAGTCCTTGGCACCAGAGAACAAAATCCTAACCTTTATCTGGAGAAGGCATTGGAAAATGAATACCAAGTCGCCAGAAGCCATAAAGATAAACCAACAAAAATAAAACAGCACCAAGCGAGGCCCGTTCCTTTCTAACACCTAAAACCAAAGTAGATAATAGAATGATCACTCGAAGCCTCCATATGTCCGTACACTGAAAACAGTGTGAGGAATAAAAGTTACTCTCCCCACCCCCATTCATCATCAGCAAAAGCAATGTTAGAAACCATAATCATCCGCCCACCCTCACCACAAGTTTGAAATAAAAGCATTAGAATGGAGATAAAGTCATAAAACAAATACTTGAATCTAATGCAGAAGAGTCCATACTTACCACTGTTAGAAAGCATCAGATAGCAATGATAGTATGGCAACATGAACACGAGCAACATTATTAAACAAAACAAATCCACCTTCCAATTCATCCACCTTGCCCTGCAGACGAAATAATCCCAGATCAGAACGAAATCCTCAAAGGCATTCCGCAAGATGACGCAACAAGCATAACACATTTATACAAATTAAACCATAAGTTCTTCATTACTTTCACAAGGAACTCCTAGTAAAACCCGCTCACTAGCATAGAAAAGATTATGTGATCTGAATATGGGGATCCTAGTAAAAAAAAATCCCTAGAAATGTGCAGTATCCAAACGCTCATCGAAAGCATTTATATAGAAACTTCTCTTCACGGCCTAATGTTACACATTTCAGCTTCAATATACACGAAAGGTAGGTAACAATGACCAACTAAAACTACTCCAGCACAAACACGGCAAATACGAAGCATTCCACAATCAGAAATTTCCCAGTAAACTATAAATGCTAGAAAATTAAGAAATAACACACCCTAGAACCGAAAAAGGGGGAGAACAATTGGTACAATAACTAACTAACTGCTTACTCTTTTGAAAGAATGGGAATGATCTCGAACAGGACAAGCTGGAAGAGATTGCAAGAGAAGGCAAAGACAACACTGAATATGATCTGAACCAACACCCGCTTCTCCTCGTACTCCTTGTAAAGCCGCCGGTTCAGGAACCACAAGCCGCCCCATCCCAGCAGCAGCAACGATCCCACCACCACCACCCCCTCGTACACCGCCCTGCCCCACCCCATCTACAATATATGCTCTCTCTCAAAACTCTCTCTCGCTCGCTGTCTTCAGCTCTGCTCTTGAATCCACCGCCACTTGGATTTCCCGGCGGTCATCAATCGATGAATTTGAAGCTTCTGATTTGCAGGAATTAATAGAAAACCCTAACTGAATCGAGATGGTGGTGCAGAAGTGAATTTCAGATGCGATTGCTGATTTGCGCTACAACATTTGTGCGTGGAATAGTTGGATTTGATGGAGTTTTGTTTTGTGTTTGCGAACTGAAGAAATTCTGTTAGCTCAGATACTCATGATTTGAATTCCCTTTTTATTTCTACTGAGGTTTTTAAATTTTCTCCACTTGTGTTCAACTGGGTCTCCTTTTAGGGAAATAAAAATATGATCTTCAAAATATTTTATCTCGAGACGAAATAAAGTTTTAAGCTTCGAAATTTTATTTGAGATAGTATAAATACATTTTGGGGGTATGTACGACAAAAAGATTAAATTAAAACTAAAATTACTAAAAAATATGATAATACCTTATCCACATTTCCACTTTTTCAGACCACCCAAGATGCTATAAATTTTTCCATTGTATCGTAATTCGTACATATACCTAAATTAATATGAATATGATGATATGTGCAAGTAACAATTATGTACTCAACTTGTTTTCAAAATCAATTAATTCATTAGAAAAGTTATTTTGATAAGAAATCAAATTTTAATAATAAATTTAAATCCCGGTCATTCATCAAAGTGATGATACATCTTCATACTTTCCAAATGCTCCCACATTTGTAAAATTTTGTATTGAACTCCCCCAACACTCTTATGAATTACAATAAAGTGTGTATTCGTAGACTTTTGGCCCTCTTACCTAGAAGTACATAGAGAGTCGATTTTAAAATCACAAAAATTTGTGTTACAAATATCAGATGACGGGTTAAAATCCAAATCTAAATTATATATGTCAGTGGCATATTTGGAACTTTATTGTAAATTTGGATCCGATCTTAACCCATCTCATATTGAGACAGTCTCATACAAAGCTCCATTTCTTCACAAATAAAAGAGCACAAAGCTAATTCAATGAAAATGCAGCTACCTAAATAATCATTTTTCTAAATTCAAATTAGCAAAATGGGCGGTCAGGAAAAAGTGAAATAGCATTGGCTTTATCCAAAAAGAAAAAGCAAAAAGAAAACCCCCGATATGTGTTCAGCTACTACAGCATGTAAACATGACCAGCACAAATACTACATTCTCGCATTAATCAATCAAGAGTTACAACCTAAATTCCATTGACACTGCAAGTTCAAAGAAACCCAGGACAACTCCTAGTCGATAGATTTCATGAAAAACTCGAGTAAGTTTAGGGGCGCCGCTCAGTTTCACCAGACAAGATCTAGTATAACATCATTGATCTACCTTGCTGCAGCTCTTGCACTCATTGACGTATGGTAGTTGGTGCTCCTCTGTTTCCTGTAAGAACAGTAGACATCGTCGTATTGGCTTGGCTCGTTGGGATCTGCTGTTGCCCCGAGTCCCAACCTTCCAGAACTGCTCGATCCAGGCTTTCTTTCAATGCTTCCATCAGGAAGAGTCCCAGTGTCTGGGTCAACATTTAAGCTGCGGGGTGGGGGGATGCAGGCTCCTCCCTTACGTGAAGGAGATCTTCTCTCATATTCATAATCACCATCATCCTCGTCACCTCTTGATTCGGATGACTTCATAGGTCCTTCCGAAGGGTTGACCTCTCCAATCTCTCTAAAAAACTTTGAGACTCTCTCAAGAACTTCTGATTGTGGTATATTTGATGGTGGAATCACGGTGGGGATATCCAAAGGGCTCATTGGGAAGTAAGGCACCCCACTGCCTATCTGCATCTTTCTGACCATACCAGGAATAAGACCAGGCGGGAACAATGGATATGGGGGCAGTTTTTCACCAACCTTTCCGGGAGCAGGTGCAGTTTGTAGATTTGTCGGTTGAACAGCAGATGGCACAGGAGAAGCTGAAGGGAGATGGAATTGCTGGCTCGGTAAAGATGAAACGGGAGGGACTTGTTTATCTGCATATTCTTGATTGGGTATGTTTGTGATGGAGCTCTGCTTATCCAGCTTCCATTGCATATGGTTTGGCGCCCAGTTCATCCCTACAACAGAGAGTTTTTAAAACATGTATCAAGCCCCAACAATTTACTAATGCTAGTGAAAACAGCCATTTAGGCGCCACAAATTTAACAGATATATATTGCTAAGAAAAAAGACAGATAATGGGAAGTACCTGTAGCAGCAGAACGATCTCCCGATGCATCAGGGTGAGCACCAGGAAAAGAATTCAGCGGCAACCCACTCAACATGTCACTTTCAAGCCCATAGATTGTATCTTGGTCATATACTTCTTTCGAGGCCCAAAACTGCAAGATTTTTTGAAGACGTGACTGGTTTTCCTCCTTGTTATGCGGGTTGTGGTATATCTTCGCTAGCATAGAACCCAAGACTGGCTTAAATGCAAGCGCCTCGTTGTCAAATTCTTGGGGGTTGACCCGTCTCTGCAAGCTGTATATTGTAAATTTATGATGGTAAGAAGTTGTACCAAATTCCAAATAGCTGTTCCATGCATGCTACAGTTAGCCATTATGGTTAACAAATTATACTTTGCTCAAATATCATTCCTAATTCGAATGAGTTGATCTTGATCCATAAGAAATTTCTCATCCTTCCAGAGTGTAAGGCTTATGAAAAGTGCCATCACACGAAAAAATTCAGAAGATTAAAGAAATACAAGACTTCTTGCATAGAAATGACCAAATTTCATTCAACTCAAAACAACTTCCAAATCATCCTCGACATTGTTATTTATTTATTGTTAGAACTAGATTTGTTATATGGTATTGATTGTAGACAAGTTAGTGCTTTCCTAGTGTAGATTAGGACTCTTGTGTACATATAGGTGCTTTGATTAGTAGATGAAGATATAGAGTTATTTTTCCCCATCATTATGTTTCTATTTTAGATTTAGCATGGTATCAAGAGTTACGTTCAAATCTCGGGCTTGAAATTTTGAAATTAAAATTATGGTTTCAGAATTTGAAAGCTAGGGTTTTTGCGGTGAAAAAAGGAAGTCACCCATCAAATCGGAGCACCACCGGCACAGGGAGGTGCGCCGGCCGGCTAATCCGGTCACCAGAATCAGCGCGTGCGAGTCCCACACGTGGGGCTACCTTTTTCTACACAGCCTCGGTTTTCCTGCACGTGGAGGCACGTCTGATGCTGGAAATTCCTCCGGCCGGTCCCATTTGACTCGTCTCGTCGTCCTCTTTCAGTTTAGGCACCTGTTTGGATCATCATTGAAGCGGTGTGGGATCTGTTTTCAGTCAGTTTGGGCACTCTTGTGTGT
Organism: Salvia rosmarinus; assembly: GCA_036937905.1. Classification (NCBI taxonomy): domain Eukaryota; kingdom Viridiplantae; phylum Streptophyta; class Magnoliopsida; order Lamiales; family Lamiaceae; genus Salvia; species Salvia rosmarinus. Next base: position 5,135,737 of record CM072813.1, read on the forward strand.
ACATAGGTGCTTTGATTAATAGATGAAGATAACAGAGTTATTTTTTCCCCAATATCATGTTTCTTAGATTTAACATTGATCAGTTTCGTAAAAGTGAATTATGAGCAATGTAAAGTATTTTTAATCCAAAGAAGATGAAATTATTTAAGTTAAAATATGTAAGGATATAATTAATCAGGGAATGATATTCAATCTGAAAAATGCAACAAGGACAGTTAATCAAGCATGACAAAGTATTAGAGAACTCGGTAACTTGAAGTAATTAAAACCTACCTGTCAAAGAGGATATCATTGGCAAGATAAACTATATGCAACTGTCTCTCAGAATCATCTAGGGACAATACCCTATCTCGGAGTGCCTCAGCCAGGCCAGAAGCAAAAGCAGCCCTCTGCATAAACCAAGTCTTGGCACCTTTTATTGACTCCTTTGTACCAGTGAGACTGTTCAGAACACCATTCATCTCCATCTCAACATCAGATGGAAGAGGTCGAGATAGACCTCTAAAAGGTCGATAAGGTTGATCAAATTCGGGATGGCTATGACCCACCATCGGCTGAGAGTGATGAGGTTGCTGCTGCTCATAGAAGGGTGAAAAAGAAGGTTGCAGGTGAGCAGATCCCGCAGCAGCAGAATTTGGAGCATTAATGGGTGCTGGACTCATCATGGGGTTTGGAGGATGCAATACTGGCATCGAAGCTGGGAACTGAGGGTTAAAAGGACCCATGAGTGGTCTTGTTGCCATCCAAAGCTTATAGCGGTAGTAGTTATGGCCTTCACCACCAAAAAGAAAACCATAAGCAGGATTATCTTGCTCTCTTTCCCGCACCACAGCTTCAAACTCCGGGCCGTTCTTCACTGCATACTCAACCAATTTGTCGATGCGCTTTTGAAGTTCAGGATCAGATGGCGCTGGAGCAGGGGGTGGTGCAGCCTCGTAAGGCCCAGGGTAAGCTGATGGAAGAAGATGTGGAGGGATGTGTGGAGGGAAAGAAGGTCGTGTTTGTTGATAAGGGTGAGGCGGCATATGTGGATAGAGTTGAGTTTGTTGCATTGGACGAGGATATGGAAACTGTTGTACAGAAGGATGATGGGGCATAAAAGGAGGGCCATGAACAGATGGAGGAAATTGCTGGTGCTGTGGATGAAAACCATACTGCTGCTGCTGTTGTGCATTACTAGCTTGCTGCTGTCCATATGACATAGGAGCACCATAATCATGAGGTGGTCGATCCATCAGCAGTTCACAAGAACTATCTCGGTAAGCTGCCCCCAGAAGATCCTGTGTGCACACAGAAAATGGTGGTGAGACTCGCCATTACTCAAATAGAAAAGTTCTTATTTAATAAAAGCCTAAAGGTGATAATATTCAGTTCTGGATCACGACAAAACATAAAAATACTTAACTGTCAAGATACAAATGTGCAATTGTGCATCACATGAGGTTGACAATACTTAGCACAGAATTGCACCTGGCAAATTACCACAACTATGGCATAGCTCACAAGAGTCTGCATGTATGATAACATTCAACATTCTTCCGAATTAATAAACAATTAAGGCAGAAAAACTATGGGGGTCGTCTATTTTAGTAGTTAGTCTTTAAAACTAACTTAAGTGGGCAAATGCAACTAACTATAAGCCAAAAGCCAAATAAACATTTAAAAGCTATTATAAACATACAGGACTTTTTTCAGTAAGATGATGACTATTGACTTGGAAACAAGTAAGTCCTGCTTCAATTTTCACTGAGCATTTTACACATACCCACACACACACACACACACATAAATACATACCACTTCATATGGCTGTTAAAGCTTACCCAAACACCTTCTCTCTAGAGCTAAAAAATGGCATTACAAAACACTGTAACCTTAAGATTCCACCAAATCCCAGTACTCCATAGTTTCTTATGATTTGATAAGTCTTGAAAATAACCATGCTCATCACCCAAATTAACACTACAAGCTGCCACAGTCCCTATGTTTTCAAACAATGAGTTATGATCTCTTTCCTCAATATAACTTCAAATAATTCATGTTAAGGGATTCCGATTCAGTCATAAGGCTTTCATAAGCGACATATTCAATTCATCACATAACTAACCTGTTGCGACTTGCAAAGGTAAAGACAAAAAAGCACCCAATTCGACATAGAAAATGATTTACCCATTGCAATCATAATTTTTTCTAGGTGGAAGAAAGAAAATTAAGTCACTACAACGTACAACAGCCGATAACACAAAAAGGCAACATAAAATAACCAAATGCACATATAATTAAAATATAAAAAAAAATCAGAAGCTAGCCCTGCAGCTAAAATCAAGTCATCTAAGCTACTGTGAAACCAGAGACAATCTGAAGAATTCTACCGCAGCAGCAAAGAATTCAGAAACATACAAGTATCTATACTGATCGAAAATCACATGTCTGTACGCGGACAACAAACCTCTATCATAAGATATAACAATTTTAGAGGAAAAAAAACAAAAAAACAAAAACAAATGTAAATACAATAAATTCAATCAATTTTTTCACCAGTATAGGAAAAATTACCTGGACCGAGAGCTTAACGATCGCAGAGAGGTAGAACTCCACTAGGTTAGAGATTGTGTTTTGTGCTGCGTAACACAGCTGGGTTGAGGGATTTTGATTTTGGAAATTGAAACTGAGCTATATTTTTGGGAAAATAAAATAGTGCTCTGAAGAGTTTGGGATCGGGCCTAACTCGGGCCCGTGGGGATCGGGCCGGACTGATAGTAGGCGCATATTAGAGAACAGAATTACGAAGTAGTATAAGACAAAGTGGATCGTTTTTCTGATCTATTTTATAGTTGAAAAATAGCATTATAAATTTGTAATTTTGTAAAAATAGAAATAACTACTACAAAGTCATATTAGTGGGCATCCGGAGGAAGAATCTATTTTGGGTCCTAAGCACGGTTCTCAATCATCTGGTGGTTCTAAGTGGCATCTTGAAAATCCTTATCCACAATCCACTTTTCATGCTCCCAAAATTGATTTCCCTAGGTTCGATGGTTCTAGCCCTAGGTCTTGGGTTATGAAATGCAATGGTTACTTCAAATTAATGCCTCCTTATCTTGACACCTATAAGATCACTCTCGCTCGCTTCATTTTGAGGAAGGTTGCTACTTGGTATCAAAACTTTGATACACCACACCGGGTTGTCTTGGGCTCGGTTGTGGATATTATTCTTTGCTTTCGATTTGAAGATCTTAAGGAAACTAAGGTGATTCTTGAGTTCACCAAGCTTAAACAAACAGTTCTTATGCTAGTTATGTGGATAAATTTGAGGAGCTTAAGAACTTGCGTTTCTTTGTTAAGTAAGCGGATATCTTGAAGAGTTCTTTGTAGCCACTTTCATCGATGGGCTAACGATGATTTGCGCCTTTTATGTATATGTTTGCACCTAAGACATTCAACATCTATTTGAGTTGGGCAAAACAATCCCTAACTATTGAGGCTATCGCCAAAGGTAAAGGGCTGCTGAGGTATTCTGCTCCATATTCCGATTCTGAGAAACCGGATACACCAATGGTTACTCCTAAAGCTTCAACTTCTACAACCACTGAAGCTTCTATACTGCTTTTGAAATGGTCGCTAGAAGGAGAAGGACTTTGTTATAATTGTGATGAGCAATACAAGTTTGGTCACGGTGCAAGAATCGGGTCACTTTTATGATCATGGTGAAGATGAAGAACTAAATTATCTACAAAGCAATGAGACTGTTGAACCACCACCGACCCTCATTACAACAAATGGAGGAAGTTCAAATGTCATTAAATGCTTTAGCAGGGAGAAAGCATTACTACAATGAGAGTCCTAGGAGAAGTAGCGGGCATAAATTACATATTCTCATTGACTCAGGAGCACCTTAAGTTTTATTCAAGAGAAGACGCACGAACATTGGGTTGCTATTTAGTGGATTCAAGCCACTACTTATACTGGTTGCTAATGGATGAAAATGATTAGCACTCAACAAGTGGCTAATTTTCGGTGGAAAATGCGGAGAGGATTTCTCTTACTCTCCCGGACTTTTGGACAATGTCGGTTGTGACATGATTCTTGGTGGGGATTGGTTAAAATCCAGCACACCAGTTGAACTGGACTATGAGGGATGTCGGTTCTTGTTACTAAACAAGGAGAAAAATCAAGTTACTGACTATAATCGCTATGAGCAATCAGTAAGTTCATCACTTGCTCATTCTCTACAAGTTAATTCACGCAATGCAAGACGAGTTGAGGAAATCTTTGTTCTCATGGCACAAGATCTGAATCAAAAGAGAATCTCGATTTGCATAGCCTACTCAAGGAATTCAAGATATATTTGAAGAGCCAACTGAACTGCCACCATCTAGAGGAGTTGAGCATCAAATTTTGCTCAAACCTGATAGTGTTCCTAAACACCAACATCCCTACCGGACTTCGCACAACCACAAAAATGTCATTGAGGAGATTGTTGTTGACTTACTCAGGTCCGGCATTATTCAACACAGCAAGAGCCCTTTTGCTTCTCCAGTCATTTTGGTTAAAAAGAAAGACAACACTTGGAGGATGTGTGTGGATTACAGGTATCTCAACACTCTCACTATTAAACATGAATATCCTATTCCAATTATAGACGAACTATTGGATGAACTTTATGGGCAAAGTTCTTTTCTAAACTGGACTTGAGGTCGAGTTACTTCCAAATACTTATGAGGCCAAGATAGGTATCTCAACGCTTTAGTACTCATCATGGACATTTGAATTTATGGTCATGCCATTTGGATTGTGTAATGCTCCGCAACCTTTCGTCGCTCATGAACATTACATTTCAAGATTATTTGAGGAAATTTGTTTTGGTTTTCTTTGATGATATATTGGTCTACAGTGCTTCTTGGGCGAACATCTAGAGCATTTGAGGAAAGTTCTCTTGATACTTAGTAGAACAAACTTTTGCCAAGAAAAGCAAGTGCGATTTTGGACAAAACAAGTTGAATATTTGGGACACATCATTTCTCACAATGGGTTGCTCACGATCCTACTAAAATATCTAGCATGGTCAATTGGCCTTTGCGAAAGAATGTGAAACAATTGCGAGGTTTTCTTGGTCTCACAGGCTATTATAGAAAATTTATTAAAATTATGGTTCTATCAAGAAACCACGGTGACTTACTAAAAAGGACAACTTCAAATGGAACCTGCTCGATGATCGCTTCCCACTACTTAAACAAGCTATGGTTACTGACCCAGTCTAGGACTCACGATTTTAGCAAGCCGTTTGTCATTGAGACCGATGCTAGTGGATTGGTATTGGAGCGGTGCTTATGCGATCGGGGAAGCCTCTTGCCTTCCTCGGCAGAGTCTATGTCCTAGGAATCAAGCTCTTTCTATTTATGAACAGGAGTTCTTGGGCATTATTTTGGCAATTCGAAGTGGAAATCCTATCTCGCAAACGCAGTTTGTGATAAAAGCGATCAACAGCCTTGAAGTACCTCTTGGAACAAAAGTTAATTAATCCTCTACAACAAAATGGCTCCCAAACTTCTTGGGTTGGATTATGAGATTCACTACAAGAAAGGTTCGGAAAATAAAGTCACAGATGCTCTCTAGGTGTGATCCTCCTATTTCTACTTGTCTTTGCTTTAACTACGCCTCTCTGTGTGGATTCAAAGGTTATCAATAGCTACAATCTTGATTCTCATTTTTCCAAGATTTTGTCACTAAGCTTGTTGTACAACTTATCCCAATTTAGCTTAGATAATGGTATTCGAGATGTAAAAGCAGAGTTGTCGTGGGTAATGATTCTCAACTAAGAGCACAAATTCTTTCTGCAGTACATGACTCATTTGTTGGTGGTCACTCTGGCATTAATGGGACTTATATGAGACTGAAAAGTTCATTCTATTGGCCCGGTATGAAGAATGATGTATTGGAATTGGTTAAGAGTTGTGACGTGTGTCGAGGAACAAGGGTGACGTTGGCCCTACCGAGCTTACTTGACCATTACATTCCTAATCAAGCTTGGTCGCATTTCTATGGATTTTATTGAAGGGCTTCAAGTCCAGGGGCAAGGATGTTATTACAGTGGTAGTGGATGATTTACTAAGTCAGTCACTTTTGGCACTCTCATCCATTTTACGCTCAATCGGTCGCTAAGGTGTTCTTGGATTCTATTTACAAATTGCATGGGCAGCCAATCAGTATTATCACCGATAGGGATAAAGTTTTACCGATTCATTTTGGCAAGAACTTTTAAATTAATGGGTGTTCAACTCGGCGTATCAGTATACCACCTCAATCCGATGGATGAGACGGAGAGTAAATCAATGCTTGGAGAATTACCTACGGTGTATGGTTGGTTTCAAACCGAGGCGTTGGCTCATCCGTTGCCGTTAGCAGAATATTGGTATAACACAAACTTCCACTCCAGCCTGAAGCTCACCCCTTTTCAAGCTCTATATGGTTATCCACCACCATCATTTTCTATCAGTTCTTTTATGGATTCTCCTAATCCTGAAGCTACCGATATTCTGGTTCAACGACAACAAATGGCACAACTACTTAAGGAGAATTTAATCCAAGCTCAACACCGGATGAAATTCTTTGCCGACAAACACAGACAAGATCGGGAATTCAAAGTTGGGGATTTTGTCTATTTAAAGTTGCAACCTTTTCGACAAAATTCTGTCGCTTTGAGACGCAACCTCAAGTTAGCAGCTAAGTTCTACGGTCCTTATAAAATTTTGCAGAGAGTTGGGGAGGTCGCCTACAGGTTGGATTTACCTCCTTCTTCAAGGATACATCCTGTATTTCATGTTTCTTTGCTTAAGAAATGTCTCAGTTCAAAGATCGTACCTTTTCAAGATTTGCCTGCTACTACTGATGAAGGTGAATTTGATGTTTCTCCGCTCATTCACTAGAATAAAACGTGTCTGTTAAAAGTCTACGCCAATTTGATAACATAGGTACATTTATTTCTATCTTCATTTTATTAAATAAAATAGTAAAATAATTTTATAACAGAGGTGCAGTAAATATTAAAGTTTCAAAAAATAGTAAATCCTATTCATGTTACAACTTATATGACATCATCATTGCCAAAAATTAATGTTAGTAAATATTAAAGTTTAAAAAATAGTAAATCCTATTCATGTTACAACTTATTTGACATCATCATTGCCGATTCATGGATTAACAGTAACAAATTATATGGATAACAATTTATATGAAACCATCACCTCATCAATACATCTGTTAATGAAGCTGCCGGTAGATAAGTGATCATTTAATTTGTTCCTTCATGTTACGTTATTATATGAATGAACATTGATTTAGACATAGGTAAAATTAGAATTCAGACATCCCCACCAAGAAAACAAAATCTTCAAATGTAACCCAAACTAAAATAAAATAAATTCCCACAAGAGGAACTAGAAGGAAAATAGGATACTAAAATGACAGAAAAAGAAATTAATTATAAACAAATCTATTCCCATAAAATAAAATTTTGGTTTTTTTTTGGAGGGGGGGCACCTTTAGATAGAGATAATAGAATGAATTAAATAATTAAATACGGAAAGAGCACAAAAATAATGTTAAAACAATTTTTAATGCATTCATAACAAATCAGAGAGAAAACAGTTCATTTTACACACAAACATGACTATAGTTTCAAAGGGAGCCTATCTTTCACAACAGTCGTCAAGATTTTCAAAACAAATGAACCCAAGTATGAGTAATAAGATAGACGAAACATTATACGCGATAACGCTGCTGCTGCCAGGAAACAAACATAACTAAAGCAGTCCAATATTTCAAGAATGTCTCTTGTTCAGCTGTTCAGGGAGTCTCGTTTGAACGGGTTCAGATGGTGGTCGCAATGTGCAGACCATCTCTTTTGTCTTCCCAAAATAGACCTGGAAATTACATGATATATTTCACTGAATCTAGGGTCTTGATGAAATTGCATGGAAGAGAGAAGGTAAAATTTTATGATTCACATACCTGATCCAATGAGTACCTCAGCTTGCTCTCCATTTCTTCGATCATCCTTCCCATATTACATAAATGACCCTCTGCAACCGGAAGATCCATATTCATCTGTATGTAGAAAATGACCAAAACATGATGAGAGAAGTGGATAAACAATACCAAATCAGAATTAAGACATCATAACCACATTTGTAGTCCAAATGGGAATACCTGTCTTCTAATCGATCCTGACAAGTTGAAGGTGCCTGAGGACTCATCATTTGTGGTCAACGAAAGCATCACAGAGCTAGTCAAACAGTAACGAGCAGTTGCTTCCTCCAGAGGAACCACCTATAGATGCGAAAACAAATGAGCATAACTATAACGGTAAGAGGAAAGGTAATTTTCTCTGATTTATAGACCACACGGACTCCAATTCAGAGAGTCGGATGTCATACCTCAATGACATGTATTGCTTCCCAAGACCCTTCCTCTAAATAACCTCTTCTACCATCTGCAGTCCTAGAGCCATCTTCAAAAGGGAAAACCAATGCATAAGTAGAGGAAGAAAAGTGATTATAAATATAAAAAAGGAGAAAATCATTACCCTTTTTAATTAAGAAGCAACCAATAAAACCTTCTTCTTCATTCTCCCAGATATACACTGATGAAGTGCCACCTTCATAGTACCTATTGATTGATTGGTCAACTTAAAAGCTGCTTGAAGCTCTAGAGAAACAAGAGAGAAATTGGAAAAAGTAATAATAACAATAATGTTATAGATAAATAAACATTTACACAACACAGGCAACATCAACATCATATGCTGTATATTAAAATTTAAAGCAGGTACGAAGCAGTGTTATTCATTAATTTTTGCAAAAAAATTTGTATATAGTTAAATAAAGTACGAGGTAAGTAAAAGACCTCACTGGTCACAATAAACAGTGAAGACGTCGTTTGCTTCCATCTCAAGTTTCCTCAACTCCCGAGATGGATAAAGTCCATCATCTAGTGGGGATGGTATTTATTTGACCAAGGTGACCTTCAGGAACAAACAAGAAACAAACCAAAATAACAATGTCTCAGTAAGGGCGGGCAAGATAAAAGAAAATTGATCATTTGGCTTCAAATGCTTGCAACAATAAAGGAAGTGCACAAAGAAACCGTTATGGTGTTTGATCAATTCTTGCTAATGCTAATCCTGACAACTCAGCACAACTCTGGTAATATTTTCATTTTCATTGTCTTATTTTTTGAAAACAATCATCAAAACTAAAATAAATCCTTGCCATTGATGATGTTATTTGACAAAATTTAGTGGAAGCATACAGTACAGTGTGTACCTATAAGAATCTGCATCTCTGTTATACTCGCATAAAATGAACTCCTTCCCACTATCAACATCACATAAAACCTGAGGAACAACATTATGTTTAGCAAAATAAACCTAGTTAATAACTATGTTTGCAACAAAGAATCAAACATGCAATTAGTGCCCTTGCACAAAGATAATAAAGCTGTGAGAAACACATAGGGGCGACAGAAAATATGATGGCTGAAGAAAAAAAGGACTATACACTGTAACACCAAATATTATGTCTTGGTTCTCCAATCTCCACATATAGCATTTATGGCAAGAGAAAAAATAAAATGCATGATGGTTAGATATTATAAAGAAGTCATTTTGTGCTTTTGCACGATATCTAACCACCAAAAAGTTTACAGCCTTACATCGAGTTAAATGCAACCAATTGAGACAACGGGAGTGTATTTTTCATAAAGAGAACGCATGTCTATCAAAGTACAGTAAAACCAAATGTAAACTCACAAATTAAAATTTGTTAATGTGCGAAAAACATTCACATCCATAACTTGTATACTCTGTAATAGTGCTATCAAAACTACCCAATTGACAAAAAAAAACCTTAGATGTCAGCGCCCACACCCATTAGCCACTACCCGCCGGTGGGCGGCTAGTTGATTCCACTAGCCGTTGCACCTGCGGGTAGTCATTCGTCAGAATCGTGTTGGATTTGCACTGATTTCCAAGCAAATTTTGTCACATTTAAGGGCTTTTTCACTTAATTGAATATTGGATAGTTTTGATAGCAATATTATAGATTATGGTAGTTTCAGTTTTAGTATGTAACTTATGAGTGTGGGTAAAAAAGATTTTCACCAAATTAAAATAGGCAGAAAATATTTTGAAATGATCCTGATGTCCTTGACATGCTACGACTCAAAACTCCTTGAAGAATCAACAAAAATTATAACAAGATATCCCACTTCAATTAGTAAGTCGAGAGATAACAAATATGAGAATCAGAAATGCGGAAAATGCCTGCAAGAGCTGGCAATTCGTCTAAAATACAAATTCTCCTGTATTTTTTCACTGCCCAACTAATTATCAAACTTCGAAGAACTAATTTCGTTTCCAACATTACACTTTAGCTAAAAGTTAATATGCAAGAAATTTCAACCGAATAAGCTGCTTCAGGTTATTTGTAGCATGTCCCGAATCATAACCTAAGACAATTCTGTTTGAGCTACTTATGCCAAAAACCAAGAAAGCAATATCCCAGAGAGAGAGAGCGAAGCAAATCCACCCATAGGCCATAACCACAAATGCATTATACAGTGCGATAACAATCCCCCCGACACTACCATCAATTTCCTTGAAAAATAACAGAAGAGACCTGATATAACAAAAACCAATGAAAAATTCACATAACTTCCAAAATTCAAATCCCATTATTCTATTAATCTCCAATAAAAATCTCACTCTAGCTAATTTCAAGCATACGCGCACATATATATACATGTAGTTAATCGAATCGACACGATCGAACTTTTAAAACGGATAAAAATCGAATCAAACGCAAGCTGTAACAATGTCACCTGCAGACGTTGGTCGACTTGAGAGAGGAGATCGGCGGAGTGGTGCGGCAAAAGGCTTAACAATGCCGATAGCGCCGCTTCCGAGTGTTTGGGCGGAATTCTTCGCATCAATCCCATTGCCGCCTCCATTTCTGCGTTCGAGCTTTCTTTTCCTTTTCTGGATCAATTTCTATTTCCGTAATTCTTCAAAAATGGGATGTATTTATTTGAGGGCAAAATGCGAAAATATCACTTAAACTTTTCCTGTAATTGCGCTACAACCCCTTCAACAACTTATATATAGCTCTTGCACCAATAATAATAATAATAATAATACTTGATTTCAGATCGTGTTTCAATTTATAATCTTATGGTCCTATTATAAATAACTGGTAATAGTATGAAAAAATATACACAGTTCCCGAATTGAAACATTTTCCTCATTCTGTTGAATTTCGTCATATATATAAAGCAGGTGAAATATCAACCTTTTATTTGATTGGTTCATGGAACAAATTTCAATAGAAACAAAGTTAATTGTATTGGTATGAACACTTTACACTATGCATTTTATTCTCCATTATTTTCTTGTTCGAAGAGTGTTTTATTACCGACGAAGGCACGTAGGGGTCTGCCTCAACCACATTATAATTAGATCTATCAAAATTGACACAATTCGGTCAAGGATTTGACTCAATAATAAGATTATATAGATTTGATAAATTTTAATTTGAACCCAATCGACTAAAAAGTATGTATTTTGTAATATGAACCAGTTTATAATTTTGTCTAGGCGAGGGTTATGCCATTTCTTGACCAAATCTGAATTCCATTTTTGGTGTCATGGGTTTAGGATTGGTCTGAATTTTCACCCAAGGCTAAATCAACTTTTTTGCATGATCAATTTCAGTCTGATCCGGATTCTTCATTTGATCTAAATGGCTTAGGGTTGGTATGAAGTTTTTGAAAACTGTGTTTACAATGCAAAATAGAGTATGAAATAGCGTGGAAGAAAATTTTATAATTTTTATGGGTTTTTTTTTTTAAAAAGTATTATAGATTTTGATGTTTTTATACCTTAACTTCAATTATCAATTTCTGTATAATATATATTATGGCATTAAAAAATGATTAGCAATTTTATACATTGTGTCAAAGATTAATGACCCAGATCACATATAATTGTGTAATTAACTGATTTTGACTTTCAACTTCAATTGAAATTGAAAACTATAAATAATTTCAACAATTTGCCCCAGTTGCAACAGTTCAATCGCTCGACTCTTCCAGGAGCCGTAATCTTCTTCAACAATCAAACACTCCCATCCCCCCTTCTTCCCAAACTACTGCACTTCTATTTTCGCCTGCTTCAGCAATGGCAGAAACGCAAATTCTCCATGGAAAGGGATCAATTTTACACGAAGTTGACGAGGAAGACAGTCAAAACAGCGCTCTTTTTCTTGAACTGAAACATTACTGCGTGCAGCTGCTGGACCTCCTTCAGAATCCCGAAAAGAATCACTCCTTTCTCTCTCATCTCCTCCACCTGCTCCGGAAGTCTTCCCCGTTCTATCTCCAGCCGCTATTCGAGTATGCGTTAGCTTTTCAAATTCGTTTCATTGATTGCTTATTTTGTTGCTGGTTGATAATATGTTATTTAATTTCAGTTAAATCTGTGATATTTCGTTTGCTGGGACTTTAACTGGGGGGAGAAGTGAATTAGTATGCACAAATTTATGAAAGATTTTTTTGTGTTGAAATTGTGCACGACCCTCTCATTCTTGCTTAGCATCTTCTTAACGTGCAGATGCTCAATGATTTATTTATTTATTTTTAATTTTTTCCCCAGCTTTACTTTGTTCCCGTTGCTGCTTCTGTTCGACGCATCAGTAGATTGTAGGTCGTCTATGAAAACTGTCTCCAAAGATAATTCTCTAGCATCCAGCACCTTAGGGATGGAACATAAAGTGAGTGACTCAGTGGCGGAAGGCGTGGTTCTCTGCTTGGAGGAGGTCTTGAAGAAGTGCCAATTAGGATCTATTGATCAGGTACCGGATGCTAAAAGGGCTTTCTCATTTGACGTCTGTGCTGTCAATCATTGGTTCTGCATATCATTACATTGCTGATACTTGCACTTGCATATCTTGTTAGCTCCTTAGCCAGATTAGGCAGAGTTTTAAGCTTTTGGAACAATAATTATAGATGATTACTTATGTAGAAGTCATTCCAGATGAAAGATTTTATAAAAGAACTTAATTTTTATTTCTTTTCAAAAAGAAGTGGTATGACTGCTAACATTAGTTTTACTGGCTGAATGGGTGGTGGTGGTGGGTGGGTTCAGGAACTGAGAGCTAATCAAACTATCAAAGGAATTATTGAGCTGTAGAGGTGTCATAACCTTGCCTTCTCATAAATGGGTTTAGGTCTTCATTTTGCCATGTTGTGTGGGTGGGCGGGGGGTGATTGTACATTTTTGGGGAATTTTTGGTCTTCTAATATGATAGAGTGAAGGTGATTGAGGAAGAAGAGAGATGTAAAATAAGAGATTGGTAACGAAAAGAAACTAGAAGACTCATCCGAAGAGGCCTTCAACTTCTCTGAAAAGGCCACAACAATTTTGTTGATCTGAATATTATAAATCTAATGATCATAGTACAGCTCTTTAAATAATAATGCATAAACCATGATGACACCTTAGGCCCATATACTTGCAGGCTCGATCCAAACTGAATATTTAAAGATCAAACAACTAACTCTAAAATAAACTTTAGAGAATTAAAATACGAATACTACTGAAAAACAACTAATTAATAAAACTAATAATCCACTATTGCATGCTATCAATTGCCTCGCTATCGAAACAACCTTGTCCGCAAGGTTGGGGAAAGACTTCAAAAGACATCCCAAATCTGTCACGGCGACTGCGGCGGCATGGAAAAGGGTGGGGAACATTGGCGGTGGATGGGGAAATTAGGGTGACAAAAGGAGTTGGCAGCAGCGACGGGGAAATGAGTTGAAGCAACGGTTGTGTGGTTGGCAGTGCTGATTCTGGTGGAGAGTCGGTGAGCAGCGGCGGTGCGGTTGAATGCATGCGCACACGTGGCATGGGTGACAGTTGAGCTGTCAAGTGGTGGTTGGACACATGCGGCTGCAAGCGGGGCTGATCTGGAAATTCTAGTGGAGCAGTGTCAGAAAGAATCCCTGATGGTTCGGAATTAGGGTTTTAGGTGAAACCCTAGGATGATGATCCAACGGGTTATTAGGCGTCATGACTAGGAGGATTTAGGGTAGGGTGTGAAACTAGGGTTTCGGCCGATGGCGTCGGTGGAAGAATGATGAGTTGCGGTGGAGGAACCACAACGTGGAACTCAAAGCCGGGGAGGGCGGCCAGCAAGTCGAGCTTTTGCATGATTCGATCGAAATAGACGTCGGACTTGGAGCTAGCGTCTTCAACCACCTTCTCTATGGTTTTGATTTGATTCTCTCGCATCATCATGGGGGAGGCGAGAGGCTAGAGTCGCATCACTTGATAGAATGAAGGTGATTGAGGGAGAAGAGAGAATGTAAAATAACATATGAGTAACAAAAAAAAGTCGAGAACACCCCTCCAAAGAAGCTAACTCCTCCGAAGAGCCCACAAAAAATATTGCTAAACTGAATATTATAAATCCGGTTATCATAATACGCAAGACAAAGACTCTCTAAATAATAATGTAGAAACCTTACTGAAACCCTAGGCCCATGTGCTTACGGCCTTGATCCAAACTGAATATTTTAAAGACCCAAAAACTAACTCCAAACCTAAAGAATTAAAATATAAATACCACTAGAAAATAACTAATTAATAAAACTAATAATCCAATATTGCACGTCTATCATAATAAGAAAACAAAAATTAGATTAGATATTGAGGCAAAGTAGTCAAAGATGTAATGCTGTGATTAAATCCTTCTCCAGACAGATAATCATATCCAATCTAATCGAGTTATTAATTAATGGCTAAAATGAATCTTCATGAGAAAGATTGCATGGATCAAACTGGCACCAGGAGCATATTTAGGGTTAAAGTTTTGCTTAGAAATAATTCTCTGCAAAGGTAAAACCTTTTTGTATATACAAGATCAAGTCAAGCTCGTATCATCTACAGGTTGCGAATGAAGATGCTTTTCAGTGCTTGTCTAAATTTTATTAATTTTACTTTAAGATTTTGAAATGGCACTTTAGGGACGAGTACAACCGCTGTTGTATTCAGTATTTAGCTTGGAAGTCAATCCTTTGACATTCAGTTCAATTTATTGTTCTCATGTCATGTATTAGGCAAATTTGTTTGTGTTGCATGTTGAAGTTGTTTTATGAAATTATAATGTTTGCTATACTGTGTAGATGGTTGTTATACTGAAGAAATTGACATTTGGAGCTATGCTTTCTCCACTGGAAGCTTCAGAAGAATTTCGTGAAGGAGTAATAAGGTGCTTCAGGGCCGTGTTGCTTAATTTGGGCCCTTGTTCCGATGATTCCTGTCCTTGCAAACAAATAAGTAATAGGCCTATTCTTTCAGATGAAAAAGAGCTGCAATTTCTTGGTTCTAAAGAACCAGGTCGTATTTCAGTCTCAAAAGAGTGTTCATTAGCATTTCTTCAGTCTCAACCTGCTTCTGCTGCGATTGGACACTGGCTGTCTCTTATGCTCAAGGTATGTATATGTCCTCATAGATGAGTTTCTATTAAGAAAAAATTGTGATTAAGCAGGTTGTCTTTTTGTTTATGTGGCAGGATTTCTTCAGAATGTCTAACTAGATATCTACTTGAATGAAGGCTGCAGATATTGAGGTCACTCGAGGTCATCGGGGCAGTTCAAGGCTTCGAGTTGAAGCCTTGATAACACTTCGAGTGCTTATTGCAAAGGTAACTTACTAGTCTTTTCTTTACTGTTGCTACCTATGCAAGTCTACGCAAATAGGCTTTTTAGTGGAAATGGCACTTTGCTGCAGATGCTTGGGTTTTTAGTTCACAATTTTGTGTCGACCTTGCAGGTTGGCTCTGCAGATGCTTTGGCTTTTTATTTACCAGGTGTCGTAAGTCAACTGGGGAAGGTGTTGCACACGTCAAGAACTATGATTAGCGGTGCGGCTGGAAGTACAACAGCCTTGGATCAGGCAGTTAGAGCATTGGCTGAATATCTTGTTGTGGTTCTCGAAGATGGTGTTTCTACACCTCATGGTTCTCCGTTAGATGACATGTCTGGCTTCTGCTTAACTAAAGAGAAACCTCTCGCTTCATTCCTAGATGAACTCCGTCACCTACCTGCTAAAAGAGTAACTCAGGGTGATATCAAAGATACTACTGAATCTGTAGAGAAAGGCATCATAATATCTAGAGGAGATGATATGCTGAGTGTTATTGACTCTAACGTTAGATCACTGCATGTAAACCGTACAGAGGAGTGGTTAGCAAATACTGCTGCTCATGTTAATAAACTGTTGTCTGCAACATTTCCTCTTGTAAGATACATGGCTGTTTTCGAGCATAGTATCTGCTATTTTATGCTATCTGTTCCTATGCTTATTTGGAACTTTTTTCTTTTGTTCTTGCAGCTTTGTGTTCATCCTAGCAAAAATGTGAGACTAGGACTTTTGGCTTCTCTACAGGTGCTTTTATGTAAATGCAGTTGCACATTGAAAGAAAGCAGATTGACACTTCTGGTGAGCTAGGACCCAGAATTTAACGTGTCACACTTTTCAGTTCCTTGTAGTCTGCTTTATGTGTCTTTGCAATGTCTTGGCTATCTCACTCTGATAACAATGAATAGATAATAATGTAAGCAGTTTAGTTTGAATATCACCCTCTACCTGCTCCAACTGTTTGGCTCAAGAATTTGGCGATTACGTCTTTGTTCCAAGCTTTAAATTCGTTAAGTATACTGCTCCTCTCAAATCATTTATACCTAATAATGCCCATTATGGGTATCTTTCTTGAATTTTAGAATCACGAGAGACTTGAAAAGGGAGATTCTTTATTCGCAATTCTGCCACTCTTAGTGGATCGTATCACTTAGTTCATGCTGTTTCTGTACCGGTTCTTTCTCAGTGGCTTCGAAATTTTTGAAGCTGCAGATAGATGATCTAGCCTGTATGATTACCTTCTGTATGATGAATCACTTCACCAAATCTAATATGCAAAATCTCCTTTTCTTTTTAGCAGCTGTGGTATAAAATCATGTGGGCTGGTTTGTGATGCAGGAATGCTTGTGTGTGTTAGTCTGTGATGATCTTGGAGATGTGTCTTCAGATGCCCAAGCCTGTTTTCAACTTCTGGTTTCATCCAAAGGAAAGCATCAAGCAGAACATGATATTGCTGAACTTTTTAGCAGGTAAACCATTTTTCTCTGTATTATGTTGACTTCGTCCTGAAACCTGAAGTGTTGTTCACACACACGCACATCTATAGGTTGGTTGAAAAACTTCCTCAAGTGGTACTGGGTAATGAGGAGTCACTTGCGTTATCACATGCCCGAAAGTTGCTAGCAGTTACATATTTCGGTGGTCCCAAACTTGTTGCAGACTACCTTCTTCTTTCTCCTGTAAGATTACTATCTTAGATTCTGGTCTAGCTTTGTCAACTGCTCTTAAGACTTAGATATCTCAGTTCCCAAAGTCTCATTCTCTTTTGGTGGCTTACATCAGTTGATTCTTCTAGGTGACTGCTGCTCGTTTCTTGGATGTGTTTGCGCTCTGTCTAAGTCAAAACTCTGTATTTGCTGGTTCACTCAACAAGCTCGCAGCAACAAGACCAACATCATCCGGCTTCATGCATTCAATAGCTGAGATCCAGGCTGTTACCAGTGCTGAAGGTTCTCAGCGATTAGGTTTCCACAACCAGAAAATTTCGAATATATATGAACATGGAAAGAATGAATATACGCTGCCTAGCATGCCACCTTGGTTTATTAGTGTGGATAGTCGGAAGCTGTACCAGATTCTTTCAGGAATTCTGAGGCTAGTCAGTCTATATATGTTCACAGGTTGGTTTCTTTAGGTGTTTTTGCAAACTAATCTTTAAGTTCATGTTATTGACAAGGTTATTTTATTTCAGACTCTCGAAGTCAGGGTTCATACTCTGGTTTAATTGATATTCTCCTTGGACACTTCCGTAAACTGATATCTGAGATGCGAATGAAAGAACTCCATGAGGAAAGCTGGCAGTCATGGTATAGAAGAACAGCTTCAGGGCATTTGGTGCGGCAGGCTAGTACTGCTGCATGCATTCTCAATGAAATGATTTTTGGGCTGTCTGATGAGGCCATTACATCTTTAAATGGAATTTTCAGTCATCATCTACACCATGAAAGTAATGGCATTGATGAAAGTGGTAAGTCTATTGGGCATGATGATGCTTTGCTAGAAGATCGGGTTCGGGAGAAGTATCAGAAGCGTGGTGCAAGGGCTTATTTGATTGAATGCATCGGTAGTATCCTACATGAATATTTATCACCTGAAGTCTGGGATCTCCCACTTCGACTCTCAGCTTCTTCCTCTGGAGAGGGAGACGTAAATGTGCATTTTTTCAGTGACAATGCAATGCTGCATCAGGTTTCTTTGACTTTAAACTTGCTTAATTTTCTTGAAAATTTTCAGTGTGTCTATGCAATGCAGATATGTGCAATATGTGACCACTAACCTTATAAAATTTTCCCTTAACAGGTCATTATTGAAGGAATAGGCATATCTAATATATGCCTGGGCAAAGAGTTTTCTTCAAGTGGATTTCTTCATTCCTCTCTCTATATGTTGCTTGAAAATATTATTTGCTCAAATTTCCAAGTCAGGAGGGCGGCTGATGTTGTCCTACACACTATCTCTGCTACACAGAACTGTCCAACTGTGAGTATTTATTATGCAGTTTTTCAGTGTGAGCATTCGTATCAACAATCACTAATGCATAAAATTGGTTTCAGGTGGGTCACTTGGTCATGGACAATTCAGATTATGTGATCGACTCGGTATGTAGGCAACTGCGCCATTTAGATTGTAATCCTCATGTACCTAATGTTCTTTCCGCCATGCTCTCTTACGTTGGGGTAGCTGACAAAATATTGCCACTACTTGAGGAGCCGGTACGAGTTTAATGTTTTTCTAGATATTACTTGCTGGATATTGTCGACAATTCTGATGACCTGATGCTGTTGACTTGTACAGATGCATGCAGTTTCTACGGAGCTTGAAATTCTTGGGAGGCATCATCACCCTGATTTAACTGTCCCGTTTTCAGAGGTTACTTTTGGGAAGCACTTCCATGATACTTTTAGTTGATTGTCGTAGGTTCTTACTTTTCTTTGTTTAGGCAGTAGCAGAAATAGCCAAAGCCTCCAGACGGGAGGCTGGTGAGCTTGCCAATCAAGCAGAGTTGTACAAGAAGGATGTCAATTTAAAAATATTGAATGAAGAGAAAAGAACAGGAAAGAATTTTGGTGATTCTGGATCACATGCTAATAATACCATGGACCGTGAGAATATTGACTCTGGTGAGTAATTCTGTTCTGTGCTATTGAGATCACAATTTTCATGGTTTACTATAGATTCAAATTATAAAATATATTATAATTTAGATTGTTTAGATATGCCAGAAACATACTACGCTTTAACCTCTTACATATCAAGTTTAATCAATTATATTATACCTTGAGCTCTATGAAACTATTGATAAATGTGAGACCTAGAAGGCCACCTTTGACTTGATTTTGGTTTTCTCTGCCTCTACCCGATGCAAAAAATTCTCATGATCTAACCTTCAGAAATAGGAAGCTTTTCAGTTTTGTTATTTATCTCATTTTATCCTCGTATTTGTGACTTGTATGGAGTTTTTGTCCCTTTGCAATAATCTCTGTTTGTCAAGATATATGCAGTTCTGATACTAATATAATATCTGAAATCTACTGGTCGTTACTCCTCTGTTTCATTCAAGTTTCTAATAACTCTTAGGAGATGATTGGTGCAAAGAAATGAAATTATAAGAATGGAATGATGACACGAAAGAAAACATACTAGAATGACATTTCCTATGATCGGTGATCTCCATAAAATGAAAAATGGATGAAATAACATTTTAAATATACATCTATAAATTGAGTAATTTCGTATGAGAGCCAACATGCACTGTGAGCTACTGCAAATATAAAGTCAAAAGAACTAAAAGAAGGACAAAAAAAGGATTTCTAACTCTAAATACAGCACCAACAGTGAGTTTTTTCCAGTCTTCTATTAGATTACAAATGCAATCCTTAAGGAAGAGCTAACTCTGAGCTTTTTCGAAACGCACTAAAACAAATGATATTCAAAATTTACATATTGCAGTTAACTGGAAACTTGGCTCACTCTCATTTTTCCATTTTTTCCCAGAAATAGATGAGGGAAGATGCACGCTGGAGGCTATCATTCAAGAGGAGGAATGGGAGTCTGTCATATTCAAGTTTAACGATTCCAAAAGATATCGGCGTATAGTTGGATCTATTGCAGGGTCATGTCTTGTTGCTGTCACTCCCCTAGTTGCTTCAGCTGATGCAGCAGCATGCTTGACAGCACTGGATATAGTTGAGGTCACTTTCCATATTTTAGTACCTATAATAAACAGAGCATAGGTCCTTTGGTTCATCAATGCCATTTAAGCTCTTCAAATTTTTTCATACCTTGATTTTTCTTATAGGATGGTATTACAACACTTGTCAAAGTGGAAGAAGCTTACAAGCATGAGAGTGAGACAAAAGAGGCAATCGAACAAGTCATCCAGTCATGTTCGTTGTACAATCTTCTCGACACACTCGGTGCTGCTGAGGTTGAAGCTTCAGAGAATAGATCACTTCCTGCAATGAACAAAATCTGGCCTTTCTTGATGACCTGTTTTCGGAATAAGAATCTAGTGGTGAGCAGCCTAAGAAAAAGAATCAGTTCTGCTTTTCTTTAAAACATATATATATATAGGGAGTGGATCAAATGAGAACATCTTTTTTGCGAACTATGCATAAGACGTGTGAAGATGATGCGCAGAACAGTATAAAGTTGTTCACAACAAAACTTTTAAAATTATTTTGTTGTGCAATATTTTTAGAATGTTTTCGTTATACACAACTTTATAGATTTTGTTCATCAACTTCATACGTCTTGCATAGTTATCAAGTTCTTAAAAAAAGATGAGTTCTCACTATATATATATATATATATATATATATATATATATATACATATATATGTATGTATTATTACATGACATGCTTTCTTTACTATGTCTCTGTCTGGCTCCACAGGCCATCCGAAGATGCTGCCGCACAATCACCAGTGTAGTGCAGCTTTGCGGTGGGGAATTCTTTGCTCGTCGTTTCCACACCGATGGCATCCACATCTGGAGATTTCTAAGCACGTCGCCGTTTCAAAAGAAACCTCGTGCCAAGGAAGAACGAACCCACCTCCAGCTCCCTTACAGGAGGAGCCTCACATCTTCCGAAGACTCACCTGCTGAGATATCAACCTTGAAAGTCCAGGTAGCAATACTCGAAATGATCGCGGACCTAGCTCGGAACAAAAGAAGCGCGCCAGCATTGGATGCAGTCCTCAAGAAGGTCAGCGGCATCGTGGTTGGGATGGTATGCAGCGGCGTCAAGGGCCTTCAAGATGCCTGTGTGAACGCCCTCGCGGCGCTGGCATCCATCGACCCCGATCTGGTATGGCTACTTCTAGCTGACGTGTACTACTCAAGGGCGAAGAATTCACCTTCACCGCCGTCCGGTGACTTCCCGGAAATCTCAGGTGTATTGCCTCCACCATCATCGTCCAAAGAGTACTTATACGTGTTGTATGCAGGTCAGAGCTATGGATTTGATGTTGATTTTGCTGCTGTGGAAACTGCCTTAGATAAACTATGCTCCATTGTTTTTACATCACAAATTTACAAATAATTGTTTTTGACTAAATTTCTGGTTGTATTAGCAGGAGGGCTTCATTTATATATATCACTGACAATTTTAGGTTGTGTTAGTTTTGACTGTCCAGCTATAAATATATGTACTCATATATGCAATATATAAATATTTGCGAGTAATGTTATTCTATGACGTTGGATGCTCACGAAAATGTTTTTTTATATCGGGTGTCTACAACGATGCTTATAGGGATATTTAGTATTAAGCAAACTGATTTCCATCTACATATGTTCTGAGATCCTTACATAAGTTTATAATTAAACGAGACAAACAAGCAAATAACATGTAATACATAAAAGATCGAAACTCATAGTTCTTCCAATTCCTTGTTGAGGAAACCAATTTGATTTTTATGTCCACTTCAAAAAACAAAACATTGATTTGTATGTTACAATGAAAAGAAGACTCTCGCTCTGACGTATGGGCTTACGAGTATAAATTTCTATCATTTCAAATCTTTTTCGGCTATTTTTTAAAATCATATTTTGATTTATTTTTGTTTGAAGATTTTGATTTCTTTCCAAAATAGGATTCATTGTTTTAGGAGACTTCATTCGTAATTTCAAATATCTCGATTTTTTCAACAAATTTCGTGTTCTATCGAATAACATTCCATCTTTCATGTTTATGGTCTCGTATTATACAATTCAAAATATTTTTCAAATTAATAGCATTAGTGTTGAGTCAATAATACAATTCGAAATATCTTATAAAATGATACCCATTATTACTCCGTATGTCCACGACAAGTGTATTACAATCGTCTTATTCAATAGCCACCAAAAGTATATCATTTTTTATTTTATGACATCATTCTTTGTTCAACGTTACAAATCATAATTATTTATTATTTACTAAAAAAATCATTTATATCAGTATAACCTAATACATGATTGGACTTTTCCTCCTCTCGAATAACATTAGCCAAGAATTTTAGTAAAACTTTCCTCATCGATAATAATACAAATATTAATTATTATGGATGAAAGTATATTGAGCAATTTCAACTCTCTCACCAGTCAAACAAACAACTACCAATCTTTATTTAAAGTGAACAAAATTTTCCCCCAAAACTCGTATCTGTGACACTGCAACCCCTTCATTTCGACATTAACAAAACCAAAGCATCAAAAAATGGCTTCGCCGCCGATCAAATTCGGGATCCTGGGGTGCGCCAAGATAGCCCGGAAGCTATCCCGAGCTATCGCCCTCTCGGGGAACGCCGTGATCTCCGCCATCGGCAGTCGATCAGTGGAGAAGGCCGTCGAATTCGCGAGGGAGAACGGCTTCCCGGAGTCGGCCAAGGCTTACGGGTCGTACGGCGCCGTGTTGGACGATCCGGACGTCGACGCGGTGTACATACCGCTGCCGACGAGCCTGCACGTCCAATGGGCCGTGCTGGCGGCCCGTAAAAAGAAGCACGTGTTGCTAGAGAAGCCCGTTGCGCTCAACGTCGGGGAGCTCGACGTGATTTTAGGGGAGTGCGAGTTGAGTGGGGTGCAGTTCATGGATAGTACCATGTGGATGCACCATCCTAGGACCCACCACATGAAGGAGTTTCTCTCCGATTCTTCCACCTTTGGTCAACTCAAATCAGTACGTTTATCTATTACTTTGGATTATAAATCTTCGAAAATAACGTAATCTTTTTCCTAATTTGAGATTATAAATTTGATTTTAAAAACGTTATAATTACAATATTGTATGTGGTAAAATGATGTTGTTTCACCAGCTTGTGGCGGACAAATTCCGCCGATTATTTTATTATAAAAAATTAGGCGTTGTAATTGTAGAAAAGTTAAAAGATGGTGTTTTAATTACACATAGATATGCAGTTGTAATTGCAAATTATGATAAAATTGTGTTATTTATGAGAATTAGAGGGTGTTTGGCTAAGCTTATTTTTCGGGGGTTTATAATTTCCAAGAGCTTATAAGATGTTTCAAGAGCTTAAGAGTTTATAAGAGATAATGTTTCAAGTGCTTATAAGTTGTTAAAGTGTTTGGATAATTGATCTTATAAGCTAGAGAAAGAATCGTGAATTAAAGAGAGAAAATCATAATCAGAGATAAAATTGACGAGATGTGAAGTTCATAGTGTATGTGTAAGAAAATAACGAACTATAATAAGGTTATTTTGATAAATTCATGATTGTTTATAAGTTTATGAAAAAATAAGTTAGAATTGACCAACTTATTTTTAGGGGAGCTTATAAACTATTGGAGCTTATTTTCACAGTTTATAAACTGTTTGAGAACTTATTTTATCAAACACTTTACAACAGTTATAAACTACTAAATAACTTTTAAGCTATTTTAAAGAACTTATAAGTTCAACCAAACACTTGACAATGTCCCCCGTTATAAAGAGGCCTCTAACTTTATAATTTTGAGAATTTGTGCATTTTCCAGTTAGTAAATTGGTTCCTATGCATTTTACATAATTCCTTGACCATTTTACTATATTCTAGCTAAAAGTAGTCAGAGAATAATATAATTACAACTTTGAATTTGAAGAAAACATTTTCCAGTGCTTCCACTTCTAGCCACGTATTGATTATGCAAAATTAGAATTTAAAATGATGTTTAGTATTTGATTGTGACGGAGTTTCTAGTGTTCACGTCTTCTCGAGGTTTGTATTTTTTTTATATTTTTTTGGGGGGTTGATTGGAGAAAGAAAAGTAGCTAATTTTGACTAAAGTTGGGGGAATTTTGTCCAAATTTAAAGCTTGTCATCAGTTACGTGAAGTAACTGAAATTTCAAAGTTGTAGTGCACTAGTTTTCCTACCAAAATAGGAACTGAACTATATTTTTGTATTTATATGTCCTAATTTAACGATGGATCAAGGTTCCGTGATGCTCGAAAATTATGGGGCATTATTGTGTCATTTGGGGTTAATTTTTAGAAAGTTTACCGAACTATAGAATTTGTATGAAAAAAAGGTACTAAACAAAATTTTGTATCAAAGATTCAAAATGGATACTAAACTTTCATTTTCTTTCAAATATGATATTTATCTCTTTATTGTACACTTATATATGCTGAAAAATATTTTCTTCTACAGTTTTATTATCTAATATTCTCAAACAAATAAAATTATTATTTTTATTTACTATGCACTTAAAAAAATAAATTTAGGTTTTTCCCAAAAGATTAGATCTAAAATATTTAAAATAGGATAAATATCATTATTTGTTAATAATAATTATTATTATATAGTTAGCAATTATATAGTTTAAATATTTTAAAGACATAGATTTTATGCACAGTCACTTTATCTTAAAATTCATTGTCTTGGGAGAGCCTAAATTTATTTTCTTGAGTCTATAATGAATTAAAAATATTTTTATCTCTTCTTTTGGAAATATTAGATAATAAAATTATAGAAGAAAACAATTTCAGAATATTATAATGTAAAAAAGGAATAAATAACTTATTTGGAAGAAAACGAAAGTTTTAGTACCTGTTTTGATAAAAAAAAAATTGTTAAATAATCTTTTTGATACAAACTCTATAGTTTGGTAACTTTTGAGAAGTTAATCCGTGTCATTTGATATTGCCCCAACTGTTTCCACTATTTTTGTAGTTCAGGCACACAAAATCTTCCAGTTCACCTAATGTGACGTTTTATACAAATTTCAAACATATATACATTATTTTCTTACAGGTGGAGAGTCACTTTACCTTTCCGGCAGGCAAGACTTTCCTAGAAAACGACATTCGTGTTAAGCCGGATCTCGATGCTCTGGGTGTTCTTGGCGATGCAGGATGGTATTGCATACGATCAATTTTGTGGGCTGCCGATTACGACCTACCAAAGTCTGTTGTCGCTTCGCCCGATGCTGTCCTAAACAAGGCCGGTGTCCTCTTGTCTTGCAGTGCTAAACTGCAGTGGCAAGATGGCAAGGCAGGGACCTTCCACTGCTCGTTCTTGGCCGACCTAAACATGGACGTGATAATAGTCGGAACAAACGGTACTTTGTCCGTTCACGACTATGTAGGCCCATTCGAGGAGGACAAGGCCACTTTCTCCACACTTGTACAATCAAGACCAGAGGTAGAATCTCGTGAGCACACCATTACGACGGAGCTCCCTCAAGAAGCTCTTATGGTGAGGGAGTTTGCTAGGTTGGTTGGGAGCATCAAATTTGGGGGAGCCAAGCCGGAGAAAAAGTGGCCGACTCTTAGTAGGAAGACACAAGTTGTAGTGGATGCGGTGAAGGTGTCTATTGATAGGGGTTACGAGACTGTTGAGGTTACGGCCTAGACTACTTTATGTTTTATATCGAATCATCTTCGTGTTTGTAATATTTTATATTTTATTATGAGATGTGTATGAATAAATTGACACATTGATTTTGAACAAATAAAAGTTTGCCACCTTCTTTTGGTTGTAACTATGAGTTAGTCTTAGAGATGAGTTAGGTTTTATAAATAGGACAAAAGGTTGCTTTCGAATGAAATTTGCAAAATCCATTTGGGAAAAAATATTCAAGAAATTTGGGACACTTGTAGACTTTGTCTTTTCTTTTTTTTCTTGAAAAGCCTTCTCACTTCTAGACTTGCCCCCACAAACAAGTGGATTGTTGGATTGCAGAATAAAATTACAAATTAATCAGTGTGTTGATATATTGTATAATACTTAAAACTGATGTAGATTATATATACGTACGATCGATATGTTACATATAAAATCACTATTATATATGCTTGGTATTTATTAAGATATATTTCAATTCCAAAACACCACACGATATGATCTAGTACTTTAAAATATGCATATAATAATACCATTTCTACTTATTTTTTGGTTCACAATATAATTTTTAAATCTTAAATCTTAGATAATTTACAACATTGTTCGATATTAAATAAAATTAAAGTTAACGTGGGTACCAAAACTTTAGCTCCTTGGGAGCAAATTTCTCAATAATTAGGGAATATACAAGTACAACAATCGAGCTGGCGAGACACTTTAACCAACGTCATTTCAATTTTTACAAATTTGTTCACATGTATGATTAGTTTAGGTACTTTTTATGCAATTAAATTAGTATTAATTTGACTGAAAATAGACGGAGAATATCGCTCACTTCCCAAAGTATAACAGCCACATTTCCACAGTCATCCATAACTATCGATGCAAATCGATTCCCACTGCCGGCAAATAATTTACGACTACAAAACTATACTATAATTTACCAGCTCAGCCGCCATCGTCGCCGCAACCGCGGCTTTAACACAAATGGCGACCGATTCTCCGCCGGCCCCGGTGCGCTTCGGGATCTTGGGCTGCGCCAACATAGCGCGCAAGCTGTCGCGCGCCATCCTCCTCTCCCCCAACTCCACCATCGTCGCCGTAGGCAGCCGCTCCGCTGACAAGGCCGCCGCCTTCGGGAAGGAGAACGGCTTCCCCGCCGCCGCCAAGGCGTACGGGTCCTACGACGCCGTGCTGGACGACCCGGACGTCGACGCCGTGTACATACCGCTGCCGACCAGCCTGCACCGCCGCTGGGCCGTGGCGGCCGCGGCCAAGAAGAAGCACGTGCTGCTGGAGAAGCCGGTGGCGCTGAACGCCACCGAGCTGGATGAGATTCTGGCGGCGTGCGAGTCCAGTGGGGTGCAGTACATGGATGCTACCATGTGGATGCACCACCCGCGAACGGCGGAGATGAAGGCGTTTCTCGCCGATCAACGGCGGTTTGGCCGCCTCAAAGCGGTAAGCTTTTGTTTTGTTTTCTTAGGTAGAAATTTTCTGAAATTGATTTATGTGTTGTTTTGCTAAATTTGGTTAAAAACTTAGAATATATGTTGGGAAAGTATAATGCCATGATTACTGTAATAATTCTACTTTTAGTAAATTTTGATGAAATTGAACTGAAAGAAAAATTGGCACTAAAATTCTATATGAGTAGAGATGGCAGTAGATATTGGACCCCGTCCAGATCTATAGGTTGAGATCTATTTTTCAGGATCTAGATCTTCAAAAAGAAGGACCAATGAATCTGGATCAGATTCGGATCATTTCTTTAAAATTTGGATCTTGATCTAGATCTTGATTTCTGAGATCCAGATTCGATGTAGATCCGGTTCAGATCTGACTCATGGATCCATATATATATAATTTTTATTTTATTTATAAGAATATTATATTGTTTTTCTTTCTAATTGAAATTGGATAAATTAGGTTATAGAATTGGATGGTACGTCAATAATATTAGAAAACTGTACATTAAATTTGAAAAAAACTATATATGAATTAGATATTAATGGTATATTTACTAAGATATGTGTGCTACTTTTATTCATATTGTAATATTATTTATTGTCACGTAAAAAAATTAAATTTATAACTAACATCTTCTTGTGTAGTGGTGATTGTAGAAATTCTAAATAATTATTATAGTATTATTGTAATTTAGATTATTATTATTATGGTGTTATTGTATTGTTGATTTATGATTATTTTAGAAAAGAAAATATATGGATTGGGGTCTAGACCCTGCGGATCTCATATATCTGGATCTAGATCTAATTTTTTTGGATCCAATGGATCTGGATCGGATTTGAAACAAAAAAATTCGGATCTAAATCTAAATCTAACAAGATCCGGTTCAAATCTGATCCATTATCATCCCTATACATGAGGGAATAGCTTTGTTGAATATTATTGGATTGTTCATTCAAATTTCGAATAAAAAATGTTGTCTTAATGCGCTCTATTTATTATCATGTTTCATGACATCAAACTTAAGTAGTTATTTTGAGTTGGTAAGTTAAGTAGTTTTGATGTAATAAGTTGAAATTGCAATATTTTGCATCTCCATGAACAGATACATAGCATTTTCTCATATAATTGTGGCGGTGAAGATTTCCTGGAAAATAACATCCGTGTGAAGCCGGATCTTGACGCGCTAGGCGCCCTAGGAGACGCCGGCTGGTACTGCATCCGGGCGATTCTTTGGGCGGCCGACTATCACCTCCCAAAGACCGTCACTGCTTTCAAAGACGCAGAGTTCAATGAAGCAGGGGTAATCCTATCCTGTGGGGCATCCCTGCTTTTCTCCCATGGTCAAGTCGCAACCTTTTACTGTTCCTTCCTCGCCAATTTGACCATGGAAATGACTCTTCTTGGTGTCAATGGATTCTTTCGTGTCCACGACTTTATAATACCATTCCAGGAGAATGTTGGAACATATTATGTCAATGCCGACACCAAATTTGCTCCTCTATCGACAGGGATCCAGCCCGAGCCCACGGAGCGCGTTGTTCGGACCGATCTACCCCAAGAAGCCCTAATGGTGAAGGAGTTTGCCTCTTTGGTGACCAAGATTAGAGACCATGGCTCGGAGGCGGATAGCAAGTGGCCTACTATAAGTAGGAAGACTCAGCTCGTCGTCGACGCCGTTAAGGCGTCGATCGACAAGGGCTACGTGGCTGTTGAGCTTGTGGAGTAGCTCTTGTATCTTGTTACACATTGAGCTACGTACTATGTGTGTGAGTGGTTGTTTGAATAAAATGACTTGTTAGCAGGTAGCTAGTATATTTGTCTGGCATGTAGGGTTTGAATTATATATATGAAGTATGAATATTTGGTTTATCTGTTTAGAGATGTCAATGGGTGGGTTTTATCTGGACCGATCCAAACAGTTCAAAACCCATTAAATTTTAAAGCGGTTTAGGTTCGGTTCGGTTCGGTTCGGACCGTTTAGACCCGGACCGTTTAGATCCATAGTTTGATGGTCCGGTCGGTCCGATCCGGATCAGTTACGGTTCAGAACCGAACCAATACTTATTATTGGTTACGGTCCGAGTAAACCCGTCTATTGACGAGCCTAAGTTTAAATAGAACATCAATGAGCTAGTTTTATCCATATCGATTCAAAATCACTCATAACACATTAAATTATAAAGCAACGGTTTGGTTCTAGTTCTTGTCCGGTTCAGTGCGGTTACGGTTCCAGACCGTGAGATCCGGACCGCTTAAGACTCATAGTTGATGGTCCTGGTCCGGTCTGGATCCAGTGTCTAATGGGTCGGATCTAGAACCAGAACCATTACTTATTTACTGGTTCTGGTCCGGGTAAAACTCACCCATTGACATCCCTATATCTGTTTGCATGTTTAGATATATTTATCGTGATGCAAATATGGTAACACATAAGTTAGCTTGATTGTTGGGGTCAACCTCCTCGACTCTTTTTGTTCGTGTTCTTAATATATTTCATACCTCTTGTTTCTAGAATAAAAATGTCATAAATTCATCCGAGATATAAACTTGATTTGAAGATATAGAACAAGTCCATTTACAAGTTACTACTGAATTTGAAGCCCAGTAAGAATGATAAACCAAAAAATTTAAAAAACATATATAATGGCCCATTAACCATTTAAGCAAAAAGATTGTGACGATGTTGCCTACAAAATATATTTTTAGATTTAAGTGAACATGCTTATATCTAAATTCCGGATTTCTACACTATACTATGTATTTACTAAATAAGCTGCCAATAAAACAACAAGTATACACACTATTTTTCATAAATACGTATGTACAATTCTATAACAGATAGATGCAATTTCTATGAACCTCCATAACACAATAGTTTATTGCATTTAAATAAACAGGGCACATTAGTTTTTTGCTGTCATTATATAATTTTTTTCAAATCATATTATATGAAGTTTTTGTATTTTTCTAATATTTAAGTAACAAACGATATTTTCTTAAGAACTAGTATTTTAACAAAAGTTGCTCCAAATTTTCTAATTTTTTTTTGTTAAATTTAATTATCAAAAACTTTTCTGAGATAACTACTGACTCTTCTCGATCGTATTTATATAGCTGGGAAGCTGTAGTAGCCCGAAAATTTTATAGTAATTATTAAAGCTTAATTAAGTATTATTAAAGGCTTAAAAGCTATTTAAGCCTTTAGAATTCGTAAAATTCAATATAGTGAAACATTAATCGGTATGAATCGATTAATTTAAGATTTAATTATATGGAATCGAAAAATGTAGAAAATTACTAGAATTGAGAGTAAATGTGATAAAATGCGAATTATGTGTTTATTAAAGTATGTTTGTATGAAAAATGCTATTTATCCGAAAATAAGTTATAAAATACTTTAATTATTTTTATATGGATATTTTATTATAAAATGAAAGAAATTATTATCCAAGGTATTAAATTATGTGAATAAATTTATTTTAGCAATAATTAGTGATTAATGAATTTATTTATGCTATTTTCGAAAAATTGAAGAAGCTTAATTGGAATGAATTGATTTTATTAAATAAAGGGATTTAAATTATGCTATATGAATCTAAATTCAATTATGAATATAAATTGCATTAGATTTTATAATTTAATTGAGATATAATTTTAATAATTAAAATATACTAAGGTGTAACCTTAGTAAAAGTTGAAGTGTATTTATAAATTTGTGGAAATTAGTGTATAATGTTGATGAAATTTGTGCTAAATATACATGAAATTATATTTATATACCTCTAGAACTTTAATACATAAAACATATCATCTCCAACCTTAAACTCCCTCCATTTTCGGTTACACACACACTCACACACAAAAATTTTATTTTCAATTTTAATCCATAACTAAGTGGAATTTAGTGGAATACTACTCCAAACAAGGTAAATACTTGATTTAACCTAGGTTTTATGATTTAAATTGATATATATGAAGTTCTATAATCTTGTAATTTTCGAAAATTATGAAGTGTGGATTATGGGTGATTTGTTTAAATTTTGTTATGTTTATTGATTTAAGTATGCTATTTATGCATAATTAACATGTTCTATGGTTTTAATTCTTTTATTTTATAAAGTTGATGAATTAAAGTTTAGAACAAGAACCCTAATTTTAGTATGTGAATTATATGTTATAATTTAATTGAATTGAGCTTAGATATATGTTTAGAATTAGATATAAACATCATGTGATTAAAGAAATTAAAAGTTAAATTATGTTTATTGAAAACCCTAAAATTTCGAAAATCTCATGTGATATGAACTTAATGATTTTGATTTTTCTTGATCAATTTAACTTGATATCCATGCTTAGGGATATGAATAATGTGTAAAATGAATTTATAGGAATTTAATTCAAACATATACTAATTATTCAAAAATTTCGAAAATGAAGGGCAAGCATAGATCTATGATTTCTTGATTTTATTTGATGGATTTGAATTGATATTTGAGATCTATGATAAAAATAAGGCCTAAGTAGAATTTATGGGAATTTTTAAACATAAGTATCAAAAGTTAGAAAAATTAAAGTTTACACTAAAGTTATACTTATATGTGATATACTTGATCTATGATGGAATGAATCATGAAATTATGATTATTAAAGTTAATTGAGTATAAAAATATGATATGTGATGTTAAATGGGTTGTAGATATTAAGAATGTTGAAATGTATATATATGTCGAGTTAAATCGCCTTAGGCGATTAATGTTGAAATAAGATGATACTAGTCTTGTATAAGCCTCTTAAATGTATAACTGATGATGTGATGATGATATTGGGGAGTTTGGGATGACATTGGAGTAGTGTGTTATGTTTGGGATGTCCATATTACAGATGTTCTGCCGAAATTTCGGTAGAATTTGATATGCATAAGATGTTTTAAATATTACTTAATTACTAAAGGTATAAATAAGTAAGAAAGATTACTAAAGTCAATAATAATTCTTATGTTTTAAGGATCGAGCAAGAGAAACCGAGAAGTGAAGAACGAAGAAACAAACTTGGTAGATTGAACGTCGTCACGAGGTGGGTAATGCATTACGAACTTTATTTTGAAGCTAAACATATGATATGTTATGAGTTTGATTTCTTGTGAAAACATTTGATCACCACATGATAATCATGCTAAATGTTTTACCACATTGTGGGTATGACGGCAATTACCTATCTGCGGTAGGAAATGTGAATTCCTGTGCAGAGGTAGATGGCTGTGAGCTTGCTCATGTAGGCCGGCCATGGTCTCGTGGGAGGAGGCCTACTTCCCTTTACCGAATAGCGTAGATAGGGTATGACCGTGGTTGTGATCCTTCGGACCAACTCGGGTATGTTATGCGGTATGTTTAAAACGAATTGTGGTGATATGTTATGAAGATAAATGTTTCTTATGAACAAATAAACGTGGATTTCTAAAATCATTTGAAAGAAAAGTTTATTTGAACAAAGTTATAAGTTATGAATATTATGATAGCATTTACCCATCGAGTACTTCTAGTACTCACACCGATAAGTGTTTTATCTTTGCAGTTGAGCATGGAAGAGGTGTGGCTTGGCGCGAGCGAATAGCTATTTTGTTTTTCGTACTGTGAACTATTGTGGTTGAGTGTCATGTCTTCACACATGACATTCATTAGTCTTCCGCTGTTAACCTTGAAACGTGAAACCATACTTTTGATAACTTGTAAATATTTTTGAAAACTCTCATGTATGTATTTCGAGGTTGTGTTCTGGTTTGTATGGTTGTTGGATATTTTCTGAGTGCAGGTTGGCTTACTCTATTTACAAACATTATATTGTCCGTTTGTTTCCAAAACCTATCTTCTAAATCACTCTTTTATTGAAAGATTATCGTTAATTAAACCAGTCACGGCTTGATTATTTAGTTAATTAAGTAATTAAATAGTCGGGTCGTGACAGAAGCACAATCATACTTTGTTTATATTAAAAAGAAGAAGAAAACCTGCTGAAATCCACATCAACTATATATTATATTTCACAAAAGTTCGTGTATGTTAAGGATCAAAATTTGAAAATTCTATATGACATGTAGGTATATTACACTCCATTTTATATGATAATATTTAATTAATATAAAATAAATTAACAAAATATCATCACGTGAGAGGTGGGTGTAATACACCTATATATTCTATGAAATTTATCATCAAAATTTGTAACGTAAGTTTAGACCTGTGTCCAACAACATACTCGTAAATTTTTTAATGTGTACTATATACTATCTTAGATTTAGATGCTATATGATCCTTCTCTCTTTCTCTCTCTCTCTATATAGGGATTGGATAAAAACTACTGTGAGTTTAGAGCCTAACAATTGATCATATCAATACAAAACTAAAAGTTCAAAAGATATTGAAAATGATGGAATAACCGATCTCACTGAAAATTCAAAAGTTCGATTACCTTTTTGTGAAGTTATATAGAATTTTACACGGATAAACTTAACTAATTAGGTGATCATGAGTAACCAAATTTTTTTATGAGGAATTTGGTTGTGGCATTGCAGTTTAGATTGTCACTATAGTTGGGGAATGCTGATGGCTTTCATCGTCAATGACGGCAAGTCGCGATGTGCATCGATGTCGAGATCACGCAATCATACCAAAAAATGCATGCAGTTGAACATAATAATGCATACGATTCGAAGCTCATGCCCAGCTTATGCTCATGCTCGCGCGTCGCTCCGGCGCTCACTAGCACGTCCGTTGGCTAACAATGCATTTTTACGTTTTGTTAAATGTATGAACATGTTTTGTTAAATGCATGGACATGTTTTGATCAATGCATGAACGTGCTTTGTTAAATGTATGTTTGTGTTTCATGGCAACATCCACTTTCATGTTTTGTTCAATGCAGTTTCATGGTTTTCAACAATAAATCTCTCATTCATCATTCTCTGTCAATTCCGTCGTCTCTTTCCCTGATTACCGGCGAATTCACCGTGCACCACCGTCATAGACACCATCTTTCTCGATTCTTCAATCATCTATCAAATTGATCTTCTATTTTTTCTCAAAATCCATCAATTTTGTTCTCAAATTTTCTTCTTCTTATTCTTTCTTTCAAAATCTATTGTTTATTATTGTTTGTGTATCTTGCTGCTGATGTTTGTCGGTGCTGCCGCCATCATCGTCGGCATCGTCCGCTGCTGTTGCCGCCGTTGTCATCTCCAGCGTCGTCCGCTGCAGCCAAGGAGGAGAAGGAGAAGGTTGATTTGATTTCTTCCCATTTTGTCCCTTGCAAAAAAAAATTAAAAAAAAAAAAAAAGAAAATGAGCTGCCACATGTGTGACGTAGATTGGGTACTACATACTATCTGAGGACCGGGTACTACGAGAATATATAAGGGTTGGTTATAGAATAAACCACTTCTAAGATGAGAACTAAGAACTAATCAAGACCCTAGAATTATATTATCTAATGGTCTATATTAAAATCGTGTGTAATAATATATTTGACTAAATTAAAGAGGATTTGACTATTATTTATGCGTGAAGGGTGGTTTTGTCAATTTGAAATTCATTCTTCTCTACAGAAACTAGCCAATCCCCTAAATTAATGCATCAAATTTGTTCATCTTTTCTCTCTCTCATATTACTTTTCCATCTTTTAATTATAAACTCCACATAATCTATGCAAAACGATAACAAATATAAAATATAGACAAACACTTGTGTGCGCGCGCGCGTACGCGACGCGCACAAGTGTTTGTTATTATTTTATTTTTTTATTTTTTATTTATTAATTTATAATTAGTGTTTATTAATTCATAATTAGGGTTTATTAATTCAAAATTAGGGTTTATTATTTTCAATTAGGGTTTATTAATTCAAAATTAGGGTTTATTATTCAAAATTAGGGTTTATTAATTCATAATTAGGGTTTATTAATTAACAAGTAGGGTTTATTAATTCAAAGTTAGGGTTTATTAATTCAAAATTAGGGTTTATTAATTCAAAATTAGGGTTTATTAATTCAAAGTTAGGGTTTATTAATTCATAATTAGGGTTTATTATTCAAAATTAGGGTTTATTATTCAAAATTAGGGTTTATTATTTCAAAATTAGGGTTTATTAATTCCAAATAGGGTTTATTAATTCAAATTAGGGTTTATTAATTTATAATTAGACTTTATTATTCAAAATTAAGATATATTAATTTAAAATTATATTTATTACTTTAAAATTAAAGTTTATTAAATTCATTAATTTTAATTAGATTTAATTAATTAATTAAGATTAATTAACTACTTAATTATGATATTAACTAATTAATTAAATAAAGTGGTCTCACTGTGCGCGCCCGCGCACAGGAGACCACCTCTAAAATATATCTCCAATACTGTATTCGATCCCCAAAATCTCATAGAAATATCTTGACCATAAGATTGTGAACATATAGACGGTTGTTTGAACGGAATATGGAAAAATGATCACTGATTCCGATGGAGACGAATTGCAAATCTACGAATAACGCAATATTTCACTGTTAACAAACATTATTACTTTGAATTTCATGTATATTTTCTGCAGTTTTTGTTTGTAAACAACACAGGTAAGACCTTATGCACTTAACTTTATAGTCTATGCACATGTGAGATAATAATTTTGTCTTACGATGTTGGGCATGATGTTTCGATTAGCTATAACGGAATTTAGATGTTGTTAGTATAATTGCAGATTAAAAACATTTCTTACATTATTATATATTTTTTTGAATTAAAGGAGAAAAATATGCTAATTTTGTCCAATGCGAAAAATTGTGTAAA
The DNA here is from genome assembly GCA_036937905.1 of Salvia rosmarinus. Classification (NCBI taxonomy): domain Eukaryota; kingdom Viridiplantae; phylum Streptophyta; class Magnoliopsida; order Lamiales; family Lamiaceae; genus Salvia; species Salvia rosmarinus. The sequence goes on from CM072813.1 coordinate 5,172,124, forward strand.
GTATTCTTCATTTAATAAATAGTTGTATTGTGTTGGGATTATGTACACTAATGTACATTTGATTAAATTAATATGTTGCATCAATATTTCTACAATTTTTGTATAGTATAATTTGTTTTTAGCATTATGAACATGTCTTTTGTTGATTTGTTATGCATTATGTTGTTGTGCATATCTTGTTATTTGGTATGAATTAGCTAATTTCTTTCTATAAACATGCTATATATTTGTTATGCATAATATTGATGTGCATATTTTGTTGATTGATATGAACAGGCTATATACTTGTTATGCATAATGATGTTACAACAATATAAAAATGGTTACGTTTTATGTGCTAATGAATGATGCGATTGTGCATTGTGCATAACTCGTAATTAAATAACTATACATTCAAAAAAAAAATATACATGTATAATTTTTCTAATGGTATTTTTAGTTTTCTAAAAAATTGAAGGTTAAGATAAAGTCAATAGTTTGTAATGGTTAAATGCCATTTCTTAATAATTCAAATTTTTATTGTTCACTATTAATGAAACCCCTAATCCATCGATCAGGTGGTTGAGGGCTAGTGCATCGGATTTAGGTCCCTTATTTTTTACATGAGGATTCCAGGGGAATTTACATAGAACATGTAGTGTACTACATCCTCTCTCACATGATAATATTTTATTCATATAATTATATCAATAAAATATTATCATGTGAGAAGGGATGTAATACACCTACATGTTCTATAGAATTTCCCGGATTCCAGCAACTGTTTACCATTGGTTGAGTTAGTTTAATTTGCTAATTGACAAGACGTGAAGATCAATTGATCAATATGGATCTGGAAAGTGGATGTAGAAGGCTTTCGGTCGTGACTTATGTACAAATTCAAGTATCAATATTGAAACAACACTTTTGGAATAAACCTTAAATTTATTTCAACTTTAAGTTAGCAATGTTGATCTATCCATGGCTAATTGTTTATGTTCAATTGTCGTTTTGTAAAATAACTATGCAAATTCATCCTTGGATTGCTTTAAATTTTCATCATTATCAATCTGGAAAACCCTATCTAATCCCCGTACATGCAGTCGCATAAACATCATATATTTCCTCACCCTCTTTCATGCTACATAAAGTCATATCTAATTTGGTTTTAAGTATTTCATCGTAAAAGGGAAAAAACCAAATCCTTGCACTGCACTACATCAACTTCAGTATGAATATCTGTGTCCATAACATTATTAACTAGATATTGTACGGTTTTATTTGATATTATGTAGCGATCTTCTGACCCTAGTAATACTAGTTTTCGTATTTTATTAATCAATAGTCATCTGACCAATAAATTAGATGCAAACTTGAACTAATCAAACATAAATTGATAAGAACAAATGTAAACAAGATTAATTCCTATAATTTTTCTTTTTGAAAAATGAAGAAACAAAAATAAAAATAAAATATAATAAAATGATGAAAACAAAAGAATAAACCTGATAATATTATTTATCTTGTTCATGAAAAAAATCGGATGGAACATAATGGCGAAACGATGAGAGTTTAATTTTTTATGCAAAATATGGTGACCTATTAAATTAGAAAAAGACAAAACGAGTATATTTGCATTTTCAACTTTCTCTAATTTTTAAGCTTAGCATACATCATAAACATAAACCACCTCTTTTTATGCAAAATGAATAGATTTTAAAGTATACAGAATAGAAGGTTGATCGTTCTCATTTATATGGATGAATGTCCCCATTGTTAGGATTAAAAATCAAATTAGTTAGTGATGTGCACAGAACACAAGACAGACTAGCATATCATAACATTATGTGGATAAACAATATTCCGTTATTATATTCATGAACAATGCACAATGATCATAGAATAATGTATAAAAACAATGTTTACTATATCAACCATTTTGTAGATGCAATTTTAGCCGTTGCGTGAGTGAATCTTGATGTTAATTATGTAAATTTTCAAAAATATGCAGGTCGATCTCGTGCATAATAAATATTTCAATTGCGCATTAGATTCTATAACAAACGCACAAACCGAACTAAATGGAAAACGAAAATTTACTATGAATTTCTACTAAAGAAATTGTAATAAGCTTTTGTCGACCATAAAACTCGAATTAAATGAATATGATAAACGTAGATGACGATGATAAATGTTTGCAATTAATCACATACCATAAATAATTATAAGAATCCGTCATTTTTAAGAACAAATCGGTTGTACTAAATAGCAAAAATACATTAATAATTTTTGCCACATGATAATCAGAGTCAATCAAAAAAGTGGTATAATGTTAATAGTTTGAGTCTTTCGCTAATATTATTGAAAGTTCATGACATTTTAGGGACAAACCAAATAAAGATTAGAATTTAATTTAGCAATTACCCATTTAATTATTAGTGAGGAAATAAAATATAAGATGAACCTATAAACGAAGGAAACATAATCACGTAATAAAAGTCAAAAAGGAAAATGCGAAAAATTGGAGAGAGAGTAGTTATTAGTCATGAGGAAATAAAATATGAGAGGAACCTATGAACGAAGGAAACATAAACACGCACTAAAAGTCAACAAGGAAGTGTGTGTGTGTTGACCTAGTGGTAGAGTGGTTAATGCCCGAAGCCAAAGGTCTCGGGTTCGAGTCCACCGTAACGCAGCCTTTAAAATTTCTGTATTAAATTACCAAAAAAAAAGTCAACAATGAAAATGCGAAAAATAAAGAAGTGTGTGTGTGTGTGTGTGTGTGTGTGAGAGAGAGAGAGAGAGAGAGAGAGAGAGAGATTTCAAATTGCTTACCACATACTCATTGATTTCATTCCGCCCATGCATTCTCTTTGCTTGGAAGTTCATTATGCCTCAAATTCTTTTTAATTTGGAAAAGTCTAAATCATTGTATTCATTAAATTTGGAAAGTAGCTAGTCACGTACATGTGTGCATGTTAATACTACAATGCAATTGGAAAAGGTTTAAAGAGAAAATCAAGAAATAAAAGGAATTAATCAACTTTTTTTCTTTGGCTAGTGGATTAATTCAATAGATTATATTAATTTATAGTTTTTTTTTTTTGCTTGAATTTAAAATTACAAGTCTATTTATTGGATCGTTAATAACTTTGTTAAAGAAAGGGTTGGATTTAACTCAAACTAGGATTTCAAAATAATATAAAAATATGAAAAACCAAATCCATTTTTAATTTTGTGAAAAGGGCTTAGGAGGCGATTTATATTTATGTTTTAATAAATTTTTATATGATAATCAAAGTAAAACCTAATGGGTTAGGGTCCCTTTATTTCAACATTTAAATCTCATACTTTACCAATGCATGAGATCATGAGATGCATGGAGCAAAACTACTTTATATCCAGGTATGCATAAAGTGTATAAGCAAAATAAATAACGAAATTAACGTGTGAGACATAAAGCGAAAATATGGGATCGGTGCTGATAAATTGAAACTAAAAAGTCTTATTTTGGTAAGAGAAATTGAGTTGCGACCTTTGACTTTTCGAAATAGAGAGAGTCAAAAAGTAAAAGAGGGTTAGCTTTTTTCGGTGACGGTGGAACTGGAACACATAAAAATTAATGTAATTTCAAGAATAATTTTTGAAAATATATAAAACAATCGAGAAAATAACAGGAAATTAATAAAGGACTTTTTTGGACTGATATGTTGTTGGAATTTTCTTATTAAAAAATAAAAATATCTTATCCCATATTGATTTTGTGAGCAAACTAAGAAGCTTTTAATGCTATTTGAGAAGCATAATATTCTTTGTTACAAGTGCACCAATCACTATATTATAATCTTGTGATTAAATTATATTTTAAATTTCTTTCTTAGTTTCTCTTTTGAGAATTTTCATAGAAATGTGAAAAATTGTCAAAGATTTGTATTAGTGTAAGGGTAAGAGGGAGATGTATATTGTGTTATTGTAGAAATTTATCTATAGTGATTTTCCTCTATGGGTTGTGATTTTTCTTCGATTTTGGAGTTTTCCACGTTAAATTCTTATTTTGAGATTATTGTTCTTTTTTTCATGATTTTTCGTTTCTTTTCTAATTATGAATGGGGAGCTGATGTTCCTAACATATTAGAAAACGAAATTGACAGGGAAACAACAACCGACTTAGAGGGTGTTTGGCTGAACTTATAAGCTCTTTAAAACAGCTTATAAGTTGTTTAGTAATTTATAAGTTGTTGCAAAGTGTTTGGCAAAATAAGCTCTTAAACAACTTATAAAATGTGAAAATAAGCTCCAACAGCTTATAAGCTCCCTTAAAAATAAGTTGGTCAATCCTTATTTTTTCATAAACTTATAAGCAACCATGAATTTACCAAAATAATCTTATTATAGTTCGTTATTTCCTACACATACACTATCAACTTTACATCTCGTCAATTTTATCTCTCTAACTATGATTTTCTCTCTCTAACTCGTGATTCTTTTTTTAGCTTATAAGATCAATTATCCAAACACTTTAACAATTTATAAGCTCTTGAAACATTACATCTTATAAGCTCTTGAAACATCTTATAAGCTCTCTAAAATAAGCTTAGCCAAACACCCCTTAATACCGTATCACGCCACTCATCATTTCCATGAGAAAAACTTCAAATAAATAAATAACAAGGCTAAGAGTGCAAGCAACTGAAGATCGACTTAATTAATAATAATATTTTAGAATTATCGTTCTAGACAAATTAATTTGAATCCCCAGATTGCACCATACTGTTGAAGACGCGTTAATTTGACGACAAGCAATTAAACACCAATAATATTGGATGTATTTTTCCAATTTGTTCTTTTAATATGAGAATATACTTCACTCTGATCAAAATATTTAGCTCTTGATTCTCAATATTACTAAATATATATAAGCACAGCAAACAATATCTATTCCACCCCGGGTGCAATATTCAAGCGAAGTTGAGCCTAATATTGTTATACTCAAACTTGGTTTAATTGTTTAATATTGTGTCGAAATCTTTGTTTACCAATACTTCAAAACTCACGAGCTTAATCGAACTCAAACAACTTTTTAAATTTAGATTTATATTTAAAATATTAATTATTTTTTTAACATAGATCATACATATTATTCTTAATAACAAATATATTCATTATTTGTTATAAAATAAATTTAGCTAACCAGAGACATAATACAATCATTACTAAATAGTATAGAAATATAAATTGTATATTTAGTTAATAATTTTATATTTTCAAACTAAATTACTAACTACAAGTTTACTCACTAGCTAACGAACAGCAATACCAACAAGCTTGATCAAGTTTGTTAAACTAAGCTTCATTAAACGAGCTTGGACGAGCTTTCATCAAGCTGAGATATGAGCAACTCCCAAGTAATTTGGTTTAGTTATAGCCTAATTAATAGGGTTGTTAAACGATTCGGTTTCGGTTAACCGAATCGAATTTTTCAGTTAACCGAACCGAAATCGAACCGTTTTAAATTTTCGGTTAACCGAAAACCGATCGGTTCCGACGGATCGGTTTTCGGTTAACCGATAAACCGAATTAAAATTAAGTAATAATTAAAATAAATAAAATAATAATTAAAATAAATAAAATAATAATTAAAAACTGAAACTTATTATAAATATATAAAATATTTAACAAATAATTAAAATAATTAATAAAGTAATAATTAAAAATTGATTTTCAGAATTTTTAATTAATTAATTAATAATTAAAAATAAAAAACGATTTTTCGGTTCGAACGTTCGGTTATCGGTTAACCAATAACCAAATTTTTTTCAACTCGGGCAAAACCGAACCGATAACCGAATTTGTCGATTTTCGGTTAACCGAATTTGTCGGTTTCGGTTCGATTCCGATTCTAACCGAAAACCGTTTAGACACCCCTACTAATTAAGCCCGTATCGATGAAGTAATTAATCATTATTTGAGGTTTCAACACACTATAATTAATACGCGCTCACTTAATTTGATTGCTTAAAGTTATATACAATCACTATACCGAAAATTTAATAATTGGGTAGTATATTTTCTGTCGGTGGATCGCTGTCAAAGTAGCAAATTCCTCCACGCATATGTTGAAGACTAAGTCAAAACTGCCTTCACGGGCGTAACTCAGGTTAAATTTAAAAAAATAAAAATAGTCAAGATTTCCAATTTCTAGAAAATTAAAAGTCAAGCAAATAAAGGCTGTCTCTAACAATTAGTTGATGTTTGGTATATTTATATGTAGAAGAAGATTGGAATGATGATGGAAGAGACGTGACAAACTAACACATATAGCTACTTAATTCCATTTTATCCACAATCAACACACTTTTTAAATAAACTAGTATCTCTATATATAGTAGCATTAGCTTTATAATGAAGAGAATCTCAAAGGCTTAAAAATCTAGATTTCTTGCTCAAGAAGAAGAATATGGGATCAACAACGACGACGAGAATCTTTCAGTTTCTTGCAGTTCTCTTATATGGAGCGATTTCTACCCATGCAAAACTCATCATCAAACCTTTGTAGTAAGTTAATTTCTAATTACTTATTTGGATTCACATACAAACTAATTCTATTTTGGAAACAACACACACATATATAAATGTGTGTATGCGTGAGAGAGAGACCGGCCCCTACCTCTACCTGCGATAATGTTTTCATGCAACCTTGTGTGGTTGTAGTTTAAGTGAAACCTTATCACATGTAAGGTTTTGATTTTTTCTTAAAGAGAGAGAGATGTAATAATTGTTTGGAACAATGAATTGCAGGTGGCTGATACACCATATAGTAGGCTATGCAGCAACAAGAGCATATTGACTGTAAATGGGCAGTTTCCCGGGCCGATTATACGTGTAACCGAGGGCGATACCATTGCAATTGTTGTTGTGAATAGGGCAAGCGAAAATATAACCATTCATTGGTAAGTATACTCTCATTCTCTCAATATATATATATATATAGAGAGAGTAAGGTTCCATTTTTAATGTGAGAACGGAGAACCACAAGAATATGTTATGAAAGTTGATGTATTCGATGAGAATGTTATACACCAAAAAATCCAAATTTTTTGCTCGGGTTCGAATTTTTTCCTTTTGATACAATAACTTTTCCAGTGGATACATCAACTTTCACAACGTATGCATTAAATAATTGGTTCTCCGTTCACATTCAAAATGGTTTTTATGTTAACCTCCTATATATATTTATATATGTGTGTGTGTGTAAGTATGTGTTGAGAATTGATGTATGTTTGGTGGAATGAAGGCATGGAGTGAAGCAGCCGAGATATCCGTGGTCGGATGGGCCGGAATACATAACGCAGTGCCCGATTCGACCCGGAACTAATTTCAGTCAAAAGATTGTGCTCTCAGATGAGATCGGGACTTTGTGGTGGCACGCACACAGCGACTGGTCACGGGCTACTGTCCATGGTGCCCTAATAGTTTCTCCCACTATCCAGAATGACTATCCTTTCCCCGTGCCCGATGCAGAAGTTCCAATCATATTAGGTATTCATAAAACACACACACACACACACACATACATACACCTTTCTTGACTCGAAAGGGTTGAACCTCTCTTGACCTTCACACTATTATTATTATTATTATTATTATTTGATTATTATTATTATTTGCAGGGGAGTGGTGGAAAAGTGATATTTTTGCTGTTCTCAGTGAATTTCTTGAAAGTGGAGGAGGCCCTAATAATTCTGACGCATTTCTTATAAATGGACAACCTGGTGATTTGTATCCATGCTCAAGCCAAGGTTTGAGCTTCTTCATTTAGTATTCATATACTTATTGTTTTGTTTTGTAATAAATATTAGTAGGATCTAGTTCAGGCGCCATATACGGCACGAAGTTAGTATATAAGTATGTCGATAGAAAACATCATCACGCGACAAGCAGATGTTTTTAGATGGATAAATAAACACAATTTTCAACCAAATTTTATAATGGGCCACGTTTCTTAAATTGTTTGATATGGAAATGTCGATTTCATGTAAAAGCTACTTCCACCAAGCACGGAAAGATTTAAAATGAGATGATGAAAAAGAAATAGATTTTTTCTCATTTTTTATTAGGAAAATAAAAATAAAAAAAAATCAACTATATGCCATTAGTGGGACACAGGGAGCCTCGAATATATCTCATGGAATTAGGGGTTGAAACTATAGATGTTATGTCGTTATGGCGAGATTTTTTTCAATTATTAATTCATATCGTCATTATATATATAAATTATTAAAAAGATAGGCGTTTGTAGACTTTTAGTTATAACACTAATAATTTAATTTTCCACGGGATCTTTGAGATAATATATATTAAACGTTCTTCCTTAATTTTCGGCTGTAGGTTTTAAAATGTTGAGGCAAAATAAAAAATACTTTTCAGTAAGACCTTAATTTCGATTTGAGATGACAAATATATGAAATGTAATCACATATAGGGCTTTAGGTATAACAGAATGCATATAATGATAATACTCTCTCATATAAAACGTATATATATAGAAGAAATTTTATACAGGCCAGAATTAATTCTTTACCACAATTGATATTATATCAATAAAAACTTGCACATTATTGAATATCTTGAAATCCATGCAGACACGTTCAAGCTCACCGTCGACTACGGCAAGAGATACCTAATCCGAATGGTGAACGCCGTGATGAACAATATCATGTTCTTCAGAATTGCCGGCCACAACGTCACTGTAGTCGGTTCCGACGGCGCATACCTCAAACCTTTCACCTCCGATTACCTCGCCATCTCCCCCGGCCAAACCATCGACTTCCTACTCCTCGCCGACCAAAACCCTAGCCACTACTACATGGCCTCTAGAGCCTACGCCGTCGCCGGAGGTTTCGACAACACCACCACCACCGCCCGCATCGAGTACGCTGGAAACTACACCCCGCCGGCGTCGCTGGCGCTCCCAACCCTCCCCAATTTCACCGACACCGCCGCATCAGTGAACTTCACCGCCCAATTCCGCAGCCTCGCCTACAAAAACCACCCAATAAACGTGCCGTTGAACACGACGACGAATCTCTTCTTCACCCTCTCTATCAACACCAGAAACTGCCCCAACTCCGACTGCGGCGGCCCACAGGGTAACCGGCTGCTCGCCAGCGTGAACAACATCACGTTTCAGTCGCCCGGGATTGCGATTCTTCAAGCTTACTACGAGCGGATCAGCGGCGTCTACGGCGACGACTTTCCGAGCAACCCCCCCTTGACGTTCAACTACACGGCGGACGTGATTCCTCAAATTCTGTGGGAGCCAATGAACGGAACGAAGGTTAGGATGCTGGAATATAACTCGACGGTGGAGCTGGTGTTTCAGGGAACTAGTACGGTTAACTCGCCGCTGGATCACCCCATGCATCTCCATGGCCACAGCTTCTACGTCGTTGGATGGGGCTATGGAAATTTCAACGCCACTCGGGACCCACCCAACTATAATCTCATCGATCCGCCACTCCAGAACACCATCGCGGTGCCCAGAGCCGGCTGGACTACAATTAGATTCCAAGCAAATAATCCAGGTAAAATCAATGGAAAACAACATACCTTTTCATTCACCGCTCAAACTATAATAATAATATAAAAAAAATTGTCCATTTGAACGGCCCAGTGGTAAAGTAGGTTCATGTGATCAAAATATCATATGTTCGAACTCCACTAACGCCTATATGGATATGAGCATGTCATACATGATTTTCTAAGTTTGGCTTAACAATTGTATAGTTTGCAAGCTATTGACAAGAACGTGAGGTTTATCCAATACGTATTGAAAGTAGCGGCCGTGGGTTTCCCATATATATATAAAAAAAAAATTGTGTGATTTTTGTAGGGGTTTGGCTAATGCATTGCCATTTCGAGCGACATATAAGCTGGGGAATGGAGATGGTGTTTATTACCAAAAATGGGAAAGGCCCCAACGATACGATGCTTCCTCCACCGTCGGATTTCCCTATGTGCTGATCGAATTCAAAGATTTTTTTTGTGGGACGGTTATACAGTCTCTCAATATATACGTCCACAATTCAGAGATAGGTGGAGAGGGGGGAAATACATGTTTTGAAATTATTATTTGTAATCATTTTGAAAAAAATATTTGATTTGCCCTAGATTTTTTTATGATTGGAAATGTAACTTATAGGATTCACATTGGGGATGAACTGAGAACATGAATTGAGGGAACATCAATCTTTTGTATGCTTATTTAGGGTCAATATATTTTTTATTGCTGTGTACCGTTCCCACTTCTTTTATAAATACAATAAATATAGTTTGATATTTTATTATGAAGATGGTTTATGAAGTTTGATATCAGTTTTGTCTCGTCACTTTTTGTTCCAATTCCAAAGAATGGGAACTTTATTCTTTTATGGGTGATTCTATATTTCTATTCATGACCCCATCCATCTTCACTCACTGTAGCCCATTATTTAGAGGGTGTTTGGTTGAGCTTATAAGCTCTTTAAAACAGCTTATAAGCTCTTTATACAAAAAAAATGTCCAATAGTGACATGTTTTTAGTTACATCAAGAGAAATGTCACTAAATTTATGACATTTTTAGGTGTAGTAAAACTTAGTTACATCAACATATACATCAATAAACTTTTATTACACATAAAAATGTATATAAATTTTGTTACACTTGAAAATGTGGTAAAGTTTGTCACATCTATCCTTGTAATTAAATCTTGCTACATCTAAATATGTCATAATATTTTTTTTTTTGTCACAATATTTTTTTTGTTACATATAGGAATATAACTAAATTAATACAACTCAAGAGTGTCATATTTTTTGTTACATCAACCAATATATATAACTAAATTCTACACATAAAATTGTCACGTTAACATTTAAATTAAAACTAAAAAAAATTTAGTTTTAATTTGACGAGTTGTTGATCATTTATATGTTTTATTGTTCTGTATTAGGAGAAGTAGAAAGATCACAAAAGAATTCCCTCAAAAAAAAAGAGCGAGATAGAGAAGAAAAGGACAAATTGGTTTATCTTCTCTTCCTCAGCTCAACTTTTAACTCTCCATTCCTCAATTTCCCGTTCATTCTCTCCCAAAATCCGATCTCACCTCTCTCGAAATCCGATATTGCGTTGCAGACTAGCTAGTTGTGGTTTTGCGCCGACGTCCATCCGTTCAATTTCATCGGCCACAACCACGGTCCACCATAATGGCCTCCACAGACGAAGCTAGAGTTCCACCTGCAATTCCACCGCCAACTCCTCCCGTTACCAAGGCAATTTATCTTGATTCGATTTTATGTTTTACTGAAGTTTTGCACCAATGTGGTGCGTTATCATTTTGGATATGCGCATTTTACTCTTGTATCGCGAATTTTGAAATTTGGGGCACATTGTAAATTTTGGGCATGACTTTTTTTTTCTGCTTAATTTTTTTAGATTGTTTTGTTGATTCTATGTGGTTAGATACGGATTTCAAGTTTCTTGTCTGGTCTTCTCTTCTATTTTGTTTCTCTTAACTGTATTTTATATGTATTCAAATATGATTTATGTTTTTCCACTTAGTGAGAATAGATAATTGATTAAATTGGGTGCATTGACAATTTTTCTGCTTCTTATTTCAGTTTAAGATCTCACTTTGCCAGCTAGCAGTTACTACTGATAAGGAAAAAAACATTGCTCATGCTCGTCAAGTAATCGAGGATGCTGCAGCGAAGGGTGCTCAGCTGATTCTTCTTCCTGTAAGTTTTACTTAGCTAAATTATTCTTTGTTACTCTCACATGATCAGTTTTCTATTATCTTATGTTGTAGTTCATTGCTAGTGGTTGTTCTAACCTTCCAAGTTTAGGTCCAACTGGCAGAAAACTGAATCTTGAATCCTGTTATCTTTCCTGTGAACTGGGTTTTGGTGGCTATGATCGTTCTTGCCTAGTACTTAAAAACCTTTATATCAGTTCAGTAATTATGTATTTAATAAGTTCTAGCAAATCTTGATTTGAAATGCAAAATACTTGCTTCCGGTGTCAGGAAATATGGAATAGTCCATATTCCAATGACAGTTTTCCAGTATATGCAGAGGATATTGATGCTGGTGGTGATGCATCGCCTTCAACTGCAATGCTATCAAAACTTTCTCTTAGTCTAAAGATCACGATAGTTGGTGGTTCCATCCTGAATGAAGTGGTGACAGATTGTATAATACTTGCTGCGTCTTTGATACAGATGGAAAGCTTAAAGCTAAGCACAGGAATGTACATGTTCTCTCTTGAAAGGAAAATCCAGAAATAATTATTCTTTAGGTCAATAGCTTTCATTGATTTACTGAAATTATTGGGATCTCTCAACTTCTCATTCAACCTGTTAGAAAGCCTTCGGTTGTGACTAGTGATTGAAGGTCCTCTCGTTATCTACAGATTCATTTATTCGACATTGACATTCCTGGCAAAATGACCTTCAAAGAATCCGAGACACTTACAGCAGGAGAGACTCCTACCATAGTTGACACAGGTTTTGTGTAGCTTCTCAATCTACTATGATTAAATAACTTCATGATGCCATTATGAAATTCAGTATACATGTGTGTTCTTGGAAGCATGTATACTATGCTAAATTTTGAACTGATTATGAAATATTTGTTGTGGAAGGTTAAGAACGTAGTGCTTCTAAGGATTTTTATTTTATTTTCAAATTTTTTTCTTAGCGTATATTTATATTTTTTGAAGTTAAGGATCATTAAAGTTATGAATTGAAGATCAATCTTTTAAAATCTCCTTATACTGAATGGATATTGCTACTTTGACTTGATTGGTTGACTAAAAATATCCGATATGGTTTCGCTTTACTGAGATGATATACATTAACTTGTATATTCCAGAATCTCCAGTATGAATCACATACTTTAGCTTCTTCAGTGTATAACCTGTATCTCTTTTATGTAGATGTTGGACGTATTGGTATAGGCATATGCTATGACATTCGATTCCAAGAGCTAGCAGCAATATATGCTGCCAGAGGTACGGTGCCTTTGTTACTATGAAGTTACCTATTTGAAGTTTCCAAATGATTCTTCCATTATACAATTTGCGAGGTCAACCTGATTCTTACTAAATCTTATATTTCTGGTTCTATTAGCTAACAGTTGCCCACTTGCTTTGTTATCCAGGGGCCTTTAACATGACTATTGGTCCCCTTCACTGGGAGTTGTTGCAGCGGGCACGGTAAGCTAATCTCCAAGATTTTGTATTACGAAGATCTGTAGCCGAAGTTTTGGTATTATTATGAGGGATTGCCTAGGTTGATTGAACTAGCTATTTTTCGCATTTCACATCAGATGTCAGGCAACTATTGTCAGTTTCTGAATTGCTTTTCTCATTATGTGTATAAGGTTGCTGGCATTATTTGAGGAATGAGCCTTTCATGCTAGAGTGTTATTTATACCTATTTGATTTAATAATGTTAATAAAGTTTCACATGATTATAATTTATTAGCAGGAGCCTTTAATATGTCTAAAGTGTTCTGTTTATGTGCCAAAATATCAATTATAATGTAATGCTCGCAGTTAATGATCAGGTAGTGATATGGTCTAATCACAATTATAGGGCATCCTTAGATGAACTAACTTTAACGATTTTTGCCTGGTCAAAACTACTTGTGTCTGGGAACTAGTGTGTGCAATTTATTTTCCTGGTGGAGTGGGTGGGGGGAAGGGTATATTTATTTCCTCTGGTTATCGGTTGTTTCAATTATATTACTGATACATTTCTTCTTAATATTCAGGGCAGCAGATTGTCAGGTATGTTATTGTTTCTAGGTTTTGATTGTATCATGAGTATGTGCTTCTGACTGCTGAAATTAGTCAAACACTACTCTATCTTGTATTTACATGATATAGTGAGCCATAATGTGCACATCCATTTTTATGTACTACAATTCTCAAAGTTAATTTTTTCTCTCTGACAAATACAATGGAATTATTTGTTTGGAGACTTAAATAACCTATATACGACTAGAGAGGAAAATTGAGTTTTAGAACAATAAAAATAGGCCCTTAATAGTTTGCCACTAATCCTTATTTTATCATTAGAAAGATTACTCGCAGTGATTAAATTATTCTTTCTTAAGCATTAAATCAGAAACTTATGCATGTAATTTGTTATACAAATTATTGGGTAGAGATGAAGTCTATTTTCTCTTTACTAGATCATGGATATATAACTCTTGGTGTTCAATTGAAAATCAAATTGATGAGTATAACATTTTTTTTGTTATGTATTTATCTCAGTTACAATGTCATTAGACATCTAGAGCAGAGAATTTCTTTTGTAGCTTAATAACTCCTCTGCATTCCTTGGTTTATTTTCTCTTTATATGTCTTTGTATGTGTGTGTACTTCGAAGCAAAGCACATCTGTTAAAACCCATATGATCATATTTTAGCCGTACTCTCATTAGGTAATCTCCGCCGTATCTTTTTCTTGTTGCGTTTCAGAACATTCCTTCCATTCCAGAGGCAACGGCGAGGAGACCTTTATCAGCTTGTTGATTTCCAGAGACTTAACCCCACAAGAACTAGTTAAGGCGGAAGGTGGTAATCGAAACAGCACCAGCCATTTCCATTTCTTGTTGGAACAACAAATATTAAATATAATTGTTATTGTAGTGGGCTTAATAAAATTGATACTTTAGTTTCTCCTTAGTATTGTTTCTAGTTGAGTTTTGATTGAAATCGATTACCCTCTTCAAAAATTGGCCGAGCAAATTTACACTTAAAAAATTGTTATCGTTTTACATGTCAAAAAAATAGTTACATTTTGATATGTTACAAAATATAGTTAAACATTCACATGTCACAAAAAATAACTACACCTTCACATATCATAAAAATAGCTACACTTTCATATGCCACAAAAATAGCTACAATTTAAATGTCATTAAATTTTGTGATATATTTTTTTTGTGACATGCATAATAGTTACTCATTCATAAGATGTCACAAATTTATTTAATGACATCTATAAGTGTCACAATTCTTCAAAAATCATGTCACTGTTGAAACATTTTGTTGTAGTGTTAGGAGCTTATAAGCTGCTGCAAAGTGTTTGGCAAAATAAGCTCCTAAACGAACATAATTTGTAAAAATAAGTTCAACGAACATAAGCTCCTAAAATAAGTTGCTCAACCACAACTTATTTTTTCATAAGCTTATAAGCAAGCATGAATTTTCCAAAATGACCTTATTATAGTTCGTTATTTCCTATATATATACTACCAACTTCACCTCTAGTCAATTTTATCTCTTTAACTATGATTTTCTCTCTCTAACTCATGATTTTTTCTCTAGCTTATAAGATCAATTATCCAAACACTTCAACAACTTATAAGCTCTTGAGACATTATCTCTTATAAGCTCTTAGAGCTTATAAGCTCTATAAAATAAGTTTAGCCAAACACCCCCTTAATTAAATAATAAAAGTAATTATGCATACACTATACACTATTTTACCCCTATAACCACCTATTAAATCTTAGACAAAATATGTTAGTTCCAATTTATTACTTTACGTAGTTCACGACCATCGGCCGGTTAACACCTGGAGGCAGAAACAATGCATTATTATTTATGGGAATCAATATTTATATGGAGAACCCGTAATCGCTTGAGATGTTTTTATACTCTTCATTCTACAATTGTAGCGTGCAACAAATTGGTTGAATTGGTCCATGATCTTGACATTTCCAAGAACTTGTTCATATGCGCCTGATTCTACGATTTACAGATGAGAATTTTTCCAATAATACTTTATTATGTTTTAATAAACATGTTCGGGCCCCTTGATGGGCTGAATAGCCCGATCTTGTATGATATAGGGCAGAAATAGCTAGCCCAATCTGTATTTTTGCACAGGGCCACGCTAAACATGTTATTTGGATCCGTCAGTAACTACTTCAGGTTTACATTATATGAGGGTGCTTCAAATGAAAACTTTCTTTATTATATTAACTAAAAAACAATCTACACTATTTTTTTTAAATCATCTATGTTTGTCATAAATAGAAGTATTATTACAATATATAAAAAATATTAGCAAAAATAAAAAACATTATTGTAAATACATAAAAAGCAATATTCCGTGTAAACAGCAATCCTACCATCCATTTAGGGGTGTTTGGCTAAGCTTATTTTAGAGAGCTTATAAGCTTCAAGAGCTTATAAGATGTTTCAAGAGCTTATAAGAGGTAATGTCTCAAATGCTTATAAGTTGTTAAAGTGTTTGGATAATTGATCTTATAAGCTAGAGAAAGAATCGTGAGTTAGAGAGATAAAATTGACGAGAGGTGAAGTTGATAGTATATGTGTGAAATAATGAACTATAATAAAGTTATTTTGGTAAATTCATGATTTCTTATAAGTTTATGAAAAAATAAGTTAGGATTGACCAACTTATTTTCAGGGGAGCTTATAAGCTGTTTAGGAGCTTATTTTGCCAAACACTTTGCAACAGCTTATAAGCTCCTAAACAGCTTATAAATTGTTTTAAAGAAATTATAAACTCAGCCAAACACCCTCTTAATCAAGATATGTAAACCAAAATTGAAATCTATTTAACAAATAGTTTAAACCCATATCCTAGTCATATTTGGATATTTCTGGAAGGCGCAAGATCTGTAAACCAAAATTGAAATCTATTTAACAAATAGTTTAAACTCATCCTAGTCATATTTGGATATTTCTGGAAGGCGCACTTATTCTCCATCTTAATTATGTGAATTATCTTTTTCTTGTAGTAGAAGATTAACTAATGCTTCTAGATATTGTCATAAACTTAACTTTCTTGTGCACTTATGACTTGCGTGAAATAGCAAACAAAAATTTTACTTTTCGTCATCTATATGATTTAACATTTGTCACATATGTATATATATATATATATATATATATATAGGGGGGTTAACGTGAGAACCATTTTTATTGTGAGAATATGAGAACCAAAACCGATGAATTCACGGTGAAAGTTGATGAATCATTGGGAAATTATCAATCCAAAAATAGAATTTTCGCCTCTCATGGGATTCGAACCGGGTGAAAAATTCGATTTTTGAATTCATTAACTTTCTCAACGGATTCATCAACTTTCATAACGAATTCATTTGGTTCTTAGTTTTAGGATAAGAATGGTTCTTATTTGAACCAAACTCTATATATATATATATATATATATATATATATATATATATATATATATATGAGATGGATCGGTAGGAAAGAATAATTTGGTAGGAAATAGGAATAAATATGGACCTTTAATTTGCTATATCAATGGTTGAGATTTAATTTTCGGTGTCTTCTGCTTTTGTGTTTTGTGTACTACGGATTATTGTGCAACATTATAACTCTTCTTGTGCTACTGTTGCAATGAAAGATGTGTTAAACTAATATATTTAGCATATGTCTACGAATGGATGTAATATGTGTTAAACTAACATATGCGATATAGTAATTACGATTGTCTTCACAAATATGAAATATGTCTACTATTCCTATTTTCGTACATTAATGAGTTTTCTCACTATAACCAACCACTATATATATATATATATATATATATATATATATATATATATATATATAAGTCATATCTATGTAACATGACAGGCTAAAACACTGCAAAAAGATGCGTTTTAGCGACAGAATAATCCTAATAAATTCGTTATTAATAAGTCCTAGAGATGGATGAAATCCGGCACCAAATCGATCACCAGCAATAGTTCTTGATGTAATTAAATTAGGTGGATATACCGCCGTGGCTGTTAGGTTTAACGTGTCGGTTTGTAATTTGTGTTTCTTCGGGAAAAAAACGTGTCTATCTAAAATTAGTTTCATTTCATATGAAACATAAAACGTAAGTTTATTACGATGGAAAAATATTAATTTATTCCACAAATTAAATGTGGTGTCATTAATTTAGTGCAAATTTATTCCTGCATGGGGTTTGGGATAATGTTCCAACTTCTATGTGACGTCGTATATACTTATCCTTTTGGGTCCTTGACTTTAGGAAAAGAAACTGAAAAAAAAAGGTGAAAAAATTTAAGGACTTTTCTTCGACTACAGTAGTAATTAAGAAAGCTTTTAAAAATATTTAAGAAACGAACAAGAAGAAACATATAAAGTTGGACTATCGCTACTATTGGCTAGAAATTAATGATGATGGAATTAAATCAAACGATTTGACATAGATTGGTAGAATAGCAATTAGATAAAAATATATGAACCATTGAATAAGTCATTTATAATATTTTAATCAGAAAGACTAATTAAATGCACACTTTGCTCATCAATTTCAAGTGGGAAAAGAATAATATAAAATAAAACCTAATTACGGGAAAGAGTGCAAGCTACCGAAGATCAAATCTTATAATACGTTTCTTAATTTCGAATTAATGAAGAAGCGCCGACATATCTTAATATAGAAGGAAATTAAAACTATATGATTTTTCGTAATTACCCATTTCATTATTTTCATTTTCATAAACTTATGAAACGAAAATTTAAGCAATCTCTAGGTTCACTGTTCAACATTTTAGATCCTATGCCACTTTTTGGTGTTTCATTCGTACCCTATATTCATTTTTTTGTTTCTTTTTCGTCCCCCTTCAATTTTGATTTTTATTTTAAGTTCAAATTTGTAATTATTAATTAGAGTTGATTATACCAATTTTGGTATATAATTATTTTTTAGCATTTAACCTATAATTTTAAGTTAATAGATTGGTTAATTCATAATGGAGTACTATATAATTTTTTAAGCTTCATTTTTTAATAATATTATATATTAATTAGAGTTTCTTATATTGTAATTAACATTATTTTTATAATAAATATTGTTAAAATAATAAATTTTAAAATGAAACATGAGTGAGACATATAAATTAATATTGGAACAGAGTATATCTGAACCAACTATTAAGTTGTTGTTTTCAAACAATCTCCATCAATCGCAGCTTTCATGAACTAAAAGTTAATTAACCACTAATAAGCATCCACCATTTGTGAACTAATTTTTCCAAGATTTTTAATTTGTCAAAAAAATTAAATATCATTTTAGGTATGTCTGATTACGAAGAAGAGAAGATTACTATATATGTACATCTACCATGAACGATAATGACCAAATCAAATTTTCACTTTTTCCCACAGACACACACACACACACACATATATATATACATATATACACACATCCACACACACAGAGACTATAGTTATTCATTATTTTTCTTGTAATTAAGCCAAAAAGATGGGAACTAGGAAGAAGATATTAATGCTGCAATTTTTAGCAGTTTTTCTCATATATGGTGGGGTGATTCATAGCTATGATTTGACTCATCGATATCGCTATAACTTCGAGGTAAGTTTCTTGATGATATTTTAATTTCTGCTACAAATTATTATTTTTGGCAATTGATCTTGCAAGTCTATGTCATCATCAACAAGAATTCTCGTCTTATATTAGCATTAGCCCACTACCAATACTCTCTCTCTCATGAAGATTCTTGATGTTGCAGGTGGTTGAAACACCATATAATAGGTTGTGCAGCAACAAGACTATAATGACTGTAAATGGGAAATTTCCAGGGCCTACTATATATGTCACTGAGGGAGACACCATTGTCGTCGTAGTCGCTAACAGAGCAACACAAAACGTAACCATTCATTGGTAAAGTTTCTTTCGTTGGAAACACACCAATGCCTAAAAACTCACAACGGCTGGGTACAGATTTACCTCGTTAAAAAAGAAACTAAGTTGGTCTTTTTGTAGGCATGGGGTGAAGCAACCAAGATATCCATGGTCCGATGGGCCCGAATACATAACTCAGTGCCCGATTCGGCCCGGGACTAGTTTCAGTCAAAAGATCGAATTTTCAGACGAGATCGGGACTCTTTGGTGGCATGCACACAGCGATTGGTCACGGGCTACGGTACATGGAGCAGTGATTATACGTCCCAAAAACAAGAATGATTATCCTTTTCCCGTGCCCCATGCAGAAATCCCAATCATATTAGGTAATTTAAGTATATAAATATGTTAGGAAATAATTATTTTGAATTAAATTTCGTGTTTCAATTTCTTGTAGGGGAGTGGTGGAAAAGTGATGTTCAAGCTGTTCTTAGTGAATTTCTTGAAAATGGAGGGAGCCTAATAATTCTGATGCTTTTCTGATAAACGGTCAGCCTGGTGACTTGTACCCTTGCTCAAGACAAGGTTTGAAATTCTTATTTCAATTTAATTTAGATATAAGAATTTGAAATTGACGACTTTTCGATCATCAAAATTGTCTTTTCACTGACTAAGTTGGATATATTTAATTACATGTTTATATGACATCATTTCTTCATTAAAAAAAGAAAGAGTGTGATTAAAAGTAATTGGCGTTTGGTGATTATTCACTGACCACGTTTGTTTCCAGAAAATTTATGTTAGAATATATTTCATGATTTGATGTTTTATTTACAAGTTCACACAAACGAGTATATGAAATGTGAGATAAGTAATTTCTTGCTTTTAGAATGAAAAACTTGCTTTCTTTTTATCTTTATCCCAGTGATAATATTCCACAAATTGGGCATGTGTTATATACGTAGCTTTCAAATATATTTCAGCGAAAGCCAGGGTATGGAAGAAAAGAAAATATATATTATATGAAATTAATTTGTGATGTGTCAAAAATATATTACTAATCCTTAACTAATCAATTAAATCGAGCTCGAGTCTAATTTTAAATCCAATTTAACTTCCCTCCTTCCATGCAGATACGTTCAAGCTCACCGTCGAGTACGGCAAGAGATACCTACTCCGGGTGGTGAACGCCGTGATGAACACCATCATGTTCCTCCGGATCGCCGGCCACAACGTCACCGTCGTCGGCTCCGACGGCGCATACGTCAAACCCTTCTCCTCTGACTATATTGCCATCTCCCCTGGCCAGACCATCGATGTCCTACTCCTCGCTAACCAAAACCCTGGCCACTACTACATGGCCGCCCGGGCCTACGCCATCGCCGGTAGCTTCGACAACACCACCACCACTGCCCAACTCGAGTACCGCGGCACCGGCCGCCACACCCCTCCACCGTCTCTGCATCTCCCCCTCCTCCCTGGTTCAAACGACACCCTCGCATCGGTCGATTTCACCGCAAAATTAAAAAGCCTAGCCCTAAAAAACCACCCAATTGACGTGCCCTCAAATCCTTCGACAAAACTATTCTTCACTCTCTCGATGAACACTCTACCATGTCCAAACAGCACCTGTTTGGGGCCATTTGGCGATAGATTCGCCGCAAGCGTGAATAACCTAACATTTGATCAACCAGGAATCTCGATTCTCGAAGCCTATTACAAAGGGATCCACGGCGTCTACGGCGGCGATTTCCCCGGAAAGCCGCCTCTGGCCTTCAATTACACGGAGAACATCGTCCCGAGGGATCTGTGGGTCCCGGCCAATGCGACGAAGGTGAAGTATCTCGACTATAATTCGACTGTGGAGATCGTTTTTCAGGGGACTAACGCGGTGCGAGGCGTCGATCATCCGATGCATTTGCATGGATATAGCTTCTACGTTGTTGGTCATGGATTTGGGAATTTTGATGTGAGCAGAGATCCGAGGAATTATAATCTTGTTGATCCGCCATTGATGAACACCATTGCAGTTCCTGTCAATGGCTGGACAACTATTCGGTTCAGGGCCAACAATCCAGGTAACTTTTTTACTCTCACCTTTTTAAATATTTGTTCAGAGTATTTTGCAAAATAATCCATGTATATGTCACACATCCTTTGTAAGTCCTACAGTGAGCACTAATAACATTTAGTTCATCTTAGCTATTTTTTCTTATACCTTAGAAAAGGTAACCGAGATTATCAAAAAAACTATATAAAAAATCAAAGCCTGATTAATTCTTTTTTATTAATTCAATTTTTTTAGTTTTATGATCGATCATAATTTCCGAGGTATAAGAAAACAAACAACTTTCTTAAAAAAAATTATAACGTGGATTAAACTTCATTGGTGCTCGAAATAGGTGTTCGCAAATGATGTGTGATATATCGATTTTCTATATTGAAAAGTCTCAATTATTTAATCGAGCATTTTATGGGATATAATGTATATTTACATGGTCCCGGAAACTAACAAAGTACAATAAATTATCGTCAGTCTCGAAATTTGTTAAACAAGGGCTATGCATGATGTTTTAGTTAGATAAACCACTATTTAATTTGCTAAATAATTCTTCACCTACACGAGAGAGTACTGAAATGAACCAAATATTTGGGACGTAGGTAGTCAATTTTAGGTAATGTTGTCTTTATTTTTTTTAATTTCTATTTTTGTTTTAATTCCGAAGGGGTTTGGCTGTTGCACTGCCATTTGGATAGACATTTAAGCTGGGGAATGATGATGGTCTTCATCACTAGAAATGGGAAGAGCCCTGATGCTAAGATGGATCCCCCACCTCCAGATTTCCCGAGATGCTGAGAGAGAAACAATTTCCAATTCCAATTAATATTTATGTATTTATCAATTATATGCGCATTTGCTATGCTCTTTAGCTAGTGTCGTACAATATAAGTTAAGATTATTATTTAGCTAGAATGAGAGAAATTAAAATGGAGATTTTATGTACGGTATTAAGTATACGTTGAAAAAAATAGGTTATTTGGTGTATGCAAATAGTCACACTTTCATGTTTTACGCCTCTCATTAATACATATGTACGATCGATGTATATTTATAAGTCTCGTGATGCCAATTGCTAAAGTCAGAAACAATTAAACGTGCATATATAGTAATATTGTGTTTTTTAGTCGATATATTAGTAATATTGTTCTATTGGTACTATCCAAAAAAAGAAGAAGTAATTATTCTATTTAAGTTTCATCAACTATAAGAAAATGTGGAAGTGTCCTGTTGTTTAGATGCAAATTCACAATGAGAAAATAGTTATAGGTGTAATCATGAATTTTGATTTGAACATATAGAACTTGATAAATAACACAACATGTATATATCTGATTTAAGTTAGAATGTTACTAACACACACATATATATACGACGATACAATTTCAAACTTCCATAAACTTAGGTACATGGCACAAAAACTTAGATAAGAGTCATAAGACTAGTGACTTATCTAGACCTAGACATAATACAACCACATACATGGAACATTTATTTTATGAAAACAAAAATAGTTCCATGCCTTTATTTTCAGTCTCATGAAATATTATATATAGATATACATGTATTATTTAATTATACATAGAAAGAAAAAAAAACCTAGACACCAAATAAAACCCTCAATCAACCCTTGAAATCGCAATAAGCGGCTTCTTCGCCTCACAAGATAGTTTCAAGTCCTCACTCAAATCAATTGCCTACACTTGTCCTTAACCCATTCAACCTTATTCACCAACTTGGCCACATACAGAGACACATTGGCCAACCCTAATTGCCGGACGAGGCAAACCCAACGTCCGGGCCCGAACGGTGCCAACCTCAGATCCCGCCCCTCACATCTAGGGATGTCAACGGGCGGTCTTTACCCGGACCGATCCGGAACCGTTCAAAGCCCATTAAATTTTAAAACAACGGTTCGGTTCGGTTCGGTTCGAGAACCGCTGGACCCGGACCGATCAAGACCGACCCGTCTTGTCCGGTTCGGTCCGACCGGACATTCATTAGCGAGCAATTGTGTCAAGAAATGGATGTTGCCGAGTTAGAGTTATGCAATTGTTCGAGGTGGAATTAATTATAGCGTTAAATCAATGTTTGATTGAAAAATTATTTTGGGGATTTTGTAGTTCATGTTCTCGGTTATAGACTTATAACGACCAACAATTGGATTGCTAGGAATTGACTCTACAAGAAAACGAAAGTTACTTTTTCTTAATGTGGTAGGATATATTGTTAAAATAATGATGAGATACTTGTTTATAATTTCCGGACATACATTAAATTACACTTATGAAAAATTCAAACATTGAAATACTTTTTCTATCTAATATCATAATATATAACTCCTAATAACAATGATGTTACAGCACAAACATCTACACATCTATATGGGAAAATCCAATATATACGTGTCCCCCAAGCTCTATCCTTCGTTTTTTTTAATATTTCATTAAGTCAACATAATAATAATAATAATAATTATTATTATTATTATTATTATTATTATTATTATTATTATAAAAAGAAAAGGAAAAAAAGAAAAAGAAAAAACTCTCTCCATAATAAACAAGCAACATTTTATAATTGATTGATGAAGCTTGGGAACCAAGGCCACCTAGCTGTACAACACCATTAATTCATCACCACATTCTCATAACAACACGACGAACGATGAACGCAACACGACGAACGATGAACACTTGAGGAGGGTGACGACGAACGACGAGCCACCGAGGAGGCGTAGTCGCTGAATTTGTGAGGAAGAAAGTAGAGGTTTGAGAGAAGAATTGGAGATTTAGGAGTAATTGGGAATAAGGCCCGGTGGGTAACCGGTTAGAAATGGGTAATACCCGGTCCGGATCCATAATTTGATGGTCCGGATCCGGTCCGGGTTTAGTATTTTGGGCGGTTCGCAACCGAACCAATACTAAATTACTGGTTCTGGTCCGGGTAAAGACCGCCCGTTGACATCCCTACTCACATCAACGTGGATGCCAAAAGCTGATGTCAGAAACTTCTCGGCTTAAAATCGAACGGGTTGTTCCATATTATAGGATCATGAGTTATGGCCCACACATGTTCACCATTGCGATCATGTCGGCCGGTATCACCACGTCGTTGCTAAGGTGGACGTTGGCCGTCGAGAGGAGGGCCCACGATCAGAGGGCCCCCGACGAGTGGCGCCAGACGTCTCCTTCACCACCCCGTCCAAGTAGGGTTTGGCCAATTTTGGAATCAGTGATGATGACCAGGCTTGATGAGCTATTTGACACTAGGGTTTGGAGTTCGTTGTGGAGATTTGCTTGGATTTCAGGGTTTAGGATCAACTCTGCCATGACCCAAACTAGAATAGGAAATTTGAACAATATATAAATAAAAGATTCAAACTACTGCAATCGACACAAAAATAAAAAAAGAAATAATATATTATCGATTCATCTAGCAGGTCACCCATCTAAAACATGACATATTCTCCAAAAAGAAAATAAATTAGTGAAATTCCTCTCTGATTCACCATCCCAGACCTCTTCTATGGTTTTAAATAAAGCATACAATTTTATCATTCCACATTGACTTTTTCCATGAGACTTTACCATTTAAAATTTTAAATAATGAAAGAATGTATTTTGTAAAAAAGTTCATAAATAATCTTTAATCCAAATCGGTTTTTCATGAGACTTTACAAATTAAAAATCTAAATAAAAGGCTACAATTTTGAATCTCACGTCACTTTTTCATGAGACTTCACAAATTGAATTAGTATCTAAATGGAATGATACAATTTGAATCGCATATCGAATTTTTTTTCATGAGACTTTACCAATTCAAAACTAAATAAAAGGATAAATTTGTGTATTTTTAAAATAAATTCTGAATCCCACATTGATTTTTCACGAGACTTCACAAATTAAAATTTTAAATAATATTATATATACCATACAATTGTTTTAAACAAATTTTGAATCCACATAATCTTTTCATGAAACTTCACAAATTAAAAATAAAATTAAATCATACAATTTGAATCTCACATTGATTTTTTATGCTATTTATTCAATTTTAAATTATTTTGAAACAAATAATTTCTTCCATATAATATGGCCAAATAAAAAGTATTGAAATATATATTATCAATTTAATTTGATCAAATAAAAAGTTTTGAAATAAATAGCAATGTTCAAAATTTTATTGAGAGTATAATTAATTATTGAAATAATTTTTATTCTATTAATTAGATATTTTATAAATTTAACAAGTTTAGATAAATACGAATATTACTATACGAGAATATTAATTTTGAATCAGTTTTGGGACAACTACATGTGTATAAATTAAACGGGTCAATCGACATGTCTATATGAAGAAAAGATTGTTTCATTACTACAATTGTAAACACAACATAAAGTGATTACTCGTCGAATTTCGGTGGATTAGACGCTAGTTGTTTTAAACTAGTTATTAACTTTCTTTGAAAATCCTTAAAAATTATTCCTTTGAAAGAGGAAATTATTACAATTTATTTTGGACCAATTCCATTAACTAATAGTTACCCTCTCTAATGGGAATTTATCCAGCATAACTAATTATAAAAACAAACGGGAGCAAAAAATTTACACGTTAAGTTATCTAATGAATATTGACCCCATACATTACATTGTACATATATTTAGATCAAAACTCATACTGAGTGACATATATGTAATTTTTAGATATTTTGACTGTGAGTTTAATCAAAGTCTCGAATCATCAAACGATCTGACACAAATTAATTTGATTTTTTTTTTCTATGGAATTAAATATAGTCTTTTGATACGTAGTTGTCAACTCCATTGGGCTTTATCGATGAACAGTGGGCTATCAAACCCTTCTCGAGCTCAAGAATAGACTTCATGTTATTTATTTAATACTACTGCCATATATATATTTATGATGCCAACTATACATAGTATATGATACATAAGTTGAGCCAAAAATATAAGCTTATATGTATATAGGAGGCTATTTAGCTTTTATGAGTGCCCTCAATGTTTTTTATGCACAAATTTGGGCCTCATTAATTACCCATTTGGAAGGAAGTTTTCATTAAACGGAATTGAGGCTATGTCATTCCATTTGAGATCATCATCTTCATTAATCTTTAATCTTGTGAACTTCTTCATATGGAAATAAAAAACATCTTTAAATTCTTGTATATATGGTACAAATTATATATCACGAAAATGGATGTCTAACAATTAATCATCACAATTCTAGCCGTTATTAAAAACATAGTAGGTGCATACCCCACTAAAACTCCCAAGTCTATATTTTGTGACATTTCGAAACATAGTCCAAAAAACATCGCAAATCGTGGAGTGTTTAATTCAATTATCTAATCCCCAAACCCCTTTTATAGGTGCAATATGACATGATCTCGTCGGTCCAATATATTTCAAATCAATTAATCAAAATATCAAACAATTCAATAATTAAGCACCGCAATGAAGCAGATCAACACCTCGGCATATCCGGCGGTGGCGGAAGCACACGCCGCGCAGGCCCTCTTCCACTCCTCACGATGAACACCGTCTCCATCCCCCACGTCAGATATATGACGCTCAAAATGGCAATGCAAGAACCACACCCTACATATGCAATTTCAAGAACCAAGATTAGCCCTAAATTATTGAGACGGGGCTCAGAATTAGTCGGGCGAAGCTTGAATACTTGGATTGTCGGCAAAAAACCTAAAGGCCGTCCAACTTTTTTTCAGGACTATCACACTGCTACGCTTCTGCATGCCGATGAGACTATAGCTCAAAGGATCTTTGTTCGGATCAAAGTTGCCAAATAACCAACCAACAAAGAAGAAACTGAATCCATGCAAATGCATGGGGTGATTAGGGATGGAAATGGACCAGATCCGGTTAAATCCAGATCCAGATTCGATTTTTTTTTTGGATCCAGATCCGGTCCAAATTCATTGGATCTAAAAAAAATGAGATTCATACCCAGCTCCATTAGATCCACAGGGTCCAGGGTTTAGACCTGTATCCATATGTTTTATCTTCTAATATAAATCTTAAATTAATCAATCTATCATCAGCATTCCTCAAATGTTCCACAAATTCTTGAGCTGGTTCGATATCAATCATGTTTGATTGGTTGTAGGAATTTCTCCCATCATTTCTAAATTTCTCCAAATGAAATTATACATTGTGTCTTCATAATCAAATAGAAATCAATATTAGAAGTATAAAATCAAATTATATCACAAAAGATGAATAAAACTGCAAACATATCATTCACACAAACAATGTCCAAATTTGAGGATTTGTTGTTGCTTCAACTGTTGAAAGTTTTATGGTCTGAGAAATCAAGAATATTGTCCCAAATTTTTGATTAAATCATAAATGAATAAAACAAAATAGAGAGGTGGAATCGAAGTAAAATGAAGAGAACGGAAGTAGATTTTTGGAAGAAGTTTCGTCGAAGTAAAATGGAGGGGAGCAAATGTTTGGAATTGGAAGAAGACCAAGAAAAAAATACTAGAATTAGATATAGGGTTAACTAATATTTAATTAAAATTAAAATAAAAAATATATATTATATTAATCGGGTCTATGGGCCAGATCTGTATCTCAAAAATTAAAACCCAGATCCAGATCCATCGGATCCAAATTTTTTATATTCCAGATCCTAAAAAATGGATTTGAATTATCGGATCTAGACCGGGTTCAAGATCCATTGCCATCCAAAGGGTGATCGAGCCCAACCACTTGGTTTGTACCTTGGAAAACGACCTTGAGCCAAAAAGAGACGAGCATGAGGATATAATCGAGCAAGAGGAAGAGGAGGCCCAATGGAAGTGTTAAAAAAGCCCAAAGACAGGAGGCCCAAGCAAGAAAAGAGACGCGAGAAGGTTCAAGGATTTGTGGTAGCTCAAGCAATATCCAAAGTGATGTTCGATTTGTACCTCAGCGTTGCAACTTTGGTGCCCGTTTTAGGTGATCGAAATGGTCTCCTAACCATCGTTGTCATTTGGGCACGATGATGATGATGATGACCCGATGACTCTCGAGTCTCCTCACTTTATCCAGAGGATTAAATCGGCTGTGTAGTTGAAAACTAGAGGTGGGGATTTGGGAAATATCTTGCCCAAGGCACCATACGACCAAGCCGAAGCCCATTCTCATCCCCTGGCTTACTTGTGCGGAAGAAGATGGGTCATACCGCTTTGCCGATTATCGCAAGACCGAACGCGCCACCGTTAAAGATCATTTTCCTATACCAACCATAGATGAGCTTCTTGATGATTTGGGAAGTGCACATATATTCACTAAATTGATTTGCACCGTGCTATCACCAAATCGGCTTCACGGTCGTGACATTCACAAGACGCATTTTGACCGCAGATGGTCATTTTGAATTTTGGTAATGCCTTTGGACTTTGCAATGCTCCTCAACTTTTCAACTGCTATGAATCGATATTTGCTCCTTATTTACACCGGTTTGTAGTTGTGTTCTTTGATGACATTTTGGTGTATAGCCGACAATGGAGATGCATCTCTCACACCTCAAGCACGCCCCGGATTGTTCGATCGTGCATAAGTATTGCTTAAAGTTATCGAAATGTGTTTTGGTCAAGGCTCGCTTGATTATTTGGGTCATGTACTGTCTACTGCATCGTTAGTCCCGATCCTAGCAAGATAGCATCAATGGTGTCGTGGCTCGCTCCAAAACCCAAGGCGCCTGCATTCCTTGGTCTCACCAACTATTATCGCCGTTTTGTGCGTGGGTATCTTTGGGATAGCCGCCTCGACTGATCTTCTTTGCAAAGATTCTTTCTCTTGGTCTCCACAAGCTCAATCGGCCTTCAAGCACTCAAGAGTGCGATGACAACTACTCCAGTGCTTCGCCCCCACATTTTTCATTGGAATTTATAGTGGAAACCGATGCTTCTAACGTGGGTATAGGAGCAATCTTGATGCAATCCGAGCAGCCTATAGCATTCGCTAGAAAACTAGAGGTGGGGATTTGGATATGTGAACCTCCCGAAAATGTAGAAGTAGGCCTAGAATATGTCGATCGTCGGGGCCGAGAAGCTGACGTTGTTCATGGCGGCCGCGAGGCCGGTCTCGTTGGGGCCGCACGGATAGAGGTTGAAGAAGATGGTGGTGGTGGTGCGTTTGTCGATCTTGATGGGGATAGTGATTGGGGGTAGTTTGGGGAGATCAAGTAGGGTGGATGGTCGAGTTGTCGAAGCTGATCCCGCCGCCGCTGACTTAGGGCCGGCCGGCCATGTAGTACGGTCGGCGCGGAGGAGGCAGTCCATCGTCGGCCGGGGCTGATTGGGAATCTCCCGTTCACTGTCAAAATACAGTTTTTTCTCCAATAATCTCTAGTATAAAGCATCCCTAACCTTCAAAAATTATATTAAATAAATATTAACTGCCGATTTCCTTCGTCAAAAAAAGACGAACATGAAGACGTAGAAGCAGCACTCGCAACAAAGCCGTAGCGTCGAATGTCGGAAGCTTTTACGTAGATGGAGTTCGCAAATATTATTAAGATAATTAAAATGCAGTGATATTTCAGAAGCATGATGT
Source organism: Salvia rosmarinus (assembly GCA_036937905.1). Taxonomy (NCBI): domain Eukaryota; kingdom Viridiplantae; phylum Streptophyta; class Magnoliopsida; order Lamiales; family Lamiaceae; genus Salvia; species Salvia rosmarinus. Next base: position 5,202,462 of record CM072813.1, read on the forward strand.
AAGAAGCTAAATTTTTGGGTTAATGATTTTGTCTGGTTTTGAATAATTTCTGCTGCAAATTATAGCTTTGTGAAGGATAAAGTTTTTTGAGTTAAAAAGGAAGATTGAAAATTCTATTTATAATACATAGGAGATCGCTCAATTAACTGATTTTTACATCTGGTAGTGTAATATACGTAATAGAAGAATGTTTTGACTCATATTTTTGATTAAGTTCTATTTAATGATACTTTTTATAAGATGTCACAGTTAATAGTAATAAGCTAATGAATTAATCGAGGTAAAACTTTTGTATTACATTGTCACTTAATTAAAGTGGGTTGCTTTATTTTTAATTACCACTAATGCACTGTGTTTTCATTTATGATTTCATGATATTCTTCGATTATTTTTTACATTTTTGATGTAAGATAAGTGGGGATGAGATTTTTATTCGAGTTTACTGAATTAGATTGATTGAACTAATTAATTGATAAATTGATGTTCATTACATTAATTCAGATGTTCTTTTTAATTATTTTTCCCCTCAAAACAGTAGCTGACATATTATCAGCTTTTCTAATTCTTTGCCCAAAACTACCCCACCAAACTAATTGCATCCTTATATATAACGGCATTAAGATAACTTTTATTTTTCATAATATGATGGATTGATAAAAATAATTCAAGTTAATTCACTATTTATTTTGATGAATAATAATGGATTGATCAATTCAATATTTATTTTGATGAATAATAATGGATTGATCAATTTTGAACTTGTTTGACAATCTTATCTTTTACATACTTAATACTATGTTTTATATATCAATCTATCATATCATGAAAATAAATGTCCCTACTGTTTTCTTATAATATTGTTACCAAATTAGTTTTGTAATATTGTGAAAGACTATATACATTGTATAATCAATTATTTATATCGTCTTTTAATCTCATTTAAAAAATTCCACCTCAACAATTCTTATGTACAGGGACAATTAATCTTATTTGGGATGGTATCGTATCATTCACAATTTAGAGTGTCTTTGCTTCTTACGAACTTGATATTCGTAGATGCTAATGTGGAAATATTTGAATGTTTAAGATATAGTATATTTGATCTAAAAAGTATAGTAACTTTTGTACCTTTAATAGGGACATATCAACTTTTTTTTGTCAATTTAATACAAAAAAACCCATTTAAAGTAGCGGTTCTTGTTCGATTTGGTTCGACCCACTTTATCTATAGTTTGATGGTCGCCGTCTAGATCTCGATCTGGTTCGATTTCGAACCGAATCAATCTTATTTATTGGTTCATAAAACTCGCTCAAAGTTTAAATAGGCTTGTCAATTAGCTAATTTTATCTATATCAATTCAAAATCACTCATAACACATTAAATTATAAAGCAACGCTTTGGTTCTAGTTACGGTTCTTGTCGGTTACGGTGCGGTTCGGTTCCAGACCCACTGGACCGCTTAAGACCCATAGTTGATGGTCTGGTCGGTCCGATCCGGTCTCAATGGGTCGGATCCGTAACCGAGCCATTCTTATTCTTCGATTTTGATCCGAGTAAACTCACCCATCAAACACACGCATTTCAACTTTTATATATGGAGGATGTATGCGAGGCACAGAAAAGGAGTTAATAAATTAAAAATCAAACCTTGAATCTAGTCTTAGCCTTTCTAGCTAGGTGTAAAATTAGTAAAATTAAAACTTGTACAATCGACTTTGGTTTATAATAAATATATCATCTTGAGTCATATAATTTTCTGTAAGTGACTATTTAACATCTTTAACTATAAAAACTTGTTTACGCAAATGTAACTGTAACGTGTATTCTAAATTATTCCAAGCTTTGACAAATTTTATCTCAATCAAAATTTTAAATTTAAAAGTGACAAAAAATTCTCATTTTTATTTTACAAAAGACGCACACTCACATGACACATATAAAAAGATTAAATAGTCAAATATATCCCAAACTATCAATATTTTTAAATTTTATCTAAAACTGTTGTATTCGAAACTCTAATGAACTATGCAAATCTATTCACATATAAAAATTTCGGTACATGAGAGCTGAATAGGATCGTTGAGAATTTGACGAAGAAAATTCATTTATACACATGTCATATAAATGCACGTCAAATTTTCGACGATCAACTATTAGGTAATGAAATATTTGTTCGAGAATAGATTTGTATAATTTTTCATAAATCAAAATCAACATTTTAGTATAGAATTTGAAAAAGGCTAATAGTGTGAAATATGTTCAACTATTTAGCCTATATAGAAACTTTTATCGAAAGGTGTCTTAGGCTCGAATTATTGGGACAATAAAAGCCCAAATTGAAGGGCTGAACCTAATACACTATCGGGGTACTGCACGGCCCGGATCCGAATGAAGTCGCTGCAGTTCTTTGTTGTTTCTTCTCAACACGATCCAATTTAGACCATTATTGACTATTTCACTAATTTGAACATTTCCAACTGAAAAAAAAAAAATATAATATAAGAAACCGATTAATCGGAGGGATCTGAGCTCGGCGGAGCGGTGTGGGAAGATGATGGCGGAGGATCTAGGGGTGGAGGCGAAGGAGGCGGCGGTGCGGGAGGTGGCAAAGCTGCTGTCGCTGCCGGAGCATTTGCTGTCCATCGCTTCGATCAAAGCTGATTACATTTCCCGTCAGCAGGTTAGTTTTGGAGGTTTAGGTGCTGAATTATGCGATAGTTAAATGAATTCGGTTCGTTTTCGCTCTGCAGCTTCATCTGCTTGTGTTCGTTTGCGTATAAGTTCGTGGAGTTGAGATTTATGAATAGTGTTTGTCAATCGTGTTGGTTTGTGTTGGTCTAGGCTGTGGAGCTTCGAATTGAAGTTTTGGAAGGAAATAAGTTCTTTTTTTTTCTTTTTTTTTCTTTTGGTGTTTATTGAGGGTGTAGAGCTTCCAATTTTGATGGATTAGGGAGACTTCTTTGTTTCTAATTGCCATGGCACTGTCTGATGAATATGATCACGCCTCTTGGGTTGTTTGACACCGGTGATGGCTCGTATTCTCATTTTCTCTCTGTGGTAGGGGGATGATTTTGGCAGTCACTTTATTGAAGGAAATTGCGCGGTAGACAGTGTTTCATTTGCTTTGTCTTATTATCACTTTACTTTTTTGGAGTTAGAACTTATAAGTAAAAGATTTTAGGATAAATGAACTCTTAAAAGATTTTGGTGACTCTGGCTGCTTACTGTTTTATCGTGATGTTGATGCATGTCTTTTGGGGAAAATTAGATTGGAAGATTGAGGTTGTGTTTTTCCTTATACCACATCTGTGATGCTAGACGAGGGTTTACAAATTTAATCTCAGACTAGGGCATTGTAGTTCAGATATGCATGACAGTAGCAATTAGGTCAGAACTAACTTTTGCTGGTAAATATGTTCGTAGCTTAATTTTTGCATTGAAATCAAAAGATTAATGAGAGGTAAAAATGTGATATTGAAGGTCACTGAAAGAATAAAATCCCCGTCAAATTCAGGCAACGTATTTAGTGATAGAAGGAGGAATTTGGTGTCTCTTCAGGTATAATGTAGTTCAAGATATTTTATTTGCTATATCTAAATAAGTTGAGTAGGACCAGACTCTTGCTTTTTTTTCCTCTCCTTTTATTCCCCCTCTTAACTATAGCTTTATAATTATAATAAAACCAACTTCTGGAAGCAGTCTTCATTTATGACTGTTTGAAGAATAAGAAAGTAAGCTTTATCATATGATTTTTAAGTCTGTTGCTCCATTTTAGAATGATGGCCTCCCTGCTTTTAGTCTCTATGCATGATGAATCCAACATTTCATTCACTTTTGTATGGCCTTTGATTGCCCCAATTGGCAACAAAATCTTGTTCAGGACATCAATCATGTCTTGCAATCTGTGCCTTGTATTCGTTTTATTCCGTATGCAACTGGCACTGCTTTGTCCAACAAGAGTTCTGAGATGGGTTTGTCTTATAGATTTTTCCTTTGTACTTTATTTTCTGGATTATTAGAAGTTAAATACTTGATAGTTAGTTTCTGTTTATTCTGGTTTCTTTTCATTCTTTCTAGCTTGCATTACATTTGAAGATTAATCCTGCATATGGTGATGGACATTTTCTTTATGGTGTGGCTTCAGGCAAATGATGCACAACTCAGTACAATGGTTGTTGAACAGGTACAAACTGAGACCTGAGCATGGGAACCTTCTTTTATCGTAGTGGAAGTTTAGTATCTTCCGCTGTAGCTCTCTGAGATGTATGGTTGTGGAGCCTGCATGATCTCCTTTTCCTTGGTCTATTTCCAGTCATCTAACTTCTCTCTCTGAATTTTAAATTCAGGTTGAGCAGGCACAAGAAGGTCTTGAGTCCCTGTCCTTGTCCGAGACAACAATAAGTCATCTCAGAGAAAATTTTGTTGAGATTGAAAAGTATGAATATGATCTCTCATGTTTCATGAATGTGTGCACATGCGTGGCTTGTTGATGCTTTAACTTTAAGATGATCTTGGGTTTTCCTTTATAATAGGTTGTGTCAAGAATGCCAAACATTGATTGATAATCATGACCAAATAAAGCTCCTCAGTAATGCAAGGAATAACCTAAACACAACTCTGAAGGTGAGTACATGGCTAATGTGGTTTTGTGAATATGGATGTTGCCCTTACCCTGTATTATCCCATTAAACCCATAACAAGCTGGTCTGAAGAGGCTTATGCTCTAATTTCAATTTTAATTTTTAATCTTTGCGATATAACTTCATTGCTCTTTTGTAGGATGTGGAGGGTATGATGTCAATCTCTATTGAGGCTGCTGAAGCACATGATTCTTCAAGTGATGACAAAGAACTTATCAGTACCTATGAGGTTGTGACTTTTTCTTGGGTTGATTGTTATTGTAAATGTCAAAAGCTTTGCTAATTATCTGGTTGTGTTAAATGGAATATAGAGGTTAACTGCACTGGATGGAAAACGAAGGTTTGCATTAGCTGCTGCATCATCTCACGAAGAAGAGATTGGTCGGCTGAGGTCATAAAGCTTACTTACATTTATCTTGTAGAGGGATCCTGTTTTGACTGACACTCTTCCCATTATTGAACAGTGTTTTTTATCAATAATCTATATGACTACTGACTAGTTGCAAAATGGCAATCCACATATTATCATGTCATTCACTTAAGCAGCATCTTCAGAACATTACTCTTTAAAAATTCAATACTATATATAGTGCATTAATTATTTGAGTTTTTCATGTTCAGTGTACCTTATTGTTCTTGGATGGTAAATCTTTCAACCAGTTCAATATGCTCCCCCCTCCCCCCAAAAAATAAAAATAAATGAATAAAATAAAATAAAAATAAAGTAAAATAAAATGTAATAATAATAATAATAATAATAATAATAATAATAGTGAAATACAATAAATAGTTTTTTTTAAAACTTATAGAACTCCCCAACCAAGAGAATGTTAGAATATGAGAATCAGTTGTATCATATATTCTTTTCCAGTCTTTTGAAGATGAGCAATTTACTTGGTTGTGATGATGTAGTTATAATAGCTTATAACATTTTGCAGGGAATACTTTGAAGAAATAGATCGTACATGGGAGACATTTGAGAAGACTTTATGGGGTCATATTTGCAACTTCTTTCAACTTGCTAAAGACAGGTATGCTAGTTTTATCGTTTTGCTATCCTTGTGAAGCTCTTTTCTGGTTCTTTTGCTTTGGTGTTCACATTTATGGCTGCAAAATCAACAGTTGAATGTCCCAAACTTGTTCTTGCGCATTTACAAAGAATTGCATTATGCAGACCTTGGTTGCACATGATATTGTTGTTAAATACATTAAAGATATAAACTAAAATCAAACTTTGAAAAGAAAAAAGAAAGTAAATGCTCTCTTCTTTATTTTCAATTTGGTTGAGTTGCCATCTAATGTAGGAGAAAAAATATATTTGGTCCCTGGATTACACTTTTTCTCTTTTCTTTCATACATTTAGTTGTAAATATTGAAGAGCTTTTATTTGCTTTAAAAATAACACTGGACCCCTGACATTTTACCTAAAATTGAACAGAATTTTTAATACAGGGATTTAGTCTTTATGAATAAAAGTATGGGGATCCAGTGAAAAAAAAAGTGAAATTATGAGGAACCAAATATGCCTTTTCATTTATTTATGGAAACAACCTGCATAAATAAATAATAATATTGTTGCCATAGAGACAAGTCTGAGATGTGTGACGTGTGTTGTATTGCTTGACTATTAGACTTAATAACCATCTATCATCTTATATTATAAAAATTTAATCAATTTTACAATTTACTTTCCATTTTCATGTCTTTCACTTCTGTAATTATTTTCCTTTGCAGCCCACAAACACTTGTTCGTGCACTGAGGTATATCTGAGTGAAACATATCGATAAAAGATATTTTGGCTGGGTTCATCTAGGTATTAATGTATTTTTTCATTATTCATAAAACAAAAAGGGTTGTTGAAATGCAAGAAACCCTGGATCAAGAACTAGCTACAGAAGCAGTTGAGGCAGAAGGAGATGGCGCCTTGGAATCTATAGCTAATCCTCGCAGAAATGCCAAGTATTCACCTGGTCAAACTGATGCATCTGCTCATTGCCTCATTATTTAGTTTCGCTGTCCAAGTCTCGGGCATATTAGGGCTGCGTGATTTTGTTGACATTGTGTTTTCTTTCTATCTTTGTATTACAAAATCTACAAATACATGTCATCTTCTAGGAATCTTGCGCAGAAGAAGTTGAAGGTTCAAGGCAAAGGCTACAAGGATAAATGTTATGAGGAAATAAGAAAGTCTGTTGAATCGCGTTTTAGCCGATTGCTCTCTGAGGTTGATGTTTCATTCTGCTTATGTTACAAACGCTAGCCCTGAATTTCCTAAGTTCCCATTTACTGATAGTGATATTTCTTTCAGTTTGAAATTCAGGACATAAAAGGAGCTTTAGAGGAGGCTAAAAAGGTAGATATAGTCTTGTCTTTGTCTGTCTGAGACTTGGTTGAAATTATCAGTGACTATTGCTTTTTCAGGAGAGCCAAAAATGGAAATTTTAATTAGTTGATATTCTATTTTCTGTAAAAACCATAGGATATCATGTTTGTTATTTTTGAAATAGCAGATATATTTTTTATGGGATCAGTTAACTAAATAAAAGTTTGGTAGCTTTCTTCATAGCTAATTATGTTCATATTCAAAATGTACAAGTCAAAGGTAACTTCTGAAACTAGTGAATATTCTATTACAAAATTTGTAATTGGTATGTTGCTGAACTTATGTCTTTGCCACTTCTCACTTTTACCTTTGATGGCATTGGTTTACAAAAATTCTGCGAACTTATTTATTTATCTGATAATTTGGTTATTGTTCTTGATTGATTTCAGATTGGTGAAGAGCTTGGAGATATATATGACTATGTTGCTCCATGCTTTCCCCCTAGGTTTGCCATTTTATGTTGCTAGACACAACAGTCTCTGTTAATTGATATAATTCCTGTAGTCCTGAAGGTTTGTTGGGCTATATGTTCTTTGTTTTCTGTAATAACTCTGTTGAATTTCCTCGCTTTCAGATATGAAATATTCCAGCTCATGGTGAATCTATACACAGAGCGGTTTATTCACTGGCTACGACTACTGAGTGATAGAGCTAATGATCTGTCAACTATGGATATTTTAAAGGCATGTTATCTGCATCTGTAGTTATTGATATTAAATAAATACAATATCTTGGGTCGCCTTTGTTTAACTAATTCCTGGAGTTGTGCTATGTTACACATCATTGCTTGATAAGATTAACTTGGAGTTGTCGAATTCTGAATGTTTTCTTCTAATATTAGGTGACTGGATGGGTAGTTGAGTACCAAGATAATCTAATTGGACTTGGTGTTGACGACTCTCTAGCTCAAGTTTGTTCTGAAAGTGGTGCAATGGATCCCCTTATGAATGCTTATGTTGAACGAATGCAAGCCACAACAAGGGTAACTAGACTAGAGAGCATTTCCATTGCTTTCAATGATTTTAATCACCTTTCTGGTCAAATAATCAACTAAAGCCATCCTATTCTGTAGAAATGGTACTTGAATATACTTGATGCTGATAAGGTCCAGCCACCAAAGAAAACAGACGATGGGAAGCTTTACACCCCAGCTGCTGTTGATTTCTTTCGTATTCTTGGCGAGCAAGTACAAATTGTACGAGATAATAGCACGGATGTCATGTTATACAGAATTGCTTTGGCCATCATTCAGGTAGCCTGCATTTAAATTCAAAGTCATAGTCCCTGAGATAATTAATAGAAGCATGTCTTTTCTGCTCCATCCTGAGTTATTTAAAAGGACTATACCAGTTTCTGATGCCAAAACAATGGAAGGCGTTCAATAAAAGAACAAATAAAATAAATGAAAAATCCCTTCAAAACCAATTTCAGGTTATGATTGATTTTCAAGGAGCTGAAAGGCAGAGATTGGAAGAACCTGCTTCTGAAATTGGTCTAGAAGCTTTATGTGCAATGGTATGTGAATAATGCTAGCTCATAGTATATGATATATGTCCAAATGATTATCTGAGTCCTATTTATATCCTGTCACGAATCATTTTATGACAGATTAATAACAACCTTCGTTGCTATGATCTTGCCTTGGAGCTGAGCTCGAGCACCCTTGAAGCTCTCCCTCAGAATTATGCCGAGCAGGTGTCCATATTTAGAACTTCTATCCCTACCGCTCTTCTATGTCTGAGTGGTTTTGAAACTAATATTAGATATCTTATTCATTTTGGAGGTGTATTTCAATCATTCTAAGGTGATGATGTTTTGGATATATTATGTCCTTTGCACTCATGCACTCATCTTTTGCTTGTGATCCTTTCATTGTACAAGTGCAGGATAGACGTTAAATTATAGATATCTCTGCTTAAACAAATCAATCAGAAAACATTCTATTTTCTGCAGCAAACTTAGTTTAAGAGTTCATGCCTGGATTCATTGATCTTTCTTGACATCGTGTCTCAATCACTTTTACAGGTTAATTTTGAGGACACTTGCAAAGGCTTCCTGGAGGTTGCAAAGGTATGTTGATCATTCCCTTTTTACTTCAAGTTCTTTTGTGTCACTATAAAGGTCACTTTGTACATTGTTTTATACAGTATTGCTTCATCACTTGTTTGGACTTTTAATGCAGCCACCATCTTTTTCTTGAACTCCTTCATTGGATAACGAAGCTAATTCTGAACACTAATGTTGGCATTTTTATCCTTAATGCTGTTAATATAAAAAATTACCAGTATCTCACTCTTAGCTGGTGTATATGGCTATCTCTTCTTCTCATAGCGTCATTTGTTTTAATCCCAGTATGCAATTTCAATATTCATTGCATGGATACTTTTTTACAATTCTCTATTCATGATATCACAATTACTATCGTTCATAATTGTCATTAGGAAGCTGTACATGAAACAGTCAGTGTCATTTTTGAAGATCCAGGAGTTCAGGAGTTGCTTATAAAGCTGTATCAGAAAGGTAATTGGCCATCTTGTCATTGAGAACTTTTCCCACTTATTTGTGTCAAGAGTTATTCCTGAATCAGTAGTGTCTGCAAAACAATGCTTGAGTGGGGTTATCTGTTGTTGATGTTGCAAAACAGGGGGGAGAGGGGGGGGGGAATACATAAAACATCATGTTTCTTCTGTGGCTTGCTATGTTCTCATCGTATGTGCAACTGTACATGTTGACACAGTTTATCCTGTAACTGTTGATTTATTGGATAGTCAAAATAGAATTACATTGCTTTTAAAATATGATATTTTGTTTGCTTGTTGTTCTTATTCAGATTGGCTGGAAGGACAGGTAACTGAGTACCTAGTTGCAACATTTGGTGATTACTTTACAGACGTCAAAATGTAAGTTACTGAAAAGTCTGAAATGCTATTTAAATGAATCTGCATACCTGCAACTCCAGCAGTTCACTTTTATATTTGCTCAACGATCCAATCATTTTCTATGTCAATGTTTGCCATCATATGTGAAGGTACATTGAAGAAAGATCATTTAGGCGATTTGTTGAGGCATGTGTGGAAGAAACTATTGTTGTCTACGTCGACCATATGCTTGTACAGGTTACTATCACGGGAACATTTCATATAGAGAATAGACTATTCAAGTTTGGTCATGTCATTCTGTAGATTTGATCTTGTGTCTGCTCCGCAGAAAAATTATATTAAAGAAGAGACGATTGAAAGGATGAAACTAGATGAAGAGGTTCTCATGGACTTTTTCCGGGAGTATATTAGCATTTCTGTAAGTTTTACTGCACCTCGATGGAACTCAAACGCTGAATTCTATAAGCTGTTCTCTTGTAAAGGGATTAAATGCATAAAATCAACTCATTTGTGGACCACTCTTAACCTTATTATCACTTGTAGTTTATAGACTATCAAAGTTGCATTTGACTCTTCATTTACATGAGAAAATGAATTTACATTTGCAGTGTTCCCCACGCACACTATACAGTACGTAGATTCAACATCTAAGAAAGACTTAAAAAATGAATCTCTAAATTGTACATAGAATGAGATTAAACAACACAATACATTGGTCTTAGGAATATTACCTCACTCTCTCATTTATGTACTCAGTGCTAGGAATCATGATTTAGCTCAATGTCTACCCGTTATTGGGTCTGTGAGATATTTTCACACGGTTTGATTTCTTTTATAACATACTCTAATGCATCGCAGAAAGTTGAAAATAGAGTAAGGGTACTGGTTGACTTGAGAGAACTTGCCTCAGCAGAGAGCCCAGATTCTTTCACACTTGTATATACACATATTCTCGAACATCAACCAGACTGTCCGGTAAGTGCTATGTAGTTGTGCTACGCTTGTAGCATACACTTGCATGAGTCTCTATTCTTATGTCAACGCTTTCATCACTGCAGCCAGAAGTGGTCGACAAGTTGGTGAGCTTACGAGAAGGCATACCGAGGAAAGATGCAAAAGAGGTAAAAAAAATCTTATAGTCAACATCTCGCGCTTTAACATTGTTTAGATTTTGTCAAATGTTCGGAACTATACTTGAGCTCATTTATCTACCAGTCAAATTGAGCTAAACAATACCAATCCAACTTAATTGAGCTTTTCTAGATCATTTCAAGACGAGCGACTGGGGTTGGTTTTTTACTAGGTTAACGTTGCTTGTTTTGTGGAACAGGTTGTTCAAGAGTGCAGGGAAATCTATGAAAACTCTCTAGTTGATGGCAATCCCCCGAAAGCGGGTTTTGTCTTCCCTAAGCTGAAGGCCCTGTCAGCTTCCAGAGGTCGTCTATGGCGAAAGCTCACCTAGTTCAGTTATCAGCTTTTCAATGTCACGGGCATAGCAACCATCCTACCTTCTTCCAACCTTCAGTCTCGTCCCTATTTGTATGAGTGTATCTATTGATTTATTATATGTATTGTATTTCAGATATTGAATTTGGTGGAATGATTCGTTTATGTTTTGGCTATTTTTCGAGGTAATGTTAGAACATAATCTCGTTTATATGAGAGATTTATTTTGAAAATTGCGATGAGCGTAAATGAACACTTTTTGTAATGTTTGTCTATATTGTAAACGCAATGAGAAATTTTTCTCAGTGTGTTACAGAATTAGTATATAAATTAATTGCTTCGAGGGAATATAAATTTTTCTCAGTGTGGGTCTTACCCATTTTTTAACACTTTACTACTTTATATATTTTTTTAAATATCTGTGTTCAAAAGAAATAGGACACTTTAGACGGGACGGAGGGAGTAGTTAATAGCATTGGTAGTGGAGCTATCCGTTGCCGGACATTTCTATACATCATTACTGTTACATCAACTGTTTCCCCAATTCAAAAGTCCTCCACAGTAATGCTTCCTCAAAATTAACTATCCATTATTAAATTACTCTTGTTTTTTCTATACTTTTTATTTAATATTAATTTTAATATTTAGCTTTAATATAATTTTATTATATCATTTAAATTAACGTAATAGATTTATAAATTAAGTATGGTACAATTAAGAAGTACAAACATACATGTGCTGAGTAATTAACAATAAATTAATAAAAGAAAGCGATGGTTGCTCAAACGGCCGAAAACATGTAGAAAATAAATAATAAAAATCAAAATACCAGATAGCCAAATGGTCAAAAAAGGAGAAATAAATAGATAAACAAAATTCAAATTTTAATTTGTTCTTTTAAACACAAAAACAAAAAAGCATTAAAAAATAAAATAAAAAGTATAAAAAAATAGTGTTGTCATGTAAGTAAACATTTTTTGGTTAAATATCTTCATGATGTAATATGCAGTCACAAGATGTGTTTGTAAATTAATTAATATTTCGTAATTACACTCAAATGTAAAATACTCTTACAAAAAAAGTGGATATATAATGCTCAAATTAAAAAAAAAAAAAAAACTAACTGGTCGGACCGAACCGGACAAACTGGTCCGGTGCAATCGTCCGGTCCAGCGGTTCTAGAACCGAGCCGGAACCGAACCGTTGCTTTAAAATTTAATGGGTTTTGAACGGTTCCGGATCGGTCCGGGTAAAGACCGCCCGTTGACATCCCTAATTATACTCTTTATTTGAATTAAGTGGTGTACTATAAGCGTATATAAATTGCATTTGAGGTATGGACACCTATCACATTTCACATCCAAACAAAAAATGAAAATAAAAAACTAAAATATTTAAAATACACAAATTAAATAAAACATATGTTGTATGCCCTAGCTCGGGCTTGAACCTAGTTTTATGTCTCTTCACTTTTTAGAGTGTTTTCCATACCATTACTAGTAGGAGCATGTTATAGATCGAGCCTAATTAGACTGACCCAGTAAGCGCACTCTCATGCGGGTGGTCGCATTAGGCAGTCACATAATTATTTGATGACTCTGATTTAATTAAACTCTAGTTATGTGTTATTAAGTCCTAATTAAGAATAATAATTAAGAAACACCATAGAAGCAAACAAATGTTAGTAAAGGAGAAAGAAAACTCAATCAAACAATGTCTAAGAATTCTCAAATTGCTCAATGGCTTCAAACCTATATACACAATTCACTGAATGAAAAAAAAAAGAATAAATCAAGAAATAAACATGAACACTAAACAGATAACTAACACACTTACAAACCATTACCAGTCGCTTCACGAAAACTGCAACACATAAATCATGCAACAAACCAAAAAAAAAAACAATAATTTGTAGTGAAAGGAACTTAACCATAAGGGAGTGACAGCGATAATCGTCTTCTTTCACCATCATCATCCATAAAGACTTGATTTTCATGATCCTTATACAGTTCGTGACCAAGTTTCCCACCGGTGCTTACGCACAGATCGAGGCTAATGACACTAAGCAGCAAAACTCCATTTGTACGAGCTAAATATCTGCACTTTTCCAAAGTTTGGTTCAGTTTAAAACGAGATTCTAGTCCTACTTTCATGTCTCAAGAAGCACGAAAGAGGAAGCAAAAACATGTAAAGAATTCGTCGTCCATAAACTAAACGAGAATGTCAGGGAAGGTACCTTTCATCGAGGCCTTTACATGCATATCCTTCGTCTCAAACTCGTCACATAAGTCATCCTTCAAGTCGTTTCCCATATCACTTTCACTAGCCGTTTCCCATTCAGAATCATCCGCCTCTTGTCCACACTGCTCACCAGCATCACCTTCACATTGGATGCCTCCGTGTTTGATAGAAGCCTCTTTAAACAACCAAGCGGCCCGCATCTGTTTCTTGACCAAACGTTCTGCATAATCGGGCACTTTGTTTTGCCTCAAGGAGAGATCGGGATCAGTCGACTGGGAGAACTCGTCTATGAACAAAATAGCATCCAATAGACTCTCCTTGGCTAAACCAAGCATGTCGTAGGCCTGTGCTCGTCTCCACAAGCTTCTAGCATGACGGTTAATGGGGCTATGAAGACAAAGAGCGCGAGTGGCATCGCTAATAGCAGCCAAGGGCTGCTGCAGAAGAAGATGACATTGCGCTCGATTACTGTACAACACCACCCTTTCTTTCTTCGACCTCATCGGGCACAAAGCCAACGCTTCTGAATATTTCAAAGCGGCACTGGAAATATCACCGGACGAAAACAGGGAGTTCCCTTCAAGTTTAACTACCAATGCAGCTGCATGTTTGATATGAAGATCCTCTTTCGGCATACTTTTTTCCCATTTTAGTCTTTGTCGAGAAGTAAGGAGTTCCTCGGTCTCCTCTTTTGCACGGCTGCTAATCGAGTTTCTACCCATTCCAGATGACTGCATACATTCTTCAAGAACACCAATGATGGAATCCCCGAGCTTCTTATGATCCCCTAACATCGTTATTTCTGCAAGGTCGATTAGTGTAGGTACGACTTTGTCACTAACCTGCATGATTAGAGCAAATAGGGCATGAACCACAAGTAATTTTGACCCGATGTTGGTTTTGCACACGACTTTCAAATTTTGTTCACAAGGACCTTACATAATTTGTAATTCTCTCCTTATTTCACTTTCCGACGAAATTGAAGCTGACTTGGCAGCCGGAATTGTCAGTGTGCATGAACACACCGCCCCTCCCATACAAAACAACGTAGTTTGTTTTATGCAACCAACGACGTCGTTTTACGTTTTCAAAGTCATGCAATTATTTTCCACGTCAGCTTTGATTTCGCCAGAAAGTGAAATCAGGAGAAAATTGCAAACAATGTAAAGTCCGTGTATTTCAGAATAAGATATGAAAGTCATGTGCAAAACCAAAATCAGGGCAGAGTTCGTGTAATGTAAACCCATCAACCTAGAAGAATATTAATGATATTTAGATGACTAGGAGAAAGCAAATTACCTTATGACAGGTGCTCGGATCTTGGAGCAACCAAAGAAGGCAATCAACAGCCATATATTGCCAATCGTCCGATGATCGTGCTATGTTACACAATGCATCTATAACTTCGGGAGAGCTTGCAATCGGGCCCCTACCAAACTTATGATGGCAAATAGTCCGTAACAATCCAATCCCAGCCGGTGAATTTTCATTAACGAGCCCTCCCCACATGCCGGGAAGCTTTACTAGAAACTCCGGCTTGCATATAGTTGGAAGAAACTCGG
This sequence comes from Salvia rosmarinus, assembly GCA_036937905.1. Lineage (NCBI taxonomy): Eukaryota > Viridiplantae > Streptophyta > Magnoliopsida > Lamiales > Lamiaceae > Salvia > Salvia rosmarinus. The sequence goes on from CM072813.1 coordinate 5,217,615, forward strand.
GTTTAAAAGCAAAGCAATTGATGAGCTGAAGGGACCAGCACTGCAGCTGACTAGCCCACTCCTCGGCCTTCCTCGACTCCATTTCAACGCCACCCATACCACGCGTGAGGAGATCACAATGGTAGCTAAGCCTCCTGTCAACATACTGGTAGAAGTGAGTGTAGACGATCTCGAGAGAGCTCACCGCCAGCTCCATCGATAGCTCCAAGATCTCAACGTGGCTCGCCACGGCGGGAAACGTCGCGGCATAAGTAGCCAAGTGCCCTAAAGCTCGGACAGCCACTCGTTGCTCGACCCAAGTTAGCCTCCCTCGCAGAAGCTCGACCAAAGCCGGGATAACTCCGGCATGCACCGCCATCTCAGCGAATTCTTCCATGTTCATAGTGTACGATCCGATTATATGTGCGGCGTAGTAAGGGATGTAGATATTCTGATCGTGAGCTAGCCAACGCCGGTTCTTTAAGCCCTTCCATATGAGGGCTTCCATGCATTCGAAAATCCCCAATTCGATGAATTCGGGATCATTAGGGTGCGCCATGGCGGTATTCCAAAGGCCACTAATCGGGAGGACTTGACCGTCGTCATCTTGAGACGGGAGCTCTCTAAAGAATTTTAATAGACTCGCTCTACGCTTGTTTGGATTCGATTCTTTCATGACGCAGAAGAAGCAACCAGGGTACTGACAGTCGGGGGAGCCTTTATCCATCCTCACAAAATAAAGGGAATTCGCCTTCACAGACGTGGTGAACAGATCCTCATAAGCAGCTAGCTAAGAGAAATATGCAAAGTATTTCATGGGATGCTTTTTCTTGAGCTGAAATATCGAAAAATACTCCAATTCTTTCACAAAACACGCGAAATATCTAAAACTGCACATGAAATATTATCATTTTCCTACTGACTATGATCGACATTTTATGCAATTAGCACATATAACCAAATATCATAAATCTCAAACTTTCAAGATTAAAATCTAACTTGATTTTTTTCAACTCTAAGCCTCTATGAAATTAAGGCAGTAACAATCGGTTGATTATCCTTTCATCCTGATCAAGCATCAGAATCCAAACCTTTTTCGAACATTTAAACTCCATTACTCATCCTAATGCTCAGTTGCTTCACTAGAATACTGAAGGCATCATGATATGGCAAATTGCCACAAAGCTCTTCTCAGTAAGACACTGTTTGATTCATAGATAAAATTTTCAAGCCTAAGAAACATATATTTGATCATGGTGCAGCATTAGCAAGAAACTTGGCACCAGTGTGTGAAAATTAAAAATAGCTAACCCAATGAAACATGGTTTTCTATTTACATATTTTTGCTAGGAAATTAACTAATCTCAGATAGAAAAAGGGTCGATAATTATACAGAAAATAAAGCAACAAAACAAGGAAGGTAAAAAGAGTGGTCTTTTCTAAATTCAATGATACACAAACTAAAGTAGTTATCTAACGAATTTGAACCAATCATCACAATTTAGGCTAGAAATTAGAATGTCAGCAAGAAATTCCAGAAAAATAGCAATAATCCACATTCATTATTCTTAGACACTTAGACTACCACAATTTCTTCATGAATCTACTTAAGAATAATCAAGATCATCAACAAACAGTAAAAACACAGCCTTTAAGCAAAATATCAATTCCCCCAAAATTCCTAGCAGCCTCAAAACAATTAAAATAATTAAAACCAACATCCAATGAGAAAAACAAGAAGATGAAGAAAGCCCACTTCAGTTTTTACATCAATACACATAATTGAAAAAAAAATGGAATTAGAAAGGGAGTTAGTGGAACCTGAAAGATTTGGTGGACTCTGAATCTTGCACAAGAAAACTATGAACACAATTATATTTTCTTCAATTCTCCGTGTGATGTTGAAAAGCAATTTGCTCTATAAACATAACCATCAATGCGCGCTTTTTCCCTTTTTTAAATAAGAAAATGGAGGTTTTGCAGGAGAGATTGAGAATTAGTGGATAAAAGAAGGCCTCCCTTCTTTTCTTTTTCTAGTATGAACTTAATCATCTCGACAGCAAGGAAGATCTTGCAATGAAAAAAATTCCTTTTTCCTTGTTCATTTCTGAAACTTCCAGCTACTATATATTTGTACGAAATATATTAATTAACATTTAAATCTCACAGTAGCAGCTAAATTAATTATATAGAAGACTATTAATTGTTTATTGGATTTTAGTTAATCTGATGTGTGGCAAAGTTGTATGAATTGGGGAAATTAATGGTGGGACATTGACATTATAATTTGCATTATTATGACGGATTGCAAATTGGTTTAATAACAAACGACATTTTTGGGTCCCATTGGCCATTGCCCATTTTCTTACAAAGATCTACGTACATGTATATATCTTAGTTACCGTTGTGGCCATAGGCGGACCCAATGGATGCAGTGTGGGCACTGGGCCCTACTGAATTCTTAAAAAAGAGTAGGAGTATATTATTAATTTTATATTTAATAATTAAAAATAATAATATTTTTATTAATTTTGTATAATATTTTTTATTTATATTTATTTACTAGGGATATTGCTATCAAAACAAAAATTTCTTAAGGAAGAAGTTCAATGAATGAATGATGATTTTTTTTTAATTGTGTATGTCCCATCGAACTCGTTAGAGGCGAAAAAAGTATTCACTTTATTTGTTTTTTTTTTTCTTTGAGGGAAGGATGAGAGACAATGGAGAGAAGGGTAGCATCGGCCCCGGGACGGTGGTGGTAGGGGTGTCGGCTCTTGAGTCGATATGAGAGGAAGGTGGGGGAGAGAGAGACGAGAGGAGACTAAGGCGGCTAGCTACCGATGTCACTGGCGGAGGCGGCATGAGAAATTGAAAAAGGATGGGGATGTGATGTATGTGTCGTGTCACGTAGAGAGAGAGAAGATAGACGAGGAAATAGATGGAGGTAGGGAAGCCGATGGAGACGGCGGCGATCTAGGCAGGAATGTGCGTCGAGAATCAAGGAGGCGGAGGTAGCGATTTAGAAGGAGAATAAGAGAGTGCGTTTGTGGATATCCAGTAGAAAGAAGAATATGAGAGAAAGCATAGTAATAGGACCCCTAAAAAAAATCTAGGTCCGTCACTGATTACGGCCCATTATCACTATGTACTAGTTTCAATTTTTTCTAAAATTCTCATAAGAAAAATGAAATTGCAACTATAAGTAGTAAAATGCAAGAAAATCCCTTGTGAAATGAGAAATGTTGTATGAAATTTCTCGTAAAAAGAATTGCGTGAAATATACTTGGGCGTTTACTTTCCTAGGTATACCTGAATTGATAACCGTATAGATAAAAATTATAAGATACCCATTTTTGGGTTGAAGTCATACCCAAACATTAGTTCAAAATTTATGAAATAATATGTCTTGAGATATCCCAAATTTGTTATTCAATAAATTAATTCGAATAAAGTTAACCAATTCAACCCTTTGGTACAATTTCTGCACAGTTTTTCTTTTTCCAATAGTTTACCCAAAGTAGCCTCACTCGATTATGGGAACCAAGTTTCTAGTCCAACTCGTTTTAAGTAATAGAATCTTTTCATGGTTACAAGCCCTTCATTATGCATGTATTGGGCCAAAATTATAAGAAGCTATTTGGGCTTTTTACATAATTAGGAATCAGACCATCCAAACTCCCATGCTTCAATTTTCTTATGCTTGTAGACCTAATTAATTTTTCTGATTTATTAGCTAAGTTGAACATATATTTTGATATTTCATTTTAATATCTTAATCAATACACTAACATGTTTACATGACAAACATTAGTGTATATACTATATATTGCAATTATTTACTGCGATTATTTACCAAAAGCTTGCTTTGTTTTTGGTACCAAAAGTTTACAAAATTTTAATAAGTGTAATTTGGAGATAATAAATAAATATATTAATGGATAGTGGGAGTAAAAAGGTGGGTCATATGTGATTTTTTTATAAATAAATAATAGATTGAGGATAATTTATGTTTTCAAAAATGGAAATGCAAGCTTTTAATGGACGTCCCAAATTAAAATGATAGCTTCAGTAGACAGAGGGAGTAGCACATTTCAGTTCATTTTAATTTTCGCATACATAAACAGTAGAAGGTCACACAATATTCAGATACATTAATCATGAACTATATATTGACCTGAATTTTAAGGAATATTAATATACAATTCTTGGTAGGTTCTACTAATTTTTCATGTGATAGCATAGCAAAGTTGAGTACTCCATCACAATATACTAATTTTATTTTTATTTTTTTGACTGAGGGTAATCTTTCTTTGGTCTTGGATGTGCAGTATAAATATAAAAATATATAAACATTATTGGCATAGAGCAATAACTGATTAATGGAGTATATATACGGTTGTAATTTTACTAGAAAAACCTACGGCATCAGGTGATTATTTATAATAATTAATTAATTTTGTAAATGGATTGTGACTAAATTGCAGCTGGCATATTTATTCCTCATTCATGACGAATACATTCATTCAAGTCATGACATTGACAACTATTTCATGTCAGGTGACGATTGATGCAATTATTCAACAAATCAAAAACATATGATATGAATATATTCAAATTCAATGATCATAAATAAATCATACATATATATTCAGCACAGTAGTCTAGAAAACAGTTCATCAATGTAAAACAGTAAAGACATTTTTGTCCCTGGGACAATTTCGATGGTTAAAGTGGGTTCGCATGGTGAGAGGTCACAAGTGTTCAAACCCCACCAAACGCCTCTATGGGTTTGGCCATCACACCCTTTTCAAGTGTGGTTTCACCTGTCATGTGGTTTGCGGTATTGCGTAGGGCCAGTGGGGTTTCTGGGTCAAGCCTAGGTAGAGGCTGCGGGTTCCCATGATATAAAAAAAAAAAAAAAAAAAAAAACAGTAAAAGACATAATGAAGGTAGCTTCACAACATAATTAATTCAACACATAATCATACCTTAATTCATTTAGTTACGTACATAGTGACATATATCATGAAGAATCTTGATATACACACTACGTACATACACATACATATACACACTAACAACAAATAGAGAAAAACAAATATCAACTTCCAAAACCCCACTCTAGAACACTTGTGGAAAGAGAGAGGAATCCCAAACATGATGAGCTTACAAAGAAAAACTAGAAGAGATTACATAACATTACCAGAGAAATTAACCTAATTAATTAGGGTTGGTGTTGGTCTGAGGGCCACTGCCACCACTTATGGGCGGCCGCGGTGGCGCCCTAGTGACGCTAGCGCTGCCTCCGCCACCGGTGGATCAGCCGGAGGCGGAGGAAGGTGGATCCGCTTGGACTTGGCTACTTCCTCCGTCGTCGTCGCCGCCGTGGTAAGTGAAACCTAGACAGTTGAGCACAGCGCTCATGAATTCTTGAAAATAATTGCATGGATTTTGAAAAGAAAGGTAGTCTTCATTACATTTCTTCTCCTCCTTAACCTCGCATTTCACCTCCATTTTTGTATGATATTATTTTCTCTGTCTCAAATTTATGGATCGGTAGGTGGTGTAAAATTTAATGCAGTCTTGTCCGCTTAAATATGTTTGACATGTAAGTATATAAATTAAGGAGGAAAAAAAACGCACACAGACACATGTATTTGTATATAATTTATATTTTTAGGTATTATATATATATCAAGTTTATCTCTATATGTTTTCAGTGCCCTGAGTTGACGGTGGCACATGCCAGCTTCGTGGCCTACCAATTTATTTTCAGACCAAAATATCCCTCTTGAGATTGATAACTTATATTGTGAGGGGCATCTCCAAGAATTAGAGCTATTTTACAGCTATATTACTTTATTTTACAAAATATCAATAAACATCATCTTCAATAGTTAATCTATTTTACAGCAAAAAGAAAAATTATTCAAAATACAGTAGAAAAATGTACTAAAAATATAATGGCGCAGTTACAGTATTGTGCTATTAATTGCGCAACACTATAGCAATATTCAAAATATAGCAGAAAGTAGGGGTGAGCAAAATATCCAATAACCGAACCGAACCGAATCGAAATATCTAATTTGGTTCGGGTGAATCGGTTATTTTGGACAATTCGGTTATAACTGAAATATATTTCGGTAGTATGGTTTTCGGTCGGGTATGAGTTTTTTTACCTGAATATATATCCGATATCCGAAATTTATATTTATATTAGTTTTTTAATATAAATACTAAACACCAATTACAATTTCAATTACAATAAACATGACGCATACAGAATCAAAAGGTATCTCGGGAAACAAACCCAGCAACTTCAAAGACTAAACACCAATACAAGAGAGATAATTAACAGAGCCGATAAGGAAGTCATAACGAATCGTACAGGCAAACATAGCATCCGTATTAGATCATTTCAAAATAAAGAAGCTTAAATCGTCAAACAGTGATTAATCAATATCAGATTGCAATTATAAAGAAAAATAAGTTACACAACACCACATGGTGTGGCATTAGAAGGTTCGAATGATTAAAAAAGCTTTGGATTTGGAGAATATGAACTTGAACTTTAAATTTGGTGTTTTGAGAAGATTGTAGCATTTTTATGAATTGTTCGTATTTGATAATGTTTTTGGAACTTTGAACGTTAACTTATGAAGATTGTTGGTAATGAGTTGTTTAGTATTTGGTAATGTTATTTATGAATATTACAAACTAGTTATTTGTTGAATATTAGAATGTTTTTTGTATGTTTTTGTTTAGAATTCAGAATCAGGGCAAAAATTCGATTTTATCCAAAATATCCGAAAAATCTGAAATAATTTTCGGTTATTTTAGTTTGGTAACCGAAATTATTTCGCTTTGGTTCGGATATCATTTCTAAAATATCGGTTATTTAATTCGGATATTTTTTTGACCATACCCGACCGATTACCCGAATACTCACCCCTAGTAGAAAGATAGGGCAAGGTTGGGGAGTTTTCATCTGCAATAAAGCGCTCAGCACTGTTTTACATCTCCTGTTGGAGATGGCCTGAGTACGTACCCATAAGGCTATAACATTATACGAGTACGTGTGGTGACCATAATAATTTGAAAATTTTAGTTGATTGTATTTCCATTTTTTAACTAAGTGTATTTTATTTTATAATTGAGCGTGACTCTTACATATTATCATTTAAAAATGTTCTTCAATAGGAGACCATCTCCTTTAATTAATTGAGAAAATACAAGTGAATTAATTTTTATGTATAATATACTACATGAGTTGCACGACTTTACTATGTGCAAGTAAATTAATGGTACATATGTGAGTAAGAGAACACCGAATGATCAAATCAACTTGTATTTATATATATGAATCACACATTTATCTCAAAAAATATATAAATCGCACATATGAATACATTAAATATCATGAAGAACATATATTCATAAAACTAATTATTTATTTTCACACACAATATGTATATCATACATATCATGAATGTATAATATATATATATATATATATTGGTCATTGTAAGAACTATATCTTTTTTATGAATTTGCAAACTAATTATATTGGAAACATATTGAAAATCGAAAAGGAGAGCAAATCAAACAAGCTTAGCACGTATAATGGTATTTTATCCTACTATCATATGGAACTATATATGCCCATTGAAAATAACATCAATGTATTCCCTCCATCTAAGAGGAAGATAGGAAGTATTATAAATCATTTTTCGTTTAAAAAGCAAAACATATAAATTGCTTTTGGAGAAACTGCTTAACCCTCATAATCTGCTTAAAGAAATTGAATATCAAGAAGTATGTAAATTTTATCTTCTTAGCCTTAATGATTAAATGAAAATCGATCAAATAAAGAATTTGCGTTGATAATAAAAGTAAAATAACAAAATTGATATCATTTTTCTTATAAAAATCTATAATGTGACAGTTATAAAGAAAATAAATTGTATTTTCAAATAAAACAATTTTATCGAACGGGCAATATTTACCACATGTTTGAGGAGTTCGCGGTGGCATGTGTTTGCCCTTGCCCTTGTTCGTCAAATGACCAAAATATTCTGTTTGGATTTTTGTTTTGAAAGGTAATGCATAGATATGTTACAAAATTGTTTTCAGACTATTTATTAGGATATCATAGGAATCATTAGTATTAAAAAAATTCTCCTATTGTAGTAAACCAATTTGATTGGGGGTAGAATCGTCTTAAACATGAGACCCACATATTTGTGATATTCAAAATAAGAATCCCAGCTGCTGCTGATAGAAGGGATGTCAGATTAGCGGTATCAACTCCTTTGTTCTGACTTTTTGTCCTTATTAGACCTACTCTTATTTCTGAATTATCTCCAACTAAATTATCTTACGGCCTTTTTTCAATTAATATTTATGGTAGGAATTTAGGTAAACTTCGTTGGTTTATATTTAGAAAACACAAACTGATTTACGTACAAACTCAACCTATAAGTATTTGTGAGATTTGAACTTAATAAATTTATATATTTATTATAAAGAGGATGAATATAACTAACTAAGTTGTCACGTGTTATATTTATATTGGGTGGATTATTTTATTTTATTTATATCTATTTATTTTGCTCTTCTATTAAGAGTAAGATCAAGTGAATGCATTTACTTGGGCTCGAAATGTGTAGCATGAAATATAGGGAGCAAAATGCTTCGAATAAAAAATATTGCATTCTTTGACCCCTTCTAATAAAATTTCAATAATTTGACATATGTGGATAGTATGTCATATCCTAGATGATGGCTCTGTATAATTATAAAACAAACATTTCACATGTAGGATTACTATTTGGTTAACATATATTTATGCCCACCTAAGTGTGTTGATGGAATTCATTATTATTTTAGATTACAGAGCATTTTGAGTATTTATCCAAATATGCACACTCTTCTTCATCTAGATGCACAACACATTCGATTTCAATTAAATTTTAATAAATTATAATTAAAAGATCAATACATGCTACGTAGGGAATAGTAAATCCTAATGAAACTAGGAATTTCATTATATCCTAATTGAAAATTAATAAACTCTAATAAAAATTACTAAATTTCACTTCATCTCTAATTAATTATTAATTAACAGATATGACCGTCCACACCAAAGTTTTTGTATTTTTCAAAAATCTCTTAATAAGATCTAAATACGAACAAATATAGCATCTGAAATCATTCTTCCTACACAAGTTATACCAAGCCCATTAGCTGAAATTTAATGGGCCTCATTAAATCGCACCAGGTTCGATCCCTTATCCACTTGGTTACAGTTCGAACCGTAACCAATGTAGGTTGAGTGCAGTAAAACTCGTCTATTGTAAGTTTAAATAGGCTTGTCGATTGGCTAATTTATCCATATCGATTCAAAATCACTCATAACATATTAAATTATAAAGCAACGATTTGATCGACTTGTCGATAAAGTTCCGGACCGCTTAGAGACCCATAGTTGAGTTTGTTTAATGAAGCTCTTATTCTTGTTAGCTAAACAAACCAAGTTTGAGCATAGTATTATTCGTGAGATATTCGGATTAAAAGTTCGTTCGTGAAACAAGTTGACCATAGTAGTATTCTATTCGTTAGCTCGTGAACAAGTTCGATTTAGTTTGAAAGTATAAAATTATCAACTAGATACAATTATTTTCTTTCTATAATTAATAATTATTGTGTTAAATCTCTAACTACTTTTATTTGTTATAAGAAATTAATAAATATATTGTATTATAGTGGGTAAAATAATTTATTTTAAAAATAAAATAATATATATTTTAAGCATATATTTAAATTCGGAAAATTTGTTTGGGTTCAATCAAGCTCGAATGAGCTCGTGAGCTCGGAATATTCGATAAATAAAGCTCGAGATTCGACTCGATACTAAACCAACCAAGCTTGAGCATGATGGTGTTCGGCTCGACTCGGTTCGATTACACCCCTACTTAGGTGATGTTTACTTTATATGATTAGTTTGAATAGATAAAATTAATCCAACATAATCAAGTGTTTACTTTTAAGAATTAATATTTGAGGATATCCCAAAGTCGAGATTATTTTAATCTTTTGAATTGTTCTTCATTAATTTTAATCCAATCAATATAGGTATGATTGAAATAATCCTCCAAATAAAGGAAAAATTATTTATCCCAATTTTAATCCTTCACTAATCCTTTATAGTAAACAAAAGGATTGATAGATAAAAATTATCTTATCACACATTTAATCCATCAAATAGTCAATCTTTCAAAATGTTAATCATGAAAAGTAAACACTCTCTTAATACATGTGACAAAAATGTGGATTTATATACATATATGCACAAAAAATTGTGTAGAATTGACCACTGCGAGACAAGTCACATTATTCTAAATTTACTCCCAAATCTAATATAACCAACTGAACTAAATCCGTAGGAGACGAGAGTAAAAAAATAAACTTGAATTGATTATCCAGATAATTTTAAACTTATATTTCAATGATATATTGGTAACTTTTATTGGTTTTTGTAATTACGAATATGCCATTAAATATGATATTGGATCGAATATTGAATGGTCTCATGATGAGATTGTCTAACACAAAACTCACCATATATATATATATATGAATGGTTCCAATAAAATTTTGTTTATCCATAAAAACATATGAAACAATATACTTTACATATAAAATTGATGCATTTTACATATAAAGTTGTTGTATTACGATAATATTGAGCAATGTTATTTTTTACCAAAATTCAATAATACATTAACTTTATATGTAAGTACATTTGTTTGTAGATATTTACACAAAAATAATTTTTTATTATAACTCAACTCGAACACGTGTTTTGATTTTGTTATAATGTCATTGGTTGTTGATGATGAAATAATAGTAATAATAAAAAAATCTTGGTGGCCTAATGCAGATAATTCCGCTTTCTACTTTAAGTAGTAACCAATAAAATTTGAATAAGATTACATAAAACCCTATTAACTCAATTCCCTCATATTCATAATTATTTATAAATATGCTCACACAAATTAAGATCCAGTTATTCGCTGTTAACACATAAAATCCTAATTTTTAACTTCGAGGTTATAATGCTTAAATTGTTAGTTTTGTAGTTGGTGTGCCTAATTAATAGGCATGGTAAAAGTTTAAAACGAAGATTTCGACTTTAGGTTTGTTAATCATCTTCAAATTAGATATTGAAATATGAAAGGAGAGAGAAAATACAAAGGATGAGGGGTCAACCATATCTTTATCATCATTTGGAATTATGGATTTCAAATAAATATGATCAAGTAAATAAAGGTGTTTTCTTCAAGATATTGTACTATTTTCCTATCATTAAGTTTGAAAAAACTTTGAAAAGCAGTCAACAATTGTTTCTCTATGATCGTAACACCTAATTGCAATCAACAATCTACTTCAAAAATGCAGTGTAGGTTGGACCTTTAATTACAAAAACCCAATATTTTTACTTTGTTTTCTAGGATTTAGATCCATATATTTTAATTAATATTTAATTCAATCAAGAGATTCATTACGATCTTATATTTTACATGTAATTTTCCTGTCATGTTAATTACTAAAAAAATTAGCCATATGCTCCCGTGTGATGCACCTGAAATAATTTTTTATTTATAATTTATATGGAATAAAACTTAACTCAATTATCATATAAAACAAAATAAAATTATGATTAAAAAATATTTCATCTAAATATTGTAACTTCCTTGTATACAACATTGTTAGTAGAATAATGAAAGTTCTTTTTAGGTTTTATGAAAATCCTCAGCCACTACCTTCAATTGACTAGATAAATTCACGAACATTTTGTGCAATAATCTGCAATTATATTTTCACAATTTTTATTAAGATTAATATATTCTACATTTGGTTACGTACTGGAATACACCAATCTTTTAGTCTAATTTGACATTTTATCTTATTCACTATTTCTGCACATTATTGTTGTCATTACAAAAGTCTATTAATTCAAAATTGGAGAGTTAAATCAAACAAAAATATGAATACTAAAAAGCAGCTACTCTTTCTGTTCAACTCTCCTCGCTCAAGCGCTACAGTTTCGTTGGAGATAGAAATATCAGAAGTTTGATGGTCTAAGAACTGATTCAACATATCTCTCAGAAAAATTGTTTCAAAATGCGTACAGCAATTATTCTGTAAAATGACTCAAATACCCTTTGCTAACATTAGAATCACCAAATCAACTTTGAAAATTTAATTCCCATTTTGGATTGGTTGATTTTGCTGTCGTACGATGTACGATAATAATTAAAATAACAAAATACAATAATAACTAAAAATGAATAATAAGTATATAAATATACTTAATTAGGGGGTCTCACTTGTGCGCGGCCCGCAGAGATCACCCCAATCAATGGATCCCTCTTCTAGAAACAACAACTACCAAGATTCAGTAACGTTATGATGCTATAAATTTAGGTAAATTCTGACATAAACTAATACAAAAGCATTCAAGAATGTTCCTTATGATATTAGGGATGCAAACTCATACTAATTAGTACTACAATAAGCAATACAAAGTATATATATATATATATATATATATATATATATAAATAGGGTAGGGTTCCGTAGTACCAAGTCCCGAGATAGATGTAAGATTTCAATCCGAGCCACAAATTTCAAACATCCGGACGCACCACAGCTTGACAAGTGGCATGGCAATTTTTCTTTTTTTATTTATTTTAATTCCGTCAGGGGCATAAGTGTAAATTCGTCCAGTAATAACCTAGCGGTAAATTCTAATTTTTACAGCATTTCATTCGCGCCTCAACAGTCTCTTCTTTTCCTCTCCATCTTTCCATCTTCTTCACTCAATTTTCATCTTCTTCGTTCGATTTCACCGCGCGAATCTGCTTCGATTTCAAATTCGCAACTAATTGACAACAAATCTTCGACATAAACACTTATTAATCCAAGATTTTACGCTTTTGGGAAAATCATGCCTCCGCGAAAAAGGAAGATTCCAAACCAAGATCATGAAGGTATTTCAGTTGTTAAACTTTGCAAACACTGTGAAATTAGAAAATCAAACATGCATTTTGTTTGATATGTTTAATAGGTTACTGAAAACAAAATTAATCAAACATGCAAGTTAAATATAAACTGCAAGTTAATCGAACATTGTGAAAAAATATAATAAGATCAAACATGCATTTTAAACTTAAGATTTATGATTTTTGCGTAATATATTTACGAGGTTTCTGAAAAATATGTTTAATCGAACATGCAAACTGCCAGTTTTAGTACTTTGTACAATTTTTCCTTTTATAGAAAAAGTGATAGAGATCTGGTACATCGTCCCCGCTTTTTTAAAGAATGATATTTCTTTCGGTCCCCCGTTCTTTTGTTTGTTTATGCTCTTTCTCTGTTTCAAGTTGTTGTTTGGTACTTCACTTTCACATGTGTATTGATGAATGAGCCTATAAACCATGAATTTTTAATGTCCATAGTATTTATCGTTTCTTTAGTATAATCTTGACCATTTGTTAATGTATGCATATATATAGATAACTGTATGCAGTGTTTGGCATATTTGAATGCATTATATAGTTTATTATTTGTTTTCATCGTTGATCGCACTTAAAATATATATGTCTCGCTTGTTGATATATTTTAAATGCATGTTATTGCATTATCTCTCGCGAGTTTCTATATACTTCTCTTTGTGCATTTAAATTTTAGTTTCACCAATCAATTAATTATATATGAATTATACACCTTCGTTCTATGCATATATATGGAGAACGCATGCGTGTTTACTATATCCGAATGCGATATATTTCATTTCTGATTTTCACTGTAAAGTATATATGTATGCATACTTGCTAGTCTATGAATGCATTGTATAGTATTATTTCATGCATTATTCAAACCTAAAAATTTAGAGCAAGCTATAGTCTGTGTTGATGATGATTTTGAAACACAACCAAGAAAGAAATTGAAGATCGTGGCAAAAGATCCAAAGAAGGGAAAGATTGTTGTCAAAGGAGAAAGTAGTAACCCTGCACAAATTAGAAGAGTACAAAGGGTTAAAGACTATCCAGTATTGATAAACAGAACAACTACCTTATCGTTGGTTGATTCAATACAAAAATTGAATGACAGACAGAGAAAAGTTGTGAGAGAAATTGGCTTTGAGAATATTTTAGAATTGAACATAAAGGAATTGCCATTAAGGCTTGCCTACTGGGTTGTGGATAATTTTGACAGCCGTGATTGCCAGTTAAGTTTGAAGAAGAGAAGAAGTTTACAGATAGAAGAGGAGGATGTATACAGAATATTCGGATTTCCAAGAGGAACGCAGAAAATTGAACCAAAGAAAAATGAAAGGACGAAGAATGAGGTGTTGGAGCAGTGGTATGGTTTTTTCGAGAATAGGTATAAAATAGTTTCTCCTATGTTGGCAGAAGAGTTGTTGAAACATGAGGATGGTGGAATATGGTTCAAGAGACACTTTGTTATTCTACTAATAGTGTCTCTCATTGCAAATACTAGTGATGGGTACATACATCCTTTCATAATGCACCATTTGATTGATGTAGATAATCGAAAAATCAATTGGGCACAATACTTGATAAGTTGTCTTGTTGATCGCAAGTCAGCATGGGAAACAAAGAAGCAAGCATTTGGAGGCCCAACATTGTTCTTGACGGTAATTTCAGAACTTATAAATAATCATTTCATTGTTATATATGTTTACAATGTCTAATCATTACTTATTGAAAAAACATGCAGTTATTTTATCTTGACCGAGTTAAATTCAAATCAATGACTGTATCAAGAAGCTATCCAATCTGTGTGAACTGGAATTATATCAAAAGTAAAGAACGTGAATTGAAAGAGATAGAAGCTGGAGGTTTTGGATTTGGGTTGCCATGTGAACCTATTACATGTACAGAGACTGATGTTATTGATCGAGATGCTGCTGAACAACAACCAAAATCTACACCGATATTGGAAGGATGCGTGACAGAGCTCCTTCAAGATGCTAGGGAAATAGCTAACAAGTTAGTAAAATTCGTGACAAAGCTTGAGAAAGCACCAGTTGAGGCTTTTGATGATATCAACTTCAGGAGAACTATGGAGAATGCCCATCAAATGATTGGGTATAACATATCAGAAAAATACAAAGATCTTGAAGCTGGACCTTCTGAAATTAGAGAATCACAACTGGACAATGCTTTCTGGCAACAACCTGAAGTAATCAAAGCTTTTGATGAAATTGTTGATGCAGTGTTCAAAAGAAAAGAATACATTGATAATCTTGACAATGGACCAAGCTTCAAACTGGGAATATCACAGATGTTTCCTCCATCACAGGAAGATGATGATCCTCAAGGAACCAAAGAAAATGTAAGTTGCTGGATTTTATTGTATTTGCTCCATATTTGTATTTTAAATACGAAATCCTCATACTCTGAATTTAAATATGTAAGGAACCAAAGGACAATCAAGTTAATGATGATGATATGGTCATTGCTGACCAGGATTATATACTGAGGACACCAACAAGTCCACAAATGAGAGAACATGAGGTACTAAAATTATAATCTTATCTATTTTGTAAATGCATTCTTATTTCATATATCCTAATTTTGAATTTAAACAGGTGCATGATCAAGTGCAACAAAAAAATATTGAAGCTGTTGTAAAGGAAGGTGATCAGTATTCAAAAGAAAATGTATTAAAATACATGAACAAAGTTCAATACGAGGCATAAACATTTGAATAGACATGCATGGACTTGAAATGCATGTAAAAATAATGTAAGTTGTGGTTTACAAATTAAGACAATGAGAAGTCGATGAAGATGAAGGTGATGAAGTCAAGAAAATGAAGAATCAAATGTAAAAGGAAAAAGAATATACGAGGTAATATTAAAAGATACTATATATTCTTTTCGGATCCTAAACATAGAAAAATACATATCACACATTACTGCCTCTTAGAATTTAAAGCGTGCAGAGAACAAAATATGATTGAACCCACAAATCTAGTTTACAACCGGACAAGAAAGACAACTAGAACAGAGACTTTATTATCCCCATTTGTCATCAGACCAATAAACCCCAGTGAAAATATTACTGCAGATGAGAGTGCTCTAGCATTCTATGCATTGCATAATGCAGATGAAAGAATGTATGTTTAGTATTATATTATTTTTAATTTGGTAAATTACAAAATATATTTTAACAAACTGATAAATTTTGATGTTATGAAAGGGAGGATGTCCTGTTCAAGTGTGGTCAAGTTGAACTCCGACGAAGAGAATTGATGACATTGAACCATGGAAATCTGATTACAATATCAGTAATTGATATATGGTCGATAATTTTGAATGCCAATGAGGGGCTTCGATCTCAAAATTCACCATCTCGGTTCTTTGCTACAACTGACCCTTGTGTAAGATTTAAATTTTTTATATTAATTTTTTATATTTATGAATACTTTGCTGATTTTTTTTTCACTTTGTAGCTTCGTCCAATCACCGCACTCTCCTCGAAACTTGGACAATAGAACGTGAGACGGTCATTGTTTGATGAGAAACTTCAAGAAGAAATAGGAAAACACAAGTTTGCTGATCTGCAAGATATTGATTTGGTATACAAAATATAAGTTCTATTATTAAAAGATTTAATATTTGTTTGCTGACATTTTATATTGTTTTTCTAGTTTTTCTTTCCAATTTACAGGTCAGGACATTATTTCATAATCTGCATCGATGCAAGGATTGGAAGGACAATAATCTTGGACAATATTAATCACAAGAAGGAAAATTGTGACATCCAGAAGTATACTACCATTGCCGAGCCATTGGTGAGTTTTCTTATTAATTTCTTGTGTTCATGAATGCATAAAAATTTTATTTGTGTATGAATTGCAATGCTGATTTACGTACAGGTTGATTTTATGGCCCATTTTC
The DNA here is from genome assembly GCA_036937905.1 of Salvia rosmarinus. Taxonomy (NCBI): domain Eukaryota; kingdom Viridiplantae; phylum Streptophyta; class Magnoliopsida; order Lamiales; family Lamiaceae; genus Salvia; species Salvia rosmarinus. Next base: position 5,234,593 of record CM072813.1, read on the forward strand.
TTGAAAAGAGAAAGCTAACCACAAAGGCGAGAAAGCTGCGCAAGCCTGGTTATACGGTCTTGATGATGCCATGGGCTGACCCAAACAATTTTATTGATTGTGGGATTTACATTATGCGTCACATGGAGACCTATATGGGACAGAAAAACAACAAATGGAGGCCAGGATTCTCAAAGACATCAAAGAAACAGATGGGAAAGTTCAGGGTGAAGTATTGCGCTTATATACTGAATGCGGATTGCAATGAGTTAAACAATCACAACCTGACAGAAGCACACTTGTACTACAACAGAAAACGCAAGGATAGAAACATCAGCTTGGCCGACATTCTATTTCCGTGACGAAAAAATTTGTGTTAAGATCAGACAAACAATGCAATATATTTTCTTTTTTGGTATCACTTGTTGATGGCAAACTGTTGATAGATGATGGAAAAACAATTACTCTCTGTGTTGGATGATGGAAATCTGTATATGAATTAGCATATTTTGTACAACGCATGTGGATTTTAATAGATATTATGTGTTGTGTTCTAATTTTAATACACTTGCAATACTCTTTGAATATAGTATTTTACGTGATTGTAAAAAACTACATTTGTTCTAAGAGGACAATGCATTTTATAACACATGAAACTGCATTACTATATAGAATCCGCATTCTTCAAAACTAGGAACACAAACAATGCATGTAAAAGCATAGAAAAATGCATTTTAAAGTAAAGGTATCTGCATTTACAATTATACTTGCAACTTGTAAAAAACTACATTTGTTCTAAGAGGACAATGCATTTTATAACACATGAAACTGCATTACTATATAGAATCCGCATTCTTCAAAACTAGGAACACAAACAATGCATGTAAAAGCATAGAAAAATGCATTTTAAAGTAAAGGTATCTGCATTTACAATTATACTTGCAACTAGAATTCTGATATAATTAACATCTGCATACAACTGACATCAACTCGAATTAACATCAAACACAACATCACATTCATAATAAAGATATAATTATCACAAATGCATCTAATTATGAACAAATCTGCATTTAGAACATCATTAGGTTTATGTTCATCATCACACTGGTATATATTCATCTTCAAAACTTGAATTAACATCAAACAAAACAGCATCATCATTTTGGTAGTCTCAAAAAATATACTAAAATCCAAAAATAAATCATAAATCTGATAATACTAATCTAATGAAACTAATCTGAAACAAGTTCTTGATCACAATTACGAGCATCATGATGTGCCATCTGTTTACAATTGCTGCATTTTCTCTTTGACTTCTCTGTCTTCTTCAATGCCTTCTCCTTGTTGGACTTCAACCTTTTTCCACTTCCTTTAGTCTTAACAACATCCTGAGGCAGACATCAACTGCTCGAGGTACACGACCATAAAACACTTCAAACATATCACTATTTGAACTGCCTCGCTATAAGCATTGAAGGTATCATGCACCCTTCAAAAGCTCGCAATAATTCCTTCATCTCGACAGATCACCTTGTATCAACCCAATACAACTATTAGCCATCGATACACAATGACACATCATATCCTTATCCACAAAAGATCGACTTCCACCAAGAACTGATTTTGAACATCAACAAACTTTGTCCAACGACTTACAATGTATTTGCTAGGAATACTCTTGAACTTCATGTTCTTATAAACACGATGATGTGAGAACAAAGTAGTCCATGCCTCACAAAATACGTGCAATCACAAGAAGAATTGTAATCAACAAATTGAATGACACAATAAATGAATTATTGTCACCATCATCAACTACATAAACACTCTCAACATCACCATTCTTAATCTCCAATATGCAACATGTAAAACTAGCCGATACAATATGTTTTGAACCTTAGAAAAGATGCTCTTAGTGTAAACAAATACGCATGTCTTTCAATTGGAAGATCAGTGACCAACTTGGGAAAACAAGATTCATCAATACTGTTAAGATGATTAGATTCATTTCTTTGAGCCTCAATAGCACACTCAAAATGAATAAAGAACTCAATAAGATTTGCAGCTTTATTGAAATATCGTCGGAAAAAACTATTCTCACTCTCGGACATAGATGTCGTCCTAAACAAGCCACTCATCTCAAAATCCCTAAAAAAGGCTGGTATCCAATATTTACGAATCCCAAACATGGTATCAAACCACTTCTCACCAACCAAAGCATATTGTTCCATTAAATCATGCCACTTCTTTTCGAAAATCAAAGGCTCAATGTGATCAGACCAAACAAGACTATAAAAGTCCTTCTTAAAGTTTTCATCATTTCTAAGAGCAACAGGAACTTTATCAGCCACTTTAAGCATAATGTGCCACATGCAAAATCGATGACGCGTACCAACTAAAATCTGTTCAATGGCCTTTTTTAAGGCTGGATCCTGGTCATTGATTATCATTCTTGGTTTCTTTCCCATGTAGTCAACAAATTTATGAAGAACCCATGCATATGACTCTTCATCCTCATGTGAAATCAAACCAGCACCAAATGTAACACACCTTCCATGATTATCCTTCCCCGTGAAAGGAACAAATTTCAAATTGTATCTATAAGATGAATGATAAAAACAAAACAGAAATTAGCATTAAATATTATAAACATAACTAAGCAAGGTAAAATTTGCAAAAATACCTATTTGTTGAATATGTTGCATCAAACGATACAGCTTCACCAAACACATTGTATTTCTCAATAGATGTTGGATCAGCCCAAAATAACCGTGTTAGTTTATCAGATGAATCCACACAGTAATCAAACGTAAAATCACTGCAAATCTCACGCTTATTGTGCAAGTTATTCAAGAAAATCGTGCATCAACACTAACAACATGCGCACGCAAATCACGCAAAATTCTTAAAGTCAATGCTTGTGCACCCCACCTCTTCATATCTCCCAACCAATTCCTTAAATAGACGGAAAGACTTCACAGGTCCAACATTTGCTCTAACACAATTCAAAACAAAATTCTTATGACTACTATCCATATTGCGATTAAAGCGCATGAAATGCCTGTAACTCTCTGAAACAAATATGTGATTATGAGCCTCAACAAACTGTAACAACATATCCATGACCATCAACAAGACGATAATAGCACGAGCTTTACGGTTTACTCTTGTCGTCACCTACATCTTTCTTTGTACTCCCACTATCATACTCGACCTTCACGAGTACATACCACATACCTACAAGTAATAACTCCACTTTTCGAACGCTTAATAGGACCAAGCCGCCTTGAAACCCACAACTCACCGCATAAGTCATGTAAAAGTTTTCACCATCTTTTAATGTTGGAAATTCCTTCCAACATTAGGTTTTTGTTCATTATCACACCGTGGTATATATTCATCTTCGAACTCAATTCACATCAAACACAACATCATCTCGCATAATAAAGATATAATTGTCACAAATATATTTCATTATGAACAACTATGCATTTAGAACAAAGATAGACATACATATAGAGTTCTTGAAAATACAAAACATAAAATTATACATCATACACAAATAATGCATTCAAAATAACGTAAACATGCATCTAAATATGAAGACTATCGCATTTAAACAACTACACCGCAACTCGAAAAGCTAAACTTTAAAAAGCATACAAACCATACCAACATACACAAATAATGCATTCAAAATAACGTAAACATGCATCTAAATATGAAGACTACTGCGTTTAAACAACTACACCGCAACTCGAAAAGCTAAACTTTAAAAAGCATACAAATCATACCAACATACACAATAATGCATTCAAAATAACGTAAACATGCATCTAAATATGAAGACTCTGCGATTTAAACAACTACACCCTACAACTCGAAAAGCTAAACTTTAAAAAGCATACAAACCATACCAACATACACAAATAATGCATTCAAAATAACGTAAACATGTATCTAAATATGAAGACTCATCGCATTTAAACAACTACACCGCAACTCGAAAAGCTAAACTTTAAAAAGCATACAAACCATACCAACATACACAAATAATGCATTCAAAATAACGTAAATCTATGCATCTAAAGAATAAAATATCTGCATGTATACAAGTATAACATGCAGCTCAATTGCTGTATTTTTCAACAATGCGTTAAATATCTCAAATAATGATAAAACCACGGGCATAAGCACCGATACTCTTAGATTAATTCAAAAAAACTAAATATGTATGATTTTTCAATGAATTAATACAAATAATGGTAGAAACCCAGCAAAATCGAAGAAAATTTGATTTCCCAACTTCAATTATAACAAATACAGATTACCGCAAACTTATAGGTATTACCTGTGTGCTCGAACTCCATAGTTAGATCTCCAGAAAACTGAACAATCGGCTAATGAAGAATTTGATCCGTAAATATAGAAGAGTTTTTAATTTTACTGCGTAAGAAGGAGAAGGAAAGAATCTGTTAAAAAGGAAAATAATCAGTTCAAAAAAGGAGGGTAAAATACGTTCGAACCAAAATTAAAAGTAAATGACTAATATACCCTTACCTCCAAAACTTTATGCGTAAAACACATAAAATTCCTGCGCAAATCTTAGCCATCCAATTAATAGGATGGATGGATGAGATTGAGTACTACATACTATCTGGGGCTTGGGTATATATATATATATATAAATTGGATCAAATACAAATCAATATTAAAGTATAAAATATGAACTATTTTAAGTTCTTGATTTGTGAAGATCTACGACGAATTCATAATCTTGCTTGATGAATTCAAACACTAGGTTCGAATCATATAATGGAAGAATTTTTATTTTTTTGAATTCAAATATTTTCACAATGAATTCAAATGATTTCATGAGTTTTTAATTTATACGTCGAAAAGGTTTTTTACCGTACTCACCATCTCTCTCTATATTTTTTCCAATCATGGCCTTGAAGCTAATTTAGGGACTTTTGCTGTCACCACGTCCTTTCTTTCCCCATGGCTCATGTTTTGGATTAGGGCCTGTGTTTACGTAGTTAGTACTGCGTTGAATTCTAGGAGCTTTCTTGAATTTGCTTGGACTCCTGCTAGCACATTTTGCAGTTTCATTGCAATATTATCCCAAAAAAGCTATAGCCTCGTAAACCTATATTTTTCGTTTCAATGTTTTGTTACTCAACAATGCACCAATAAAAGTTGTTCTATAATAATCGAAAAATAAAGCCGCAACTGAATACCTTATCTTGTGAAGTGAGGGGACAGAAAACAATCACAAACATGGGAAATCCCTCGCTCCATCGAATTTGACTCATTTCTTTTCGACACGTAAGATTATTCAAAAGAAATATATAAAGTGATTAAATGAATAAAAGTAGTTATGATCTATATCTTTTGAAGAGATAATTATTTTAAAAAATGAAATGAGTCAAGTTAAATGTGACAACTTGAAAATGAATACATGTAAGTTTGATAGACGAAGAGAGTATAATGATAGAAATCTCCTTGATTTTTTTCTTAAACTTCGAAATTGCCATTCCAAAATTGATTTGAAATCAATTGCAAATTAATTGCTGATTTGAAATTCTCCTATTAAACATAGAATAAATACATGCTTGAAATGAACAAGTAGTTATGGGTAGGCATAAAGTGATGGCTATAATTAAACCACGAACTTATTGAATAAATTCAACCAACTCTATGATTTTGTTAAGTGAGGTACACGTTTTGTTCTGAGTGGTTTGCAAGTTATTGAATAACAACGTGAATGTACCTAATACTCATAGAGAGTATTAGAAAATAGCACTGCGTGTTTCTATAAACACAATAAGTGAATAAGTATATAAAATAAAAAGAAATAGGTATCATATGCTCTAATCATTTTGATTTTGTATATATGAGAACGTGTTTATGCAAATTTATGATTAGCACACAAATATTACGAGCATATGTATGTGGAGTGAGGTTCAAATAAGAACACGTTATAATTAAGAACTACGAAAATTCTTTACGAACAAAATGAATATGCTATGAAAGTTAATGAATACGCTACGAAAGTTAATGAATCCAAAAATTCGGAATTTTCACTCATAAAAATGAAAAACCAATGCACTTTATCTACGCAGTTAATGCATTTTACGTGTAAAGCTAATGCATCATTGAGTTTTCGTAAAAAATAACATTATTCATCAATATTTCATAGTGCATTAACTTTATACATAAAGTGCATTAACTTTGTACATGAAGTGCATTGGTTTTTAGGTTTTACGGAAAATAGGTTTTTGTTTGATCTCTTCTATATATATATATATTACATTCCGTGTGAAATTTTAGCAGCCAAATAGACTTTTCCATACAAAATAATTTTGGTCTAGATAATTCTGTTCTAGATTTGAAACACGATTAATTAATATGTTAAAGTTGAATGTATGCTTTAGATTTAACAATTATCTCAATTTTGGCTGTAATGCATGTAATTGTTTTTTTCTCTAATAAAATAATAATTAATAAACAAAGCCAGCAACCAAACTACATTTTGTTTTTCTTAATTATAAATAATAAAACTTTGTTATAATCAAATCCATATCAAGAATTAAACAATGCTACTAAATTCATACTATAATCAAATCCATATCATTAATCAATAAAAATTAAACTATGCTACTAAATTCATACTAATTAATCAACAAGAATTAAACTATGCTACTAAATTAACACGATAATCAAATACTATAGTCAACAAGAATTATAATCAAATACTATAATCAACAAAAATTATACTATAATCAAACACCTTTATTTGGCGGCTTCCAGCAACGACCACGACGGCAGGAGGGACGTCGGCTTCCGGCAGTAGAGCGTCGGTGTTGGTGTCAAATGCGGCAGCTTCTGACAGTAAGAGGAGGCAGAGAGAGCGGCAGCGTGGCAGAGTCGCAGAGAGGCAGTGAGATGGTAAGTGTGGCGTCGATGGCAGAGAGGTGGTGACATCCAGCTGAGATAAGGGAGAAAGATGTCGACGGGGAGGGAGAGGAGGTGAGGGAGAAGGCGGCGGCGTGGAGGGAGAGGAATTATGGTTCAGATGAAATCGGAAAAGGGGGAAGCCCGACTTTGTTTTAAAAATGGACGACGGACTTACGATTGACGTTCTACGACGGACACATGTCCGTCGTTAAACTGATTTTTAATTTATAAAATTAAAAAAAAAGAAAATAACGACAGACACGTGTCCGTCGTAGGTCCGTCGTTGATCATCGAGAAGTGGGCAAAGTAAACAAGTCAAGGTTGATATTCCTCTCCGTCGTTACTCTCTAACAGATTCACGATTGTCATTGATTCCGTCCTAGCGCGGTATAATTTTTTGTATCAAAATAAACCTGCCCACAATTAATACCCGCCCAAAGGAATATTGAAAGGTGTTTGACTATGAACGGGGTTATGATTCTAGTGTTCCATCACTTTCCACGACTTCTATTTGATTGCCAAATTGTAAATTTCACAAATGATAAAATATCACTTTCCATAAGAGTGGAGAATTCGGAGAAATATAACTTTTTTGGTCGAATAATTCTCCACATTTTAATATATTCTAGGTATATTAAATTAATTAATCCACGACCTTATTGCGCCTTTTGAATTTAGACATATCCCCAAAATATATGTGGGAGGGGATGGCCGAATCTTCACCAAAAGTTGAAAATTTTCTATATATGAAAATATTCTCCTGTATATGTAGTATTATAATTTGTCTAGTGTGATATAATCATATTATATACTATACTTTTAAACATATAAAGAAGTAATTGTATATAATAACACTACTTTTACTCATTTTGTGATTCACCGGTCAACTTATAAATTTTGGTACCAAAAATATAATCTCAACACAAGATGGAAGTAAAACTAAGATAGTTATTGAGAAATTACATATAGACTAACTGTATGCTTGAAAAAGTTATAAAAGTTACGATATCATTTAAGGTGGTTGACCAACCAATCATGTACTTTTCATACTCCCAAATGAACTTTAATTTTGCGTAACTTCGATTAATGATGTAAACTATACAAGTTATTAAGTTCGTGTTTTTTGTGTTAACATTCAAAAATGGTGTTAAAGAAAGAAATGAGAAAAATGATATTATTATATGCAATTAGTCAAAAATAAATTACCATTAGATAATTTTACGTGGATTCACTACTTTTCATTTATGTTATATGAAAAATAATTGTTCGAAAAAGAAAAAAAAAGGTTATATGAAAAGTAAATTATAGGTGTGGGGTTTTTTTCTAAACAATAAAGTAAGTAGATTGTATAATCCTTTTATTTTATTTAAGGGGGCAAGTTTCATGCATTTCTAAGTCCAACACTAAAAGATAATTCATTCATCTCATCCAAGATGATTTATTTTTTTCGATACAATTATTTGGGAGAATAATATAAAGTTATTAAAGTAATAAAAAATAGATAGGTTTTATAATTTTTGAAAAAATAATTATTTCTTAAAAAAAAAACAGATCATCTTGAATGAAATAACCTAAAAAAGAATACAAGTCATCTCGAGTGGGAAGAGAGAGTATAATATATGGATTTCTTCGGAAAAAAAAAAGTATTTATGTATAAAAAAAAGAAAGAAAGTGTAGGCTGACAGTCTCAGTTGTGAGCGCGAAGCCTTTCAAGGCTATGGAATTGGGCAGGCGGGGTAGCCTCCCATCCCGTTCGGGCAGCTCTCGAACACTGCACAGTTCACACACACAGACACACGCCCCAAAAGAAAAACGATAATTATCCCATACACCCGCATTCTCTCTCACCTCCACACTTCACTGCAGAGAGAGAGAGAGAGAGAGAGAGGGGGATGATTTCTATTCTCTAGAGAGAGAAAGGGAAAAAGCAAAGTACAGAGGTTAAAAAGTTTGCAGAGAGCTATTAAAAGTGTTGGGTAAGTATAAGACTACTAAACAAGCCCCGCCAAAGTACACATTTTTATACACATTCAAGAAAAATAAAAAAAATACGCACAAGTTCCATTTCGATTTCTGGGGTTTTCAAAGTCCAGGTCGTGTGATGGGATCAGTTTCGTGAATGAAACAAATCAAAGCGTTTTGGGCCGAATGAGGGGGTAATGGCATCTAGGTTTTTGTGGGTTTTCAGTAAATGCTGTGGATTTCTTCATTTGGATCTGAGGTACTGTGGGTTATAGTTATAGATACAGTTCCTTGTATGTATATGTGGGGATGATGAAGTTGATGGGGAGATGGAGTGTGGTTTCGCTGGTGTTTTGGTTGATCTTGGTGGTGCATATTTATGCTAATATGGAAGGTTTGTATTCTTTGATGTGGATATTTACCTAATACTGGGGTTTTTTCTTGTTTTTTTTGAAAAATTCCTTGTCCCTTATTTTTTTGGTTTTGTGTTTCATTTTTGGGCGGATTCATGATTTGTTTCTTTGAATGCGCTTTTCTATTTCTGGTTTAAAAAGCTCTGAGTTTTAGTTTGAGATTGCAGCTAGAGGTGAGATAGAAAAATGCAGAGTTTAAGTATAGCAACATTCATAAGTCGGAACATTGTAATGCCTTTTTTCTTCCATGATTTTGTGATATGTGTTAAGCAAGCAATTCGAGATTATTCTTGCAGAATCTTTTATAGCTATTTCACAATGTTGTTTGAAATTTACTGCAAAGCAGCTGTTATAAGGGAATAGAAGCCTAGGAATGCTGAGTTTCAAGTTTTTATAGATATTACTACATGTATGCTTGAGCACACCTTTCTACATACTGTATCGGGCAATGAGCTGTTGATCTGTTGATTGACTTTTGCGTTTAATTTTGGCCATTGGCATGTTTGAATAGGTGATGCTTTGCATAGCCTTAGGACAAACTTGCAAGATCCTAATAATGTTCTACAAAGCTGGGACCCGACCCTTGTCAACCCTTGTACATGGTTTCATGTCACCTGCAACAATGATAACAGTGTGATAAGAGTGTAAGAATCTGTTCGTTCTATCCCTCTTCTCGTGCTACTATTGCTTCTTTAGTCGATTCACTCTCTGATAGTTCACTAGTCGGAGTGTTGGTCTAAGCTGTTCGCATCAACTCTGTTTTCAGTGATCTGGGGAATGCTGCTTTATCGGGTCAATTAGTCCCGCAACTTGGTCTATTGAAGAATTTGCAATATCTGTAAGCCTCGTTTGTGCTTTTTACTATCTACTTTTATGGTTATATTTCAACTATGGTTTGGAAGTTTAGTTGTCTTGGATTCATTTTAGAGAATGCATTAGAGAAATGCAGTTATGATGGGATTTTGATGCCATGACATGGCAATAATTTTCTTGATAGCCATAAACAAATTGGCTTGATTTTTGTTCCTTATTTTCAACCAAATGCATATTTGTCCATGTTAGTATCTGGAAAATCACGTCAAAGACAGCATTTTAATTCCACATGAGCTCCGAGAGAGGTCATATTTGAGAGAGGTTTGGTTGAATCCAGTATCAGAGATCTTGTTTCAGTATTGTTGTTTGGTTAATGTATCACTTCATTGACACAATTACTTGCCCTTAATCGCTGCATACAATTTTTTTTTTTTTGGGGGGGGGATGCTGCTCGAGTAGTTCTTAGTAGATTAACACTTTAGGAATTTCCATGCTCATTGACTTATTTACTGAATGATCTATGATTTATTATAAATATTATATACTATTTTGACTTACGTTTGTTTCTGTTGATTTATATGATGAGACAGGGAGTTATACAGTAACAACATTAGTGGGCCGGTTCCCAGTGATCTTGGAAATCTGACTAATCTGGTGAGCCTGGATCTCTACTTGAACAGTTTCACAGGTCCCATTCCTGAATCGTTGGGGAAACTGTTGAAACTGCGATTCCTGTGAGTAAAATTCTCCTATTCTAGCAAATAGGATGTGCATTTTTTATGGTTTTCTTGTCTATTGGCATCTCCCTGCATTTCGTTTAGCTGCTACAAACAGGCAGGGAATAATTTTGTACTGTTCTTGCAAGGCGTGTTTACTTTTGAATCTTGCAAAATTATGGCATTGTGAATCTTATCGTTTGCTGTTATGTTTTTGTAAGGATAGCCGGCTTAACAACAACAGCTTGATGGGTCCGATCCCTATGTCGTTGACCAATGTTTCTTCCCTACAAGTGCTGTGAGTGTCATCTAAAATATTTCTTTCTGTTCCGACATGCACTTTAGATACGGGATAGTGATTATCATCATGTATTGCAAATTCCTGCAGGGATTTATCAAACAACCAGCTTTCTGGTGTAGTTCCAGACAACGGCTCCTTTTCTCTGTTCACACCTATCAGGTATTTCAATCATGCATCTACTAGTACTAGTTTGAAATGTCATTTTCTGTCTCCACCACCTGCTCTCTCTCCCCCCCTCTCTCTTATCTGTATCTGACATAGATGATGTGCGTCCACAGTTTTGCAAATAACTTGAACCTATGCGGCCCAGTCACTGGACGTCCATGCCCTGGATCACCTCCATTTTCTCCACCCCCTCCGTTTATTCCGCCATCCCCTATTTCCTTACCAGGTTTTCCTAGTTTACTATCATAGTTCAATTCAGTGCTTCAAATGTAACGTAATTTTTCTTCCACTTCGATGTTTGATAATGACTTTTCTATCTTTTTGTGCTACTGCAAGCAATGCAGTAGTCCTATGTTCACATATGTCGCTATGAAATTGCCTGAAATTCAATATTGTGAGAATTGGTTCGGTTATAGAATTCAACGGAGTTTGTATTGATTGTTTAATACATATAGAATTCATCATCTGTGCGAAAAATCTCAAATTGATCAATAACCAATTACATCTTGGTTGCGGGATAGGAAAATGTTATGATAAAACACCAAAGAATTTGATCTTTTTCACTATAGTCTGTCCTTCAACAGTTCGAAGTATACTATGAATTGTCAAAAACTTTGAAAACATAATTTGAGGCACGCGACTCTAATGTATCCGCCCTAATTAAATCCTAATTGTAATAAACATACTCATTAGGAATTAATAAATCCTGATTGGGGATTAGTAAACCCTAATTGGTTGGATGCACCGTATATTTGGATGTACACAAGAGTTTGCCTAGTTTGAGATACAATTATCTGGAAAATAATCTTATATTCACTAGAAGTACATCACACTGCACTTCCTGAAAAAATGGCCTATTTAGGTCTCGATAAAATTGAATTGCCTCATATTCCTACTTACTTTATGTAATTGCAGGAGGGAATAGTGTCACGGGAGCCATTGCCGGTGGAGTTGCTGCGGGCGCTGCTCTGCTATTCGCTGCACCTGCAATCGCCTTTGCATGGTGGCGTCGGAGAAAACCACAGGAATATTTCTTCGATGTACCAGGTCTGTGATTCGATTTAGAAACATAATTTTATGGAGTAATCTCATTGTTTCTCAGTAACTTATCTGATTACATTGCAGCTGAGGAGGACCCTGAAGTACATCTCGGACAGCTCAAAAGATTCTCTCTCCGAGAGTTGCAAGTTGCAACCGATACTTTCAGCAACAAAAATATTTTGGGGAGAGGCGGCTTTGGAAAGGTATATAAAGGGCGTCTCGCAGATGGATCCCTTGTTGCCGTTAAAAGGCTTAAGGAGGAGAGGACCCTGGTGGTGAGCTCCAATTTCAAACGGAGGTCGAGATGATAAGTATGGCCGTGCACCGTAATCTTCTTAGACTCCGTGGCTTTTGTATGACTCCGACAGAACGGTTGCTCGTTTATCCATATATGGCTAATGGGAGCGTTGCATCGTGCTTAAGAGGTGATCATTTTTTCAGATATGCCTTCTTTCTACTATGTTTTGTCAATTAGCACAATCTTGATTTTAAGCTTCGTTAAATCCATTGCAGAACGTCCGCCTAATGAACTGCCACTTGATTGGCCGACAAGGAAGCGCATCGCGCTTGGATCTGCACGGGGCTTATCATACTTGCATGATCATTGTGACCCGAAGATCATTCATCGTGACGTCAAAGCTGCAAATATCCTGCTAGACGAAGAGTTTGAGGCTGTTGTCGGGGATTTCGGTTTGGCTAAACTTATGGATTATAAGGACACCCATGTGACGACTGCTGTTCGTGGCACTATTGGACATATAGCTCCGGAGTACCTATCCACTGGAAAATCATCTGAGAAAACCGACGTTTTTGGATACGGGATTATGCTTCTCGAGCTGATAACAGGGCAGAGGGCATTCGATCTGGCTCGCCTCGCGAATGATGATGATGTCATGTTGCTTGATTGGGTACGTAACACCTTCTATTTTTGTTGAGCTAGCAGCCCCCCTGTGATAATCTTTTTAGATTCGAACAAGGTAGATAGGTCTACTTTCAGATGGTAGGGAACTTCAGTTGACACTAGTTTGACTGTACAGGAATGCAGTAATAATTTATGAGTAGTTGGTTTAAAGACTAGTAACACTACTCTATTGTATGTTTGAGCTAAGTTTTGACCTTGGAGTAGCTTAGAAGAAATAAATTCTTAATCACTAAATTATGACTAAAAGGAACATAACTAGGTATGACACACTGGCTCCATCCCTCTCTCTAGATTAGCTAGATGAAAACTATACTTAAATCTATCTCTGACTTTTCTATTTATTGTTTGCTTACTCATTCCATTTTATTACTTGCCTTTTTTATTTTTCATAGTTTACAAAATCCTTTTAATATATATGACCAACCTGGTTAATTATTGCAATTGTTTTACGTCTACATCAAAAAGTCTGTTACGCCTTATTCTATGGCAAGGTCTGATCTTCTGTTGCAGCATTGTGCAACATTTCCTATTGCATCTGTAGATGATTGCTGCCATTAAGGAAAATTTAAAATCTACAAAATTTTGTTTACGGGATTCACGAAAATAGTAAGATTTTGCATGTAATAGAAAAACAATCAACAATTTCATAAGCAAATTATTTTTTAAATTTCCTTCACACCACAATCCTATGTAGGTGCAATAGGAGAATGTTGCACGATGCTGCAATAAAAGATCCATCTTAATTTTCAAGCCATATAAGATGCTAGGCCGTTCCATTGCGTGTTTATCTGTCTATGTGATTTGAGATTTTATCTCAGTTTACTATTAAGTAAAGAAATCTGGTTAGCATCTAAGTTACGCGGCACATTCATTTTCAGGTCAAGGGACTTCTAAAAGAGAAGAAACTGGAAATGCTTGTCGATCCTGATCTGCAGAGCAATTACATCGAGTCGGAAGTCGAGCAGCTGATCCAGGTCGCTCTGCTCTGCACGCAGAGTTCGCCGATGGACCGGCCAAAGATGTCGGAAGTGGTGAGAATGCTAGAAGGTGATGGGCTGGCCGAGAAATGGGACGAGTGGCAGAAGGTGGAAGTCCACCGGCAGGAGGTGGAACTTGCCCCCCACCCTACATCCGATTGGATTGTCGACTCGACGGAGAATTTACATGCTTTCGAGTTGTCTGGTCCCAGGTGACCTACATGGCTCGATTAAAAAGAAGAAATTGTTAGGCCCTTTATTTTTTGAATTGTCACTTTTTTTTATTAGGGTTGAGGAATTAACAAAATTTGATTTGTGGTAGGGGGCTATTGTGAACTTGTCTTGTCACATTTGTGCATAGGTTGTTCAGCCTTTTGTAATCCATGGCCCTTATTTGCCTATACCAAAAAAACAGTAAAGTTGGTTAACAAGTTGACTGGTTTTCACCGTTGTATGAAACTAAATTGCTCATGTAAGAAAAATAACCATTTATTCATTAATTTTGCTCAGCAGGTTGATTGATGAATAGGGTGTTGAGAAATGAATATATAGGGTGCTAAATAGTTGAGAAAATTCCAATTGGAAATTGTGTCTCAAGTGACTATAGCTGCGGCTACAAGAGTTGAAAATTTCGTCAACTATTGTTAGACTTTGATTAAGTGTTTGGTTCTCTCTCTTTAATTCTCGGTCAAACATGCACCGTACATTTATTATGTTGTCTGTATTTATTTATTTAGTTATGTCCCACTTTCAAGTTGATATCGAACAATTTAATGCATGTTTATTGATTCAAGAATTCAAGACATGCAAACTCAAATACTTCAATTTTATATTTTATTTTTTAAATAACTTGTCGTATAAGGTTTTGACACAATTCAAACAATCCAAAGAGCGTATTATATTTATATATGTATTTTATTGATTTTAGATCTTAGTCTTACTGGTACTTTCAACTTTCATATTTACTCTTAAAATATTCATATTCATATAGTTCGAGCTTTGGGAACAAGCAAACTAATTAACCCGAATAGACCTGAAAAATTATTAATACTATAATCCATCCCAACTCCCTTCATTCAATATATAATGACGGACGTGAACTTTGGTTGCTTAATATCCCATCAATTCATTGACTGTCAACAATAAAACTTATAATAATTATTATTATAATAATAATAATAATAATAATAATAATAATAATAATAATATTATTATTATTATTATTATTATTATTATTATTATTATTATTACGAATGATAGAACTTAATTAAATGATGATTCTACATGTTTTTTTGTGTATATCTTACTGGTGGACTTAAAAACTTGCAATTCGCAACTTGACTTGCAATTCGCAACATGAACATCTTCAGACATACTTGATTATTTGGTCATTGTGATGGGTTTGGACTTTGGAGCATCTACTGTTTAAGTATCAATTGGTTGTTTTTTTTTCTTGGATTAGCCAAGTAAGTTAATTTTGGTTTAAAATAAACTACGCAAGTTAATTTTATCCCGTTATATTGGATTAGGCTTCCTAAAAAAAGTCTCATTCTCAAAAAAATTAAAAATTCTTTTAACAGCCATACACCTTAGACATATGGTATTTTTGTATAGTTTGATCACCCAATATAAAAATTTTAAAGATCGCGTCAAAATTGACTCGAACATAAAACCTTTAACTTTGGCGATTAACCATTCTACCACTAGACGATACATGCATTACGACATATGGTATGTCCCACGACAAATGTAAGTTGCCAATAACAAACTTTAAAAATAATATCCATTCTCCTGCTAGGGTGAACATGTTGCACGGTGATCGATCTTAATTTCATAAATGCACGCAAGAACACCGAGATTGTGGTTCGATCTATGAATAAGATCTACGTCCACGGGAGATAGTATTTGAGTATTGAAAATATGAGGTGATTACAAGAAGTGTAGATGATCCTTTCCGTCTAATCTTATCCTCTATTTATACACGATTATGATAACCTAGATCTCGAATCGAGATCTATTCTAAGATAGGATTTGAATCTTATCTCCTCTCTAATTAGGATTCTCATAGATATGACCGAATCTTCTGCGTTCCTCTTGGTTCAAGCTCTCTCGGGCGGACTTGTATGGGCCGAGCTTCATATCCGACTTATTTATGTTGGGTCCGATGCTTGGGCACAGGAGTCAGTCGTATCCTATCATATCCCCCAAAAAAGACGCAGGCGAGGTCGCGATGGGTTTGGGGATATTTGCCATAGATGTGTCCGCGACGGTGGAGCATGGTCGATCTAGTAGCTATCTTTGTATATTGACTTCAGTATTTTGTCGGCTTGACTTGATTTGTCTTTCACCGATGTCTTTGGATGGGCTTCACTTGACGAGGCTTTATGCCGAGGTTATTGATCGACCGCCGACGGGCGTTATGCCGAGGTCTTTGGGTAACCGCTGACGCGGCGTTATCCGAGGTCTTTGGTAACCGCTGACGAGGCGTTATGCCGGGTTTTATTGGTTCACCGACGAGGCGTTATGCCGAGGTCTTTGGTAACCGCCTAACGAGGCGTTATGCGAGGTGTTTGGGTCGGCTCGCCTTTATGGGCGTGGCCGAGGCCGAACGCGGATGCCTCATAGCATTTAATGCGCATTTAATGTAGCAATGGTTGGATTCCCAATAAAGTGCATATTGGGAGAATAACTTCGCGATCACGCCTTTTCGCCTATCATTTGCACATTTCAATATTCAAAAATTGAAACCTCTTGTGTTCCGAGATTCTTCTGCGCCATTATCGTCTCGCGAGTTTCGATGCTATCTTCCTCGAATTTAAAACCGATGAGTTATGGCTTCCTCTTCGTCACACTGATCGATTCTCACGGCCGAACGCCAGATCGTGTTCATGTCACCACCGGATTCTCCGGTGGATTTTGAAATTATCATCTTGGTTCCCCAACCTACCTTGTGTAGATTAGAATATCCTCCTTATTATGATTTAGGAAAGGTTTCTTCGTTTTCTTGCTTTGACAATTCCTTCGATATTAGAGCTTGCCTCGAATTTTTGTTCTAGAATCCGTTGGGTTAATTGCCCTCGCCCGGGATAGGGCTAGCCTTCCTCCGTATGGTTTTGTAACGATACGAGGACGACCTTAAGTCGCGGCCTTCGTCTTCCTTATCCTTCCGTGTTTGTTGAGTTACAACAAATTTTTTGCTATCCCTCGCCCAAATAACACCGAACTCTTTTAGTCACCGACGGCCTTGGTATATATGCACATAGCATAATCGCCCGTTGAGTCTAGGGCTCATCCTTAGATTTTTTCGCTTTAAATTTAGTGGGGGTGGTATTACTTATCACCCGTCGTAATTTAAAATAAAGACAATCGAAGATATCAAACCGCGGAAGAAGTACTTACGCGGTTTGATGGTTCTCTGGTCGCTTGGGCGTGAGAGGTTGGCGATGTAGCCGTTGGGGATTGCTTCGGTGATGTGGAGACGATCCGGGACCGGGTTGGCCTGGTTGACGAAGTCTTCTCGAGGCGAACTAGCGGTTGCTGGTGAGCCCTATGACCTCTTCCGCCGCAGACAGAGCCGGCGAGGGCGAGGCCCCGCACTTAGCTTTAGTGTCATAATATTTTGTGTTGCTATGTATTGACTTGACATTTATTATTTACATAGTGGAATTCGTGTCCTCGAGGAAGAGAAAGGGTCTGAGTCCGAGGCCACGATCGAAGCGGCGAAGACTCGCCCGAGGTCACCCCAAGAGGTGAGAGAAGATGCGACCTCGCCTCAGCCGGAGCGTTCGTCGCCTCGGCCGAAGACTTCGTCGCCTCAAGCGAAGCATCCGTCGCCTCCGCACCTCCCGCTCCGAAAAGAGAAGCGTCATCCTCCTACCGACGACGACGACGATTGCACGATCCTTGGCACCGAGGTCGCACGTCCGCCTTTTCCCCAGGTAATGCACTGTGCTGTACTTTTTCCAGTTGTGTTGAGGCTTTGCTTGATGTTGTTAGCTTTATTACAGGGGACCGAGGACGTAAGGTTCAATTGACGGTGTCCGAGCTTGTTGTCGGGCATCCGAATGATCTTTGTGGCTCATTTGAGCATTTGGCTAAATCACGTCTAGGAGCCGGAGGAAGACCCTTCTTGTGGCGGAGGCGATCGAGGTGGAGGAGAAGGCTCGGGTTGCGGCCGAGAGGAGGCGAGCTTTGGCCGTGATGGAGAAGGTCCGGCCGGGGTTGAGGCTGCAGGCGGAGGCGTCGGCAGATAACCTTTGAAGGCGAATCGCTCGCCGAGGCAGCGAATGTCGGATTGAGGCCGGTGGGCGGCGGTGAGGAAGCCGAGGCGCGGCTTCACAGGTGGAGCTCTCCGCCACACCGAGAAACTTTTTGTCTCGAAGTTCTCCGGTGGCGAACAAGATGGCCGAGCTCTTGAATAAGAGGCGGTGTCCGACACATTGGATAGCGTCGCCGATGACTATCCCGACTTAGATAAAACTAAGTATGGATACGGTGGTGGAGACCGACGCCTGTGCGGTCTTACGTTGGTCTCGCTCTTGGCGATCAAGAGCTCGCCTGAGTCGTTCGTAGTCTGCCTCGCCTCGACTCTGACCGCCAGAGTCCGTCTGCGTGCTTGCTCGGTGGATCGAGATCCCTCCGAAGCTATCTTAGCCGAGCCGAGTAAGGAACCGGAAGCCGAGGTGGCGGCCGGCGGGGCTTATAAGAAGCCGAGGCGTCGTGGTCGAGCCGGTAGGAGGCCGAGGTGTCGACGGCCGGCCGGCGGAAGAGGGCAGGTGGCGGCGGGGCGAGAAAGAGGCCGAGGTGGCGCGACGGCCGAGGCGTGCGGGGTTAAACGAGGAGATGCAATGGGCCGATGGCGGGGTCGATTGATCCTTGTAATTTTTTTTTTGTGTACTTGAGCACAATATTCTGCCCTTGAGGCCTTAATAAAATTTGTTTTTCACCGAAGAGACTTGCCTTCTTGTTTTCTCTTTGTCCGGTCTTCTCCTGAAATGCCTGATGTTTCCCCTTGGTTAAATCACATCGCGGTTTTGACGCGGGCTATTGAATCAAAAGAGATCGAACTCCTCCGTTTGAGGGAACGGCTAGACCATGTGCGAGAGTCTGATACGGCTTAGGGTCGCCAGAGAGCCGTGACGAGCCTGTGCTCGCTTGGAGTTGGAGGAAGTCCGAGATTGCCAAGGAGGAGGCTAGAACCATAGTCAAGAGCACTCAGTACGAGGAAGTCGTCCACCAGTGGTGGGATGACCATTCCCGAGTCGAAGCAAATGTTGTTGAGGTGCGCCGTCATTGTCGAGGTGATGCAGCGTGAGTACGGCAAGAAATCTGGCGGTTCACGGCGGTTCGTCGAATTGAAAAGACTCGGAGGCATTTACAAGACTGTCGTTGCTCGACAACCACATTCAAGAACTGCTCGACCGGATACGAGGCCTCTTCTTCTACCGGGCTTCTCTGCCGACTACAATAAATGTTCCGATTTTGACGATCCGGAGTGGCGAGCTCAAGAGAGCGCGATATGGCCCAAGAGCGACGTGGATCCTCAAGGGCCGGCCGGTCGTCATCGAGCTGCCGAGGTCGATCTAGCAGGGCTGCATCGTCAAGTGGCCAAGGTCGGGCTGGCAGGGCTCATAGCGTAGATCGAGGACGAGGTAGAGGTAGGATTAGTATAGATGCTATGTTGAATCCCGATTTTGCTAGGGATTGGCTCAGCTTTTCCCGGCCTCCTGGACCCTCTTCGTCCTTGTGATGTACAAAATTTATACTTTGAAATAAAAATTATTTTTGCTTTGTGTTGACTCTTCAAGAACACTTGTCTTTAATTACCGTAACCAATGAGAAGGTAGGTCGTCCTTGTTTAGGCGAAGATAGCTCGTCCTTGTCGTAAACAAAGGTAGTTTGTCTTCCTACGAAGGTATCCATCCTCCAAATAAATGAAGGTATCCATCCTCGTACGAAGCTTCCTCGAAATAAACGAGGGTAGTTCGTCCTCATATGAAGGTATCCGTCCTCGAAATAAACGAAGGTATCCGTCCTCATACGAAGCTTCCTCGAAATAAACGAGGGTAGTTCGTCCTCGTACGAAGGTATCCGTCCTCGAAATAAACGAGGGTATCCTTCCTCGTACGAAGGTATGGGTTCCTGTTTTGCCAAGTTTTATCGGGAGGGGTGGTCCCCTTACGCGCGTTTGAAGTTCGTCTTCGTATTAAACGAAGGTAGTCTGTCCTCCGTCGAGGGTATTGTTCGTCCTCCGAAGAGGGTATTTTTATAAGAGTTATGTGCATAAGTGACAAATGAAAACATGCAAGACAAAAAATAGATAGAGAAAAGAAAAGATTTTTATTGATAAGAGGAAATGGAACAAGACGAACAAGACCGGACTCGACCTAACAGGACTCAAAGACGAACAAGACTCAACTTTTGACACTTATGCAAAATATCTCTTCAAATGAATGATGTGCCATGTGTTGGGTATTTGCTCACCGGACAAATGGGCGAGCTTATAGGCTCCTTTTCCGAGGACTCTTCGACCTTGTAAGGTCCTTCCCATGTGGCTTCCAGCCACCGAGCTTTGACTACTCGACTTCATTATTTCTGAGCACGAGGTCGCCCACTCTAACCTCGGGACTTGACACGCGGGTTGTAATACCGAGCTACTTGTTGTTTGTCTGAGCTTCCTCGATGCGAGGTCTCTTTTCTTCGACATCTAGATTAGTTCGTAGATTTTCCCCATTTGCTTGAGAGAAGTGAATGGTGCGGGGCTCGGTATTCCGATTCTACAGGATCACCGCTCGGTTCCATACGCCAGATCGTAGGGCGCTTCTCCGCTCACCGCTCGAGGTGTTGTTCGGTATGACCATAAGACTTGTGGTAAATTCTCCACCCAAAGACCCTTAGCTCGGTCAAGGCGGATTTTGAGACCCTTCACAATTGTCTGTTGGTGACTTGGTCGACCATTTGCTTGAGGATGGGCGACCGGGTGAACTTTGTTGGATTCAAGCTCGACACCGCCTTTGAATATTTTATCGCTGAATTGTGTCCCATTATCCGAAAGAAGGATATGAGGGATGCCAATCGACATACTATGTTCTTCCGCACGAAGTTGAGGGTGTTTTACTTGTGATCTTCGCCAGGGTTCGCTTCTACCCACTTGAAGTAGTCAATCGTGACAATCAGAGAATTGAAGTCGCCCGTGCTTTGCGAGAGGGGCTACAATGTCGATCCCACGCATAAATGGCCAAGGGCTTTGTACGGAGGCGAGGTCGGTGCGGTAGCTTGGCACGTTCCGTGAATTTGACACTTGGACACCTTTTCACAAGGTTGAGTGAGTCTTCAACATTGTCGGCCATAGTATCCCCATCGCATGACTTTCTTTGACAAGGCTCGGGTCCCATGTGACTCCGCATGATTGGATTAGCCAAGTATTTCCTTAGAGAACTCCCGCTCTAGTACATATCGCAAAGATTTGTTCAGATCCTCCCGCCTCGAGCTTATCATGGGCGGTTCGCTTTCTCGGTATTCTTGAATAGTTGATTTTGGTTTAAAAATAAAACTACGCAAGTTATTTATCCCAAGGTTGATAATTCCTTCCTCTCGTACACATATTGTATCCTTCGTTATATTGGATTAGGGGATGGGATAACAAGTTTGGACAAGTCTATTGAGGCATTTACTAATGCTACATTCGCTTCCCTCCAAAGGTCTTTACCTTGTTTCTATCCGTGCCTTATTTAATGCAATATGCTTCCTCTTGAAGATAGGCGTTGTCTCTTTACTCCGCTCCTCGCCTTTGAAAAAGGGGTTCGCTTGAGGTCTCATTCTAACATTCGAAGCAAAATATTTTGTCTACCATTCTTGATAAAATTCTTAAGTCTTGTAACAGCCATACAACTTAGACATATGGTATTTTGTATAGTTTGATCACCCAATATAAAATTTTAAAGATCGTCGACGATAGACTCAAACATAAAACCTTTAACTTTCCACTCGGCGTCATAGCAGAGATAGGCGCCCGTACCGTCGAAACCTTGGAGTCTTACCATTCTACCACTAGACCGCGACGATCCCCTGATCACGGCCACACCCCTTTGGGGATCTTCATCGTCGTGGTATGTCGAGCATACCGCCTTCACAAATCCTTTCTCACCCGGGTTGGCTATCTCGCCCAAGATGATATTATACTACGAGTAGGCCTTCACTACGAAGAAATGTACCACCTTGGTGGAGCTTGCTCGAGCTTTCCCACCGCGATGTGTAGCTCGATTATCCTTCCGGGCGTGTTTCCTCCCGAACATCGAGCGGCAAGTAGTGCATTCGCGCGAGGCGCTTTGTGGATCCTCTACTCCTAACACACGACATATGGTATGTCCCACGTACAAATGTAAGTTGCCAATAAAAAACTTTAAAAAATAATATCCATTCTCCTGTATGCTAGGGTGAACATGTTGCACAGAACTTACATAGTATATTACTTTATTTATACGACCCCTCAAAAAAAAACCGATATTTTTCTCGGGAATTACTTTTATACGATGAAGATTTTGCTAATTGCTACATGAAAATCAAATACCTGCGGCATGTGTACACTTTCGGACAGTAGTTACGAATTTCCGTCAATTAAAGGAAAAACATTAAAATTAATACATTAATTTGGATACATATTCCTTATGTGATACATTTATTTATATGATGTAGTCACTGATCCAGTGGATATATTTAATATATATTAAAAACATATTTCCTTTACCAAATGAAACGACTATGAAAATAAAGTATGAAACCGCGGAAAGTATGAATAATCAATAATGGCTTGCAAAGGAGTTGCTAGGGGTGGCACGACATTTGAGTAAGGGGATTTTGGCTGAGAAGCATTCGATGGGGTTCGGCATTTGCATTAGAGATTCAAATGGATATTTTGTTTCGGCCAAGGCCGTTAGGAAGTTTAGTATGTTTAAAGTGGAAGAAGGTGAGATTATGGGGATTAGAGAGGCGTTATCCTGGATTAAAAGCTTCAACATTGAAATGTGTGTTATCGAGTCTATTAAGATTGCTCCAAAACCATTAACTTATTTTGATGATCTATCCGAGTTGGGAGTTCAAAATTATTGCGAGCAAGAGTTAGAAATGGAGAAGGATTTTCACGTTAGGCACATCAAAAGAGAGTTTAATTCTATTGATCATCTTCTAGCGAAAGATGCTTTAAATTCTGATACACAACATGTTTGGAATGAACCCCCAACCTTTGTGGCGGGTCTTCTACATTTACCATGTTCGTGTTCTTAATATATATGTTCTCGTTTCAAAAAAAAAGTGTATACTTAATTCTTTGAGTAAGTTGCATGTCTTGGATCAATCTACAATTGCATTAAATTGTTTGGTACAACTAGATGTGGGACATACACAAATAAATACCCGCAAATAACAAATCTACGTTGCAATGTTGCATAGTTGACCGACAATTTTCCTTAGCGACTGCACACACACACATTTAGTCCTACAAGAGATGAAGAATTTTTCATTTCTTGTAAGAAAAGGTCACACTGAAGCCCTTAGTGACTTAAGATAATAATTTCAAAATTGGATTTTTCTTAACAATTTAGCATCCTAGCTATAATTCATTGCTAAACACCTCATACATCACTCGTCCAAACATCCCCTCCAATTCCAACAAGTGAAAAATATATCTCATCATTTTCCCTAACTCTCAAATTAAAATGGATAATTCTATTAATACTTTAGTTGTTATCTTATCAACCATGGCTTGCTATCATGCGACGCACAACTCTCCCCAACCTTCTACGACTCGACGTGCCCTAGTGCACTCGCCGCAGTTCGCACTGCCGTCCGCCAAGCTGTCTCTCGAGAGGGGATGGCGGGTGCACTCCTCCGCCTCCACTTCCACGATTGCTTCGCCTTGGGCTGCGACGCATCAATCTTGCCCGACGATGCCCCCACCATACGAAGCGAGAAAATTGCGGGTACAAAACCTATCTGTACGAGGGTACGAGGTTGTCGAAGCAGCCAAACGTGAGGTGGAGAGGATATGCCCTGGAGTTGTGTCGTGCTCCGACATACTCACCCTTGCAGCAAGAGATGCATCGGCTGCCGTAAGTTTCATAAATAAATAATCTACACGCAAAAATTACCATATTTCTTATTTGATGTTCTATTTTATATATTTTTTTTCCTTCACAGAAAACACAACTTTTACCCATATTTGCAATTTTAACATATGTAATATCCCACCGAAGTGGAGGGATACCACATGTTACGGAAGACAAAAGGAGTGAATAAAGGAGAAAAGCTGACTTATATAATAATACACACATATATAGAGGCATCATAACGGGAGTCAGAGACAACATAAATACAACATGATTCTAATTTAAATAGACACGTCCAAAAAGGAAAATACATCTGATTAAATAAGTAAATATTAGATATTTTGACACTAGAGCAAGGTGGTGCAAACGCAATCCCAGAGAAAGGGGCCTATGCGTTTGTGGCTAAACAAAAAAAGGGAAAACATATACCTTAACACAGTCAGTACATTACTCCATAGCCTCCCCTTACTCCACGTCAGTACCTGAAAACATAAAAAAAGTTGGGGTCTGAGTAATTGATTTACTCAGGTCATGCTAAATCAACAGTTAAATCTAGCATGCTTCGTTATATACAAGAGGCATTTAAAAGAAAGATTTTACTCAAGGTATAACACATATTTTTACAAAAACATTAACCCGCGGACTGAGCTATCAATTAGTTGGTGCCTTCCTAGATCATAAGAGAACCTTTGTCCACTAAAGATCCACATCGGAGTTGGTAACCTAGCCAAATTCCCCAACTCCATATTTCCATGTACACTACATTGGCTCGTGGTAGCCTAATGCATAATTATTAATTTGGGAGATCCGAGATCTCACTAAGTGAAATCGGTATATCCAATTAACTAACACCCAATAAGTTCATAGCTAAAACATTTTAAACATGCTGACATTTTCAAAAGAATGCTTAAATAAACTTTAGAATATAAAGTCCACCTTTCACCGAAGTTATAGAATCACAAATCCGTAGTAAGTCAAATTGGAATTCCTACAACCATATTATACACTCAAATAATTCAGGGAATTGCTCACAGAAATAATTCAACCGTTATAAATGCATGTTGTGTATGCATTTTATTTACTATTTATTTAAGCTTCAAAATAACAAGGGAATTTTAATTTACTTTGATTAACTTGTAGCTTTATAACAATTTTAGTAATTTAATGTGAATTCCTAAATTTACCAAATTTTATAAGGAGGTTCTATAATTCATGAGTGGTTTTCTAAAATTGTTTTAAGGGTTAGATTTCTCTCCTAACAGTTTATGTATTTGCATTAGAGGTTTAATTAAGCATTATTCGTGAAATTCAGAAAGCTCACTTAACGAGCTCGATTCGGATTAAAATTTTGCAGAAGTATTTATGTATACATGATAAATTTATGAGATGTAATTTGACATCATAACTATTGTCATTGGCTTATTACTGGGCTGAGCAGTTTTTCGAGTATGAACAGAGCAACAGTTTTGTGTGATTTTTGAAAAATAGTAAACAGGCTCGGATCGGGCTCAAATTTGGTGGACTATTTATCAACATATTTAGGTTGATGTGGTTAAAATTTAGTGGTCATTGGATTTCCATAGATCCTATGATTGGTCTACGGCTATGTATGGGTGAACAAAATCAAATCCAAACCGAATATCCGAATCGAACCGCGTTAATTGGATCGGTTTGGATCGATTTTTAACAGTTTCTGTTTCGGTTTGGATGCAAATATTGGAAACCGAAGTTTATATATATATATATATATATATATATATATCATATATAGGAATGGATCGATATATTTGGTAGGAAATAGGAATGAATCTGGGCCTTTGATTTGCTATATCAATGGTTGAGATTTAATTTCGATTGTGTTACAATTTTATGTTTTGTGTTTTGTTCGTGCTACCCTTCTTGTCTTGATTATTGTGCAACACTATAACTCTTCTGAAATATGTGATAAACTAACACGCAACACAAGATGAATTCGATGAAAAGATGTGCTAAACTAATATATATATTTCTTATAAGGTTTCTCAAATGACAATTTGATAGGAAATGAGTAATGAATTTGGTAGGAAATAGATTTGCCTTTGGATCAATGGTTGAGATTTAACTTTTGTGTTACAACTTTATGTTTTGTGTGCTATACGGATTATTGTGCAACACTAGAACCCTTTTTGTGTTACTGTTGCAATGAAAGATGTGCTAAACTAATATATTTATCATATGTGCTACTGAATGGATGAAATATGTGATAAACTAATATGTGCAATATAATAATTACGATTGTGCTACACAAATATGAAAGATGTGCTAGACTTACAATATATTCATATGTGTGACCCCTGTATATATATATGGGGATGGTTCATGTGAGAATGAAAATAAGTGTAGGAAATATGAATAGATATGTAAGTCTAGCATATCTTTCATTTTGTGTAGCACAATAAGAATTACTATGTTGCACATATTAGTTTAACACATATTTCATCTCTTCGTAGCACATATATTAAATATATTAGTTTAACACATCTTTCAATGTAGAGTAGCACAAGAAGGGTTCTAGTGTACACAATAATCCACGTAGCACACAAAACACAAAATTATAACACAATCGAAATTAAATCTCAACCATTGATCCAACGAATCAAAGGCCCAGATTCATTCATATTTCCTACCAAATTATCCTTTCCTACATGATTCATCTCCTATATATATATATATATATACACACACGTGGAAGCTTCATAACGATTTTTTTTAAAGAAGGTCATGCTACTTTACCAAACACTAACTGTAAATTATATACAGTTACAACTTCTTGTCCATCTTTACTATATGTCTTGGGTAATTGAGTATTTGAATTGTGCAAAAATAATGTCTTTTGTAGAGCACACCAAATCTTCTGATTATCATCTATTTGAATCTCGTGCTTTACATCTTTTATCACTTGTTTCATTCTCATATTCAATTCTGCTTGATGTAGACACGAAGATCGATTTTTTTAGGGTGGCATAAATTAAATATGATCGATTTTAATCGCAAAAGGTTGATTTTCATGAACTATTAAATGATTCTAGTTGTCGTAGACATGAAGAACCCAAAACGATAGACCTTCCTCAGGCTTAAATTAAAGAAGACCAATTTTAATGATCGTTCTTAGAGTGGTGGATTAATTCTAATTCTACTTGTCATAACAAAGAACCTCAAAAGTTCGATATTCATTACATTGAAATTAAACATGACCAATTTTAACCCAAAAGGTACATCTTTCTTAGGGTTGAATCAAACATGACCAATTTTTTCACATACTGTAACGTGGTATACATGAGTACAAATAATAAAAATGTTGGACACATCAGAATCTGCAGTCGGGGAAAATCAGGCAAAGCAACACAGCCTGTGAAATCACAGTCCTCCGATGTCGTGCTGACAGAAATTCGTTCATTGTTTCAATTCTTTTCTTGCACAGTATCGTAAAAAAGATTCCGTTTTTGTTCGTTTCGGTAATTACAGTAGCATGTGATGAAAAGTAGGTCTCGCATGCTTTCTATTTCTAGGTAAAAAAAACTAGACTATTTACCGATGCAAAATTTGCCGAAAATGTTTGATAAAACTTCTTCGGAAATGTCTTCTCCGCTTATTTGTGCAAGAGCCATGGCTGCTTCTCTCAGATCGATTGTCCAAAAATCAAGAGGGATCACTTCCTCGATCGATGACTGCAACCTCACGAATGCCTCCCTGGCCCGAACGAGCTGCTCGCATTGCCTCTGATTATGACCCAGAAAATTCGAGATTAACAAGAATAAACGACGATAACTCATCAACTATAACACAAGAACTAGGTAATATCAGCCCTAGTAGTTCCATTTTTTTTTTCAAGAATTGAGTCCTTTTAAATAAAAAAACTAAGAACGGAAATGAATTTATTGAAGAAAACTGACCTGGTTTACTGTCCATTTGCGGCCCCCAGCGGGGATCTTATTCAGACCGACTAGCTCTACTATCGCGGATTCCAAATCCAAGATTCCTTTACCAGTCACGGCACAGGTGAAGACGTGCTTGTCGAAAGATCCAGAGAGAGTGTCGACCCAAGCACAAGATGAAGCACAGTCGATTTTGTTGACCACGAGAATGACTGGAGAAGTCGATGAAGATGCAATCTGCATTTACAAGGGGAAGAGAAACACCAAGCATGCATGCAGCATGAAATATTCTTTAGTCTATCTCCAATGCTACTTCAAAAAACACTATCTGACACATCATGAGCGACACGCATTTTGAATGGCCTTAGTGGGGCATCAGTTAAGAACTCGACCACCAAATTTAGATATATTCATTTAGGACTCAAAAGCTGGAAAGAGAGAGAGAGAGAGAGAGAGTTCACAATACCTTATTGCTATAAATTCTCTCAAGAAGTCTGTCATCCTCCGAGGTCCACCCTTCAGCTGCGCTTACTGTCATAACTATGACATCTGCACCCATTGCAACTGCTTCGGACCTCTCAACACCTTAAAAAAACGGGTACATATAAAGCGAATCTATGGAATGTCTGAATAAAATCAATTAACAAAAAAAAAATCATCTAAAAATAGGACAATAAAGGCATCTAAGTTTATGAAATATTTTGATATTTGAGGGATTCTAAAGAAGGGAAACATAATGGCATAACCGCATAACTGAGAATATGAGTGCTTAACTCAAAGTATTTAGACTCAAAGGATATAAGGAATGAAAGAATTTTATGTAAATCACACTGATAAATAATATCACAACTTTATACCATTCGCAAGGTGAAAAGATATTACGAGTGAAATAAAACGAGTTTCAATAGAACTTTGACAGCTTTTATCAGTAGAAATCTGGACTTACCGATTTTTTCCACCACATCATCAGTGTCCCTTATACCAGCTGTATCAAGAAGTGTGACGGGAATTCCACCAACAGTAACATTGGCTTCCACTACATCACGTGTTGTACCCGCAACATTGGTGACAATTGCTCGCTCACTCTGCATGCTAAAATCTATTTACCATTACACGATCAGGCATAGTAGAGAAATAGACGTAAAGGGATGAAGTCTAGCATGTTCATAGTTTTTATTGATTTCTATCAAGGAAATGAAGATAAGATTTTGCATTTAGCAGATGCCATTATCGCAACATGGAAATATCAGTAGAGCAGAGTAAAACAAACTAGGGTGGCAATGATTCAGTGCTAGGTAATAAGCCTCTGAATCATACCTTGCTCCACGCATTGAGAAGGCTCGATTTCCCAACATTAGGTCGGCCAACAATAGCAATCTGAACAGAGATCAGTGAGGTTACAGAACTTATTTAGCTGTCGTAAAAAGCATGAAGATACAAAAGATAGATGATATACAAGACAAATATTTTGACGAATATTCTGTGAACACTTTACATTTATATGAAAATAAACTATATCCCAAAGTATTATTTCCAGAATACCTGAACTCCCGACTGCAGAAGCTTGTCATAATTGGCAGTTTCCAAAGCACTATCTACTTCTTGCAACATTGTATGTATCTTATCCGTAACTAGGTTAACGTCAAGAGGTGGCATTTCATCATCAAAATCTAGACGAGCTTCAATCTCCGTAAGCAACTCAATGCATTGAGATCTTAACGATCTCACCATAAAAGAGAAGCCTCCCTGTAACAGGGGAAAGAAAATTCAAGGATGATCACATGATGCCAACTTCGACGAGCCTTACTTGGACGAAGATGAATCACTAATTCAACAAAAATCACTCAAGGGATCCAATGAAATGTAAAATGTCACCTGCAATCCTGCCAATGCAGCATCAGCTGCAGCCATCGACTTAGATGTTACAAGTTTTCCCACATTCTCAGCTTGAGAAAGATCGAGACGGCCATTTAGAAAAGCCCGGAGAGTGAATTCACCTGAGATATTGAAGGGAAAATATCAACTACATTCATTATATCAAGAAACAAAAAAAAAGGACATCGTTTTTTTAAATAATGCTAAAATCTAGGATGTTCAATTCAAAAAATTCAAGTGATTTAGTGACCTTATTAGGAGGTTCAGAGGTTTTATGTCCCGTGAGTTAATCTGGCCCCAAAGAAGCGACACAACTGACTCAGTCCAATTGCAACCTAGATTATATTTTACTCGAGAATTTTTTTGAGATAAAATGAAGAAAGAATTCACCTGGTTCTGCAAGCCTCGCTCCAGCATCCAGGCAAGCCCTTAATACTCGGCGCAGACACACTTCACTACCATGACACTGAAGCTCGATTACATCCTCTCGAGTGTAAGATTTTGGGGACAACATGGGAACTACCAAAACCTAGTCGAAAAAAGTAAAACACACTCATCACATTACAAAGTATGGATTCGGGAAAAGGATCAAATATTAATCACCAACAGAGATACAAGAACATGAGCTGTACCTCATCAATGACGTTCCCATGTGAATCCAAAACCTCACCGTACTCAACAACATGGCTATTAGGCCACCAACAAGCACTTTTTCTCCTCTTTCTTGACATCGGTCTAAAAACTTCCCCGGCTATAGAGACTGCCGAAGGACCAGACAACCGGACAATCCCCACCGCACCGGGTGGCCCACCCAATGAAGTCACAATTGCGGCAATTGTGCTTGAACTCGGACCTGGCTCTGCACAGCTCACTTCTCCATCCCCCAATCTCTCATCTTTGTTCAGTACTAATGTGTTCTCTATGATAAAAAATACAAAAAATAAAAAATATTAGTTTGGCAATGACTTTAGAAACAACAGCCAATTCTATAACTGGGTTTTTGTCAAGAATCAGACATAAAGCAAAAAGACCAACATCTTAATTATCAATAAAACCGAGTTGGCATGTAAAGACTCATCTTTTTTCACTCTTGTCAATTCATCAAACAGTTGGTAGGAGCTGAGACTTACCTTTAGCGGCGGCGAGTGGGCGAAGCGTAGCAGGTTTGTGAGAGGTGGAGAAAAGGAGAGAGAGACTTCTCTGAAATGGGGTTGAGAATTTGGGCAACACTGAACGCTGGATAGAAGCGCAGCGTTGCAATTGAGAAAAAACACAGCGAAACGAAAATTGCAGAGCCATTGATTCTCCTCTCTTTTTCTGTGTGCGTATGTATTTCCATATACTAATCGTAATATCTAAATGTTTAGTAGATATTCGTCAAAAATATTTAGTAGATGTGGATAATAATCTTTTATTATTTTAGTAGTTGATAGATGTTTTTTTTTTTTTGCGAGACCTCACTTTCGAAACAAGTCAATGAGTTGATAGATTAAATATTTGTTAGTTTATACG
This sequence comes from Salvia rosmarinus, assembly GCA_036937905.1. NCBI lineage: Eukaryota > Viridiplantae > Streptophyta > Magnoliopsida > Lamiales > Lamiaceae > Salvia > Salvia rosmarinus. The sequence continues at coordinate 5,266,249 of CM072813.1, forward strand.
GTCATCTTTAACTATTTGAATATTTCTAATTTTCCCAATTCATGTTGCTAACATCAAATATTTTAGCGACTATACGTGATACGTAATTAGTTTAATGTTTATTGTACATATAAATTAGAGTTATCCATGATATTCAAAATAAAAGTGCAACTTTTTTTCTTATAGCGGCTCAAATTTCTTCTTGTAAAAAAGAAAAAAAAATCATTTCTTACTCCGAAAAGAGAATCTCATTCTAAAAGAACCTCATACTTCAACCTCATGAGAATATAAAATAATTAAATCACGATAAATCAACGGTTAAATAGTTATAAGAAATTCTCTCACCAGACCTCATATTTCAGTCCCATAAGAATATAAAGATATTAAATTACTGTGACTCAAAGATTAAATGGTTAGAAGGACCAATATATAGTATCCATAAAGAGACACCATTTTATTGCTATGACTCAATCATTGATCATTTGTCCTTGCTCATAATCTGTTAGCTTTTAACCAATTGAACTAAGGTTGTGGGAGCAAAAAAAATATATCGTTCCTTTGTTAGCATATTCGAGTCTCTTAATAGAACAAGTGCAGAACCCCATTGTAGCCACCTTCAAATCAAGGAAGATACATTACACCAAGAATTATCAACACTCTCTCTCTCTCTCTCTAAACTTCATCACTAAACTTGGATGAACATGTCTGAACTGCATCAGCCACTGTCAGAAAAATCCTATCTTCACCTATCAAATTCGCCACGTTGGATGCATGTAACTTGTCCATCACCACTGGACCAGGATTCGCAAGAACAAGCTGTTCACTCATTACAAATAATCACTTTGATTCAGAAAAATTAGACCTATATTTTCGTTGTTTTCTTATAAAGTTGAGCTCAGTGATACCTGCACTGATCTCTTGTGCAGACTTCTGTGCAGGTCCTCGAGGGCATGGATCCCACTCGTGTCGATGTCTGTAACGGCTGCAGCAGCGACGAAACAGAAACATGATATCGACTAAGGCGATGATGAAAAAACTTTCAAGACAGTTGTGAAGAGTCTGCTTACGCGACATTTCAACGATCAAGAACTGGATTTTGGGGAGGCTGGTAGTGTTGAGTTGCTCCTCCTCGTCCACTAGCCACCTAAGTAGCCTGCGGAAGAAGAAAATGTTACATTTTATTTGATAATACGCGACAAAGTATTGAAAGCAAGTTGGTAGCCCGATGTACTAATGATTATAGTTGGAATTTTAGTAACAACATTTATTTGTTGAGATTAGCAAGTTCATTATTCAATGTAGTGACTAAAAAGAAGGAAATATTTACCTCTCTCTTATATAGTTAGAATTTGAGAAGTAAATAGCAGAATCAACTCTTATAATGAGAACTCCTGCAACCTTAGTTGCCTCTGGATACTGCTGAATATTCCTATAAACATTTGTTCCTGGGATTTTTCCAAGTAGAGCTGTTCTTGGTCTAGTTACTTGCAGCAGCAGCTTTGCGAAAGATATCGACACCTATCAAGAGAGCATGCGATTAGGTTTACTCGATTCCAAACTTGAGATCTTTTCACCAAAAAATGACAAGATTTCCCAATCCTTACCGCGATCAAGAGGCCAATCTCCACGGAGACGAACACGACACCAAGAAAGGCTCCCATGCAGGCAATGAAGTCGAATCTGTCGATCTTCCATATCAAAATCGCAGCATCATAGTCGATTAGGCCAATGACAGCGGAGATGATGATGGAGGAGAGGATGGCGTTAGGTGTGTACTCGAAAAGGGGAGTGAGAAAGAGCAGTGTGAGAAGCACGACCAAGGACATCACTATGTTTGACACCGCAGTTTGGCATCCGGCCATGAAGTTCACTGCAGACCGCGAAAAAGAACCTGCAAGTAGGAGGTTTCAGAGAAAACTGTAAGTCACACATCGAGTGGATAATGAAAGTTCAAACAGTTTATATATGAGCTCAATGGACTCTTCCAGCAACTTAGATTAACCATTTTTGGCAAAACGAGAACAGATGCCAAGTAGTTGCTACCATAGTAGGGGTATTCCAAAAAATGGGAACTAGCTCTGCCAGTTCACGGTTCCGAACCAGAACTGTCTGAACCGCACCATGTCCTTTGGCAGGCTGATTCCTAATATGTGGAATCATGATCCGATCCGCATGTTCTGAACCGGAACCGCCTACCTTACTTCACTGGCGGGTCCCGGTTCAATCTTTTTCGGAAACGGGCCTTTGAACGCCTCTATACCAGAGCCATGGGCTCTGGTGCATTGCACAAACAACATATATAGTTAAAGTCTTTCTCATATTTTATTTCATCAAATACTGCTTCATCATTACCTGTAGCGACATAGCAAGATGTCATCGAACCAGCTATGTTCATTGCTCCAAGAGCAACCATTTCTTTGTTTCCATCTATCTGATAGTCTTTCATGGCAGCAAAAGTTCTTCCAATGGCAACAGCTTCCTGAAAAAAAAAGATCAAGATATTAAAAGGGTCTACATTTCTTGTTATTCAATCTTCAAAAAAGATAAAAAATGTCAGGAAGAAAGACTTACTGTCAAAGCAACCATGCCAGCCACTATTCCAATCCTAACACCTTTCAACACATAATCCTTAGTGAAGTATATCTCATCAACAGATGGCCTATTTATGCCTCTCTCAATATGTTTCACCTGTTTTCCAGAACAAGAACACGTTCTCTACAACGAAGGCCTTGACATAACAGAATACAAGCGAAGTAAAAGAAGCCTTACGATCTGCACGCCTTTCTCCTCCGCGTGGCTTATGTAGACAATGAAGGTGGAGAGGATGACTGAGATGAGTGGAGAAATCGCAGCTATCCAGAAGAGTTTCTTGTACTTCTTCCCCTGCACAAACGTCGTGCATCAGATTTACTAACGTCAGTTAATAGCTTCTTTCCAGGACGAACATAGGCAGGAAGCAAGTGTTTTAAGTCTTACAATGTACTTGGCTAATAGAAGAAACACCAAAAAACTTGCTCCAATGAGAATAGTAGGCACATTCCACTGTAAACACAACTCACATAAATAATCATACTTTTAGCAAAAGAGAGAAAGGAAGAGAAGAGAGAGAGAGAGAGTCCTCACTCCATGAGGGGCTGAGCTCAAGATAGAGTGCATTACAGAAATGATATCTGTATTCTTAGTAAACTTTTTTATGCCTAAAAACCCCTTGAGCTGTTGTAGTGCAATTGTTATAGCAGCACCACCCATGAATCCAACTATAGCAGCATGTGAGAGAAAGTCTATCAAGAATCCCAATCTGTATAGAAAATATTTATCTGCTAAATATCTCGATGCATCAAAAATTTCGAGTTGGGAAATTATAGAAATTTGTTACCTAAGAATACCAAGAGTAGCTTGTGTGATCCCGGCAAAGAAAGTCGCGGTGAAAGCCAGCCTACGGTACACATCAGGATTGGCGACAGGATCAACCTCGTCTTGCAGCAGAGTCCCCAGCAGCAGCGACACAACAGCAACGGGCCCAATGGCTATATCCCTTGAGCTCCCCATCAAAGCGTAGATCAAAGGTGGGACAAAGCTCGAATCTGCATAATCGAAGTTGGTCATGTAAGCTTGAAGAAAAAAATGCTACTAAAAACGCACAATGCCACTCACATAATCCATATTGAGGAGCCAAATTCGCAAGCTTGGCATAGCCGATGTCCTGTTGTCGCAATCAGTAACAAAAACATGACTAAAATGACGAAGATCAGCAAATCTAAAAGGCGTTTATGAGTTATTAAGTACTTGAGGGATGCAGAGGCTGGCAATGGTGAGTCCTGCCACTAAATCCCCTTTGAATTTACTGAGATTGTAGCTTCTGCCCCATGAGAGAATTGGGAAGACGGTCTCTGCACCTAGGAGGAACTTGCGTGATCTTGACTGGTCCTTGAACATGCGGAGAGGGTCGTCAGCAAAAATGTCTCCTTCAGAGTTGCAGAGAACTCCTTCCACAGCTCCTGCTTCGGAGGGATGCCAACCTTGTATGGCAACCCGGGATGGCGCGAAGATGTAGACTCCATAGCCTCCGTTTCGTCTTGCACTTCTCTAGGATCTCCCATCAAGATTGTAGACTACAGAAAGACATACAACAACGAGATCATCAGTGCAGAATTCATGGCCTAATACGACGTTGCAACACATGAATAATATGAGAATGACGCATTCTCAAAAATGCAACCGAACAAATGAAGAAAAATTGTCACATTTAGATAGCACAGAAGCCCACTTTTTCAGTCACTCTCTATTGCATTAACGGATAATTTTTACGTGTCAATGAAATTCAAAAAAGACACCAAATTTTTGCTTATGGAAATTCTTGATTTGCGAAGGATTTGCTAATATTTGCATAAAAATTCTTGCAAACCTTTCTGTACTAGCCTCTAACTAAAAAATTTACACCTAAAATCCTAAATCATTACATTATGTGGGAATCATCTTGTCTTTATTGTAAGAGGTTTAACTTCCTAGGACATAAACCCCACCCGTCTTCCACTGCAACAATTCTCAATGTGAATCTCTAGAAACATCCTAGAATTTGGTCGAAATCCTCTCTTACAGTGCAAAACAGTCAACCAAATTAAATCACACAATGTACAAATCTAGTGATAATGACCAGCATGTTTAAACAGGCAAGTCCAACAGCTTATTTTTCCCACTAAAATCAACATGTTATGATGGAGCAAAGAATAATCATGTTATGATGGAAAACCATAAAATACACTTACACACTTTATCAATATAAAATTTTCAAGTATCAACAAGTAATCCCATCTTTTCACTGCACATTCTACACCACAATCCTCATTTATACAATAAATAAATAAATAAAAATCCCAATAATTCTCACCTAGAAAGTAAATGGCACTCAGAACAGCAACCCCACATCTCACCTGTACAGCAGAAGGGAAAAGGGCCACTAAATAAATACACCAATATTTAAAGGGCCATTCTGCAACATAAAATTCCTAAGAAACAGTACACTGGGTTCTAACTCTCACCCCCCCCCCCCCCAAAATAATGTTCTTAGAGAATAAACTGATAAATCAAGCCCCAAAAAAGCAATCAAGATTCAGTCACCAACAAAAATTTCATGGGCCACAATAATTTGGAGAGAAGTGGAAAAATTGCTTCAAACATCAAATCTTTCTGGCTTCTTGTGAACAAAATTTTGTCTGAAAAAGATGAAAAATCTATGCAATGCAACAAACCCTCTTAGTTTCTTGATAAAATTTCTCCAAAAAATTCAGCTTTTTGCATAATAATGGAAGGAAAACTCAAGATCTTGGGGAATTATTAGTGTTGGAAAGCAGCAAGCAATATTTATGTGTCAAAACCGTTGAAAGGAGTGAGGAAATTGTTCAACTGCAATTTGTTATGGTCTCCGAGCTAGGCATCCGAGGTTTGAGGAATGCCTGTTGTACACCTAACAAATTACGTAATCAAAGTAATTATTTTGCCAAATTAAAAATAATCGTTACAATGTGCATGCATGTAGATGGAGAAAGATATAGAATTATGATTTGAAAGGGTCCTGTTCATGATTTCGTATCTGTATCTGTATGAGGACGAAAAGTTGTGTAGAATACGTAATTATTGACAATATTGACGTAAACTACGTATTTCATTTTTGTACCAAGTCAGTCTTCGTGTAGATATATTTTATGTACATGATTTATCGAGTACATCGTAATCAGAAAAAAAATGAATGTCAATATGGCTCAAAATTTCTCATACAATTTTGGTTTTTTATCATAATCCAAAATATAAAAATCAAATGATCGGTCATATTTCGGGCCTCAGCAGTCAGCGCCATCTGAGTTAAACAAATCGGCCCCTGTCAATAAATATGTTCTTACCCAAATTTGGGCCGTCCCTTTCGGTCCACAAATCGAGCCCGCCGGGCTTCGAGATTGCTGGATTCTGTCAGCAGGTGGAATTCGGAATGAGTCGTGGAGGGGAGGCGAATTACGTGTTTTTCCTTTTTATATATATAAAACAATGTGGTTCCAAGCTCATATCATTTTCAAAATAAATGTGTCCAAAATCCACGATGCATATGGCGAGACATAGTCATTTTCTATCGCCATTAAGTAAATCCCATTGTTATATTCAGGTTGAAGATCTATAAGAAATGAGAGAATGTAATTTGAATTGGAAGTGAAGTAGATTTGTTGAAGAAGAGCATTGTTGAGCTCTCTGAGCATCAGGAGCACGAGTACATCGAGCTAGATTGGAATGAAAGTAGCAAAATCGAGTCAAAGGGGTTCTCTGGGAGGAGACTCCGATGCTCAAATCAGTTTCCAGATCAAGGAAATGATTTCAGTGAGTATTGAGAGCAAAATAATAGGTGCAATGTAAGCGTAAGAGCGTAACTCCTTGTAGATGAAGATGGTGAAGTATTTATAAAGTAACTTGCATGGAAGGCATTTAAGACTTCTTGTAGGAGGACAATTTTTCTTATAAGTTTGTTAGAATATTCGTACTTGAGTCAGTGTAGAGAGGATACGTGGAATGATCTCATCATCGTACATGAGCATATCATATGTATTTACGGGTAGGAATTATGAGTCGACTCTGCCATAAGAGTGCTTCCAGTCTAGGATGGGTTAAATAGCCATGAAGGATCTTGGTGGGTCCCTTAAGTATGAGCCTGAAAGAGCAAGACATTGATAGCTCTAGCATGCAGATCCGCGAAATAGTTCAGGGGGATAGCTTTGCCTGTGGCGTGAAACTAAATCTCTTCTAGTGTTGGGTCTCCGCCATACGAGTTCTGATGAGTGAGCTCTGGCAACATTAAGAGTTCTACCATGTGAGCTCTATAACGTTAAAATTTCATGATGTTTTCGTGCATTAAGTGTAATTATAGGTAGCTCATGATGTTTTGTTAAAATTTCAATAAATTGAGTTTAATGTAAACTATGGTCTACATTTAACTCAAATGGTTTCAAAATGATGTGTTTATTAACTATGAGCGACTGAAAATTAAAAATTAATCAAATATTAAGTTTCAATATCATTTATTAAATATACCAATTTGATATGCTGTGCATTTTGTTATATGTTCAAATATTTTGATTAATAATAAATCCAACATTTTAATTATGAGCACCACTAGTTAGCCCAACAAGAACAACAACAACAACAATAATAATAATAATAATAATAATAATAATAATAATAATAATAATAATAATATACAACATTCAATAATTTAAAGCACAAGTTGATAGCACACACACACACATATATATTTTGGAGTTGGATATGGGATACACATGGAAGTATAGATTAGGTCAAATGTAGGAAATAAATGAATGTAGATAAGACAATTTCAAATTTTTTTCAGCATAGAATAAATACTTTGTAAAAAGTGTTAAATAATAGTACAAGATCGACTGTATCGAATTAAACTTCATATACTTTTTATAGTTGATATGTCAAACGTCATTTTCATTTCATTTCAACTTTAAAGTCAAATCGAACATAGCATGTAGACAGTCGCATAGTCAAATAAAAATATGAAAAGAGTTTCAAAATTTTGTGAGTGTTACACATTTTATTTCTTTCAATAGATCAACTTCGGATAATAGCCTACCTCCTTTCAAGTATATAATGTGTTTGGTATTAACCATATCTTCGTGTTGAACGTTCCCATCACACGGAACGTGTTGAACTGTGATATCACGCAGAATTGCTTTGCCGTCGAGATTGCCTCAAACATATGCTCACAGAGAACTCTCATGGCTCCATCCACCTCTGCAGCAACATGCACAGCTAAAAGGGAATCCATGTACACCTCAATTGGGGTCCTAGGGATGGCAATGGGCCGGATCTGGACCGGATCTGGCTAGGTCCAGATCCAGATCCGTTTTTTTTTTTGCTTTGGTCCGGATCCGGTCCAGATCCATTGGGTCTAAAAAAATTAGATCTAGGTCCAGATCCATAAGATCCACAGGGTCCAGGGTCTAGATCCAGATCCATATGTTTTCGCTTCTAAAATAAATTCTAAATCAATTATAATTCACAGTAACACCATAATAATTTAAATACATAATAATACTATAATAATTATTTAGAATTTCTACAATTATCACTATATTGAAAGACGTTAGTTACAAATTTACTATAAAATAGGAAACAACAAACAACTCGATCGTCGGTGGTGTAAGTGGCGCGATCCGCCGTGAATGCCGATTGATACATAATTTAGAGAATTTGAAATGAAATTGAGAGCATATTTGTTTTGGAAGAATTTGAAAAAGGAAATTGAAGAGTTTTAAGTTGGGATTAGGTATTTAATTATAATAAAAATAATATATATATATATATATATATATATATATATATATATATATATAATGGATCTGCGGGCCGGATCTGGACCGGATCCGGGTCTTAAAAATTAAATCCCAGATCCAGATCCGAAATATTGGAGTAGGATCCAGATCCGGTCCAGATCCATTGGGTCCAATTTTTTGAGGATGCAGATCCTGAAAAATGGATCTGGACCGGGTCCAGGATCCATTGCCATCTCTAATTGGGGAGATGTCCTCTTCAACACACTAAGATATCTCTGCTGAGGGTCGCCCTTAACTCCCCCCTAAGAACTGCCACTATTTAACAAACTAATTTTTTAATTTATTGTTACATACTAGATATGTAACAATAAATATAATATGGCAGGTGTCATGCACATGGATGGATTAAAGTAGAGCATATCCATCCACACTTAGTAACTACTAAATTTTCCAAGCTTTTCATTTTCTATCCTAAACATTTGGTAAAATCTTTTCTTTTCTCATATTGAATGCTATATAGAGCTAACAAGTTCTTACTCTTAATCAATCCGACTAAATGGACAATCTGAGTCAGACCAAGCCAAAAATCTACCAAACCTAAAAAGTATGACGTAACCTGGGTTAGATCATGCTTTACTTGTGTTTTCTTTATGATATATGCATTTAATTAGTGTATTTTGAACAATAAAACACATATCATAACAAAAAATAAAAAAGGTGAATCATCGGTCTGTAGTTTTCACTGTCATGAATCAGAACTGGTCCCTTAGTGATAAGCCTCAGTTTTACCTATTTTTATAGGTTATATTTATCTGGTTTCTAATTGATAAACGGTTGTTTGAACGGCTTTTTTGATATATTTCACGTCCTTTGAAAGATATGATGCCTTGTGTATTGTGTGTTATTTTAGCATAGGTTTTGATGCCAAAAAGGTGAATCACAATTAAAGAGGAATTAACTAGCATTTTCGGAAGTCAGTGCGAGAGATAGCGCCTCGCGAAGGAAGACTCGCGCGGCGGATGCGCGACGAAGAGGCAAGATTACCTCGCGACACGCTATCGTGACAAATGATCGCGATGGTCGTTCGCGAGGAGATACAGAGCGCGCAAAGACTGGAGAGTTCGCGACCCGCTATCGCGACCTACGCTCGCGATGGACACTCGCGAAGAGACACGGAAGGCTGTCGCGACTAGGCATCGCGACCGAAGCTCGCGAGGTAGAAAGAAGAGGCGTGTCGCGAGGCGTGAAGTCTAGGTTTGCGTATATACGCACATTACGCGAGAGTAGAGGAGGAGGCCGCACACCACGCTTTAATACAAAACACAATTTGCTTATTTTCCTTTCTTTTACTCGTGCTTTAGGATAGCTTTTAGAATTCCTTTTTCTTCCAGTAATTTAATTCCAGTTTTATTAGTGTTCTTAGTTCGATTTAAATTCGAGATTTCAGTTTTTGTTCTTCCGGATTCAAGTGCTACAATTGTTCATCGTGGATTCCTACGGTTTTATCTATCTATCTCAATTTATGTTTTATTTATTTATTTATTGCTTTGAGAATTTAATTATGCGTAGCTAAATTCCGTATTGATCCTAGGGTTTGTATGTCTGACTAGATTTGTATGATTAATCTGTTGATACTGTTTTGCCGTCCCATTCATGATTTATGATTCTTGGCTTTAATTCTCATGTGTTGGTATCTGGCCAATATTAATGCATGCTAGTTATGTGATTGATGTCTCTGCGGAATTAATTGCATAATCGATATCTTGAATTCATAATACAGTTTTGCCTTGAGACCCGACGGAGATAGGTGAGCTGTAGGAGGTTATATCTTTGCGTGCTTTTGGTAATTAGTTTACTTCTCTTGAGACCCGACGGAGATAGAGTTTAGGCTAACCTACTACTATAGGCTGTCCTGGCGGAAACTATAGTTACATTAGTGATCTTTCATATGAATGTGGATTAAATTGGTAAACAGATTAATAGGTTGATTGTGTGAATCTGGTTAGGTTAAGTACATCCCTAGGGTTAGTCTTTCATATCTGGTTTATTCCTTATTTATTTTCTGAGTCTAGTTATAATAATATTCTCTCTTGATATTTTGTTGCCTGGATAATAATCAAGATTCTGTGTGAATTAATTGTTGTGTTCTCGAGTAGCAGTCCCTGTGGATACGATATATATACTTGCTGTTTTACTATCAATTTATTTTGGTAGAAATATAGCGATCAAATTTTAGCGCCGCTGTTGGGACCTGCTTAGATTGCATAGTGATAATTTTACGGATTGTAGTTATTAATTCAGCGTTTAAAAAAAAATTCATAAAATAGAAAATAAAAAAGATCTCATTATTTCGTGTTGCTTCTCGGATCGATTTTATTTTTATCTCTCATGCGATGCATGATTACAAGATCCCAAAGGAAAGAAATTATTCCTCGGATCTTGAGATTGAAAGATCACATAAGAGAGAGCCGAAAGAAGACAATAGACAATGGCAGATAGGCAAGGGCACGATCGGATGGCCGAAATGGAGGAGATGTTAGCAGCAATGCAACGCCAACTGGCGTTGAATAATCAGATGGGCCAGATGGGTGGTCGAGCACAGCCCTTACCGCTCAACCACATGTACAGGCCACCTACGGATCAGTTCCAAGGTGGAGGATGGGGGCCGAACGTCAATGCCAATAATTTTGAGTTAAAGCCTGCCCTCATCAGCATGATACAAGCAGAGCAGTTTGGGGGAGGGGTTACTGAAGACCCCAATGCTCATTTGGAAGCGTTCTTGGATATCTGCGATACTATCAAGCAGAACGGAGTGCCAGCTAATGCCATCCGAATGCGGATGTTTGGATTTTCGCTGAGGAGTCAAGCAAAAGACTGGTTCAAGAGCTTGGACAGATCGAGAATTACCACATGGGAGCATTTGTGCGAGAAATTCATGTCCAAATATTTTCCACCTGCTAAAGCACAGAAAATCATTGTCGAGATCTCCCACTTTTCACAATTGGGAGATGAGTCGTTATTTGAGGCTTGGGAGCGATTCAGAAACTTGCTCCGAAAGTGTCCACAGCATGGGTTTTCACCTGAGCAGCAAGTAACGCAATTTTATAGTGGACTCAGTGCTAACACCCGAAGCATTGTAGATGCGTCAGCCGGAGGATGCCTGCTCAATCGTGGAATAGACGAAGCGTTGAGAATTATTGAGGAGATGGCATCCAATAGCTATCAATGGCCGATGGAGAGCAATGATCGGAAGAGTGGGCTCAGAGAGTTGGATGACAAGTATGATGACTTGTTAGAGAAGTTCACAACTCTGCAGAAGGAGTACGAAGCTGAGAGGAAAGGGCAGATGACTGTGGCCATGGCGCAGAATATCGAGGAGGTTCAATTTTTGAACCAAAGGAGTAATGGCCAGGGGAATCAGAGTGGGAATCCGCCCTATCATCCCAACAATAGGAATCATCCCAATTTTTCCTATGCTAACGCGCAGAATGCTCAGCAATTACCACCTGGTTTTGCTGTTAATAATGGAATGATTGTGGAGCCCAAGAAGCCGAGCATTGAGGATATGATGCAACAATTGTTGGCGAGCAATCAGCAGATAGCAACGAGTCACCAACAAATGGTGACTCAGCAGAATATTCAGATCCAGCAGCTTGGGAATAGGATGAACGCTCTGGAGAGCACGGTCAACGCCATCAACAATACAGTGATAGCCCTTGGAAAACAAGTAAAGATGTTGGAGAACCAAGTGGGCGGATGGTCAATGAGAGAGCTGGAACGCACAGGCAAGGGCAATTCCCAAGCAACACTGAACAGAATCCTAAGAATCATATACCTCCGAATCAGTGCAATGCTATTCATACGAGAAGTGGAAGAGCCTACATAAATTATCCGGAGTACGAAAGGGAAGAAGAGGATCATACGCATGAGGAGAAGAAATCACGCCTCGCGACACGGCAAGAGAGCGCGAGTCGCGAGCTAATGTCGCGAGCCCAGCACGCGAGGGAAGCCTCGCCTGAGAAGAATGATTTCCTCGCGACCCGGCATCGCGACCAAGGATCGCGAGGGCCTGACGCGAAGACAGACAGAGAGCACCTCGCGACAAGCCTTCGCGAGGAATCATCGCGACAGAAGGTCGCGAAGTCTGCCAGCGAGCGATTCGCGAGCCAAGATAGAGAGAGCGCCTCGCGAGGCATGATTAGAGAGGATTCACGAGAGAGAGTAGCGCATGATCAGCCGATGTTTCCAAAGCCTACAGCCCCGTTCCCTGAGCGTTTTAGGAAAACGAAATATGATGAGGAGTACGCTCGCTTCAAAGAGATCTTCCAGAAAGTGAACATTAATCTTCCTCTTTTTGATGCACTTCGGAATATGCCGGATCGTCAAATTTCTCAAGGATGCATTGGCGAATAAGAAAAGTTGGGGAAATTTGACAAGATCAACCTCTCGAAGAATGCGGTGCTATCTTGCGAGAAAGTTGCACTGAAGCAAAAGGACCGGGAGTTTCACTTTGAGTGCGAGATCGCCGGAACACCTTCCCAATGTTTTATGTGATCCGGGGCGAGCATAAATCGATGCCATTAAATGTGTTCAATCGCTTGAGTGGGCAAACCAAGAAGACCTCAATTTCATTAATGATGGTGACAGTCGCTTGCATATCCTAAGGGCATAGTTGAAGATGTGTTGGTAAGGATTCGGATTTTGTTTTCCTGCCGATTTTGTTATTCTAGACATTCACGAATTTAAACATCAACCACTAATCTTGGTCGGCCTTTTCTAGCAACCGGTCGTGCTTTAATTGATGTGCAGGAAGACGATTTGACATTTCGTGTCAACGATGAGGAGTTAAAAATTTTAATCTATGACTCCATCAAGCAACACGATAATCCAGAGCAGGAAGAGTGTCAGGCAATCACTACTGTGGCAGCTAGCCAAATCTCGAGCTTGGATGTCAACCGGCCAGTTGACAATGGTGCTAGGAAGAAGAGATGGACTCGGCATGGAACTCCGAGTGTCTTGTTCAAGTTTGGGGGAGGCTACTTCCATACTCAGTGGTGGTCTGCGGTCAATGCGAAATATCGAGGCAAGCACAGATTTGGGAAGAAGTCTGTTGCCAAATCGCCAGATTGATTGAGGTTAGTAATGGTCTAGCTAAAGACAATTAAATTTAGCACTTGTTGGGAGGTAACCCAATGTTTTTCTTTGTTTTGTTTTGTTTTGTTTTGTTTTGTTTTCTTTGTATGCATTCGCTTTTTGTTTTTCGTGTTTGGGTTTGGTGTCTGTTTTGTGGGTTGAGTTGAATGACGAGCAGCCGATGATGAGAATTGTTTTTATTAGAAAATCTATTGCAATTGATTTTGTGAGACGAAGCATGTTATGATTGTTGTGAGTATTGAGCCTTTGAGAACTTGATCACACTTTTGAAACCTGTGAGACTTGAGCTTTTGACTGTCATATCTTTTTAGTTTTGTTTCTTTCTGTGTGAATAGTTTGAAATAGCATGTGTTTCTCTAGAACTTGTTCTGGTTCTTTTTCGAGGTTGCATTGATGTGCTTAAGAATTATGAGATGATATTAGGCATTCTTTTCTTAACCTATACACTATCCAAACACTAACATGTTCATTTATTATCCTTTGATGAGCCCGTTTGAGCCTACCTAATTCTTTCATATAGCCGTGGGTTGGGTTATGTTGTTAGTGTGATTTTTTGGTTGCTTGAAATTGAGAGTTGAGAAAAAGAAGGGAAAGAAAATAGATGATGAGAAAGTGATTTATTAAAAATAGTTGCTTACCCATATAAGTTCAAATAAAAAATAAAAAATAAAAAAATGACACAAGTGTGTGAAGAGAAAATAAATGGGTAAGTAGCTAGTGCTTTGAGATGAGTATATCACTTATATGATAAGTTTGAGGTTCTTAATAGAAAAATGACTTTTTGGTGTAGAGATTTGAAATGAATTGTGAAAGTTTGGGAATTGTGTCTTATGATACTTATGGTGTTTGTCATTATGGGATTATGAGTCACTTAGCCTAAATATATCCTACCTTACCAAAGAGCCTACATTATAACTTGTTATAAGACTTTTTTGATCTTAGTTCTTGAGCACATATTTGAGCAATGGAGAATTAGACGATTTGCAAGTTTATGGTAGATTCCATGTATTTTTGAACTTTGAGAGTATACACATCCTCCTTGATACACTTGAGTGTTTGAGATTTCTTATATATATATCCATGTCGTGAGGATTCAAGTTTGAGAAGGCTTGTGCTTATGATGTTTATGATGTGTTAAGTTTAATGGAAGATGTTGTAATTTGATTCATTTGAATGGCTCATAGCTCTGAGGCTTATTGTTTTTGTCGTTCAACTCTTTGCCTATTGTTGAGCGTCTCTCTCTCTTGTTTTAATTTGTTTGAGGACAAACAAAAGGGTAAGTTTGGGGGAGTTGATAAGCCTCAGTTTTACCTATTTTTATAGGTTATATTTATCTGGTTTCTAATTGATAAACGGTTGTTTGAACGGCCTTTTTGATATATTTCACGTCCTTTGAAAGATATGATGCCTTGTGTATTTTGTGTTATTTTAGCACAGGTTTTGATGCCAAAAAGGTGAATCACAATTAAAGAGGAATTAACTAGCATTTTCGGAAGTCAGTGCGAGAGATAGCGCCTCGCGAAGGAAGACTCGCGCGGCGGATGCGCGACGAAGAGGCAAGATTACCTCGCGACACGCTATCGTGACAAATGATCGCGATGGTCGTTCGTAGTGTATTCATTTACTTTCATAGCATATTCAGTTCTAACGTGAGAACCAATTTTAACGTGAGAACTAAGAACTACGAAAACAAAATGAATATGCTATGAAAGTTAATGAATACTCTGCGAAAGTTAATGAATCCAAAAATTCGGAATTTTCACCAGGGTTCGAATCCCATGAGAGGCGAAAATTATATTTTTTTTTATTCATTAACTTTCAGCAGTATTCATTTACTTTCATAACATATTCGCCTCACGTCGCACAATAAAAATGGTTTTACGTTAACCTCCCTATATAGAGTTTATATATATGACTTCAATTAAAAATAACAAAACTGATAATATGTATCACATCAGTATATATATATATATATATATATATATATATATATATATATATATATATATATGACTTCAATTAAAAATAACAAAACTGATAATATGTATCACATCAGTATCATGTAAAATTACAAAAAAACTGTTGGATTTCTCAATCAGAAAACGAAAAATCAATGGAACATATCCTTCCAAGGTTAGTGGATTTGATCACTCAAAAAAGAGTAGAGCACTAAATAAAGCAAGAAGCAAAAGCCACATATTATTGAAGAAGTTCCCCATGAAAATGTTACCCACCGAAAGTACCGGACTATTAAATAAGATGAGCCCATCTTCATCTTGTCAGAAAACCCACAATTCCACCACTTATTTTGTATGAAAAATAAAGATAATGTTTCTATAGTCAAAAATTGAGTTTTAAAATTTTTATTAGTTTTTTGGTACTGCATGTATTTAATTATAGTTATGTGTAATTTGAGATATTATTGTTAAAAAACAATCATTAGGGTTTTAAATTGCAATTTTTCGAAATAATATATTTTCTAGTTTATGTTTTTATCAAATATCGTACGTGTGTTATTGTAAAATCGTTAGTAATTAGATAATATTAGAGTTGAGTGATACACTTATCTTGTGAGATCAACTGTTGAAATGTTGAGATTGGTATGTTATTCACTTGTACTTGATTGGTGAAAGGTTGTGTGCTTATATGTTGAAAACTTATTTTTCGTAATATGAGTTATTGATGATCTAGAATACGCTCCATCATTGTTTACTATCTTTGTTATTCTTATTATTCGAGAGCTTAAGTGTGAGGAGTTGATAAATACTCATTTTGCACTATCAACTCATGCAAATCAGTTCAAATTGTGCACCATCCAAGTTTTTAAAACAAATCGTCCTTGCCATTTCACTAGTTATGCATTTTATAGTCCGGATATAGTATAGGGTTGGGGAACTTTGAATCTGTAAAAAAATGTTGAGCGCTATTACACCTCTCGCTAGGGATGTCAACGGGCGGTCTTTACCTGAACCGATCCGGAACCGTTCAAAGCCCATTAAATTTTAAAACAACGGTTCCGGTTCCGGTTCCAGAACCGCTTGGACCCGGACCGGTCAAGACCCGGCCCGTTTTGTCCGGTTCCGGTCCGACCCGATCAGTTTTTTTTTTTTACAAATTTTAATTTGAGCATTACAAATTTTATAAAATGACTCGAGTGTAGATGGCTCTAAGTGGTCGAGACCCAAAGTAGTGTGTTTTAAGGATTTAAGCAGTTAATAAGTTCGTTTGCTTCCAGTTATATGAAATCGGGATTGTTCTAAGCAAAAATCATGATTATGAATCAGCTTAATTTGGTAATTGGGGTCATATATTTCCAGAAATGCCTTAATGATTTTGGCTTAATACAAAAAATATATCCTGAATTATTACTAATTTTTCAATTATATTATAAACTATCGATTTTCGTTCGTTGATACCTGAACTATATCCCAATATATACCAATACCATCTCCAAGTTCCACGGTGTATCCAAGTGAAAAGAAAATAAAATTTTCGTGAATGACATTGAAAAACTTCAAGTAATTGAAAATTAATCCCAAATTGAATTATTATTTTTTGGTATTAAAACTTTCCCATTTTCCAGCACAATACGAAAAGTAATAGAAAATAAACTGAAATGGGCCACGATTTTCGTTCGTTGTTTAATGCCACTTAAGTTCAGAAAGACAACATTTGAGGTATGAGAGTGAAAATAGGAAATAAGATCCAGTGGATAACCGGTTAGAAATGGGTAATACCCGATCCGGATCCATAATTTGATGGTCCGGATCCGGTCCGGGTTTAGCATTTACTGGTCCGGTTCCAGAACCAGAACCAATACTAAATTACTGGTTCTGGTCCGGATAAAATCCGCCCGTTGACACCCCTACCTCTCGCATTGGAGATGGTCTTAAAAGGGTTATAGGTTTCGTTAAATTAAACAGAATACAAGATTACGATATCCATCAGCAAATTTAAAAAGTTTTCGGTATGCACAATTGGACTCAAATTTCGTCCAATATGTTGCCGAGAAATGAGATGTTGTGTATATTTGCACAATAGGTTTCGCGTTGCTTTATCTGACAAGATGGTAATTATTTTCTTGATTTTAGTGTAGTTCGCATCGATATCATTAATTATAGCGCCGTCCATAGAAGTCTCGCCGACGTGAGGCGAGAAAGGGAATGGAAGGTTGTGCGGCACGGAGGGTCTAGAATGTAATTGGTTGTGCTTTTTTTATAGATTTTTAAATTTTCACGTATGTAATTGATGTGTATTTCCGCATGCCAACTAGGCAAAATGGGCTTGAATCCGACGTCAGGATATTATTGTGAACCCATTTAAAAAGTTATGGTCTGATTTGTTATTATGATTACGTTGGGCGAATGTAAAAAATCGAAAACGTTGGAATATTACATGGTATTTACCATTTAGTTTATAACACATTTCTCTTCCAATTAATAAATTAAAAGTATATGTAACTCTCTCTCTTTTTTTGAGGGGGTGTTTGTTATGTTTTATTTTACTAATATATATGTCGTGAACAAATTATTCAGGAGATCGTAAATTTTGAAAAAGTAAATTTTGAAAAAGGAAAAGGTTATACCACTACAAGGGTGATTAACGAACTATATAATCCTGGAAATATATTAGTAAGCTAACTTTAGAAAAATACAGAAATTTGTTGATAGTTTGCTGTTTTACTAAAATTTCAAATTTTCTAGGGATGTGGAGTAAATTTAATGAAAGCTTATTTAGAAAAATATAAAAAAATTGTAATGTCATACACGAAGTTTCTAAAAGTTGCATGTCAGGGCAGTGACGGAGCTAGAGGGAGCTGGGGTGAGCTCAAGCGTCCCTTAACAAAAAAAATATATTTTTTATACTATAATTTTGTTTTTTTTCAAAAAAAAATTTGTATTAATATTTTTATAATTGATTTTCTTAATCTTAGAGGGTGTTTGGCTGAGCTTATAAGCTATTGCAAAATGTTTGGCAAAATAAGTTCCTAAACAGTTTATAAGCTGTGAAAATAAGCTCCAACAGCTTATAAACTCCCCTAAAAATAAGTTGGTCAATCCTAACTTATTTTTTCATAAACTTATAAACAACCATGAATTTACAAAAATAACCTTATTATAGTTCGTTATTTTCTATATATACACTATCAACTTCACGTTTTGTCAATTTTATCTCTCTAACTCACGATTCTTTCTCTAGCTTATAAGATCAATTATCCAAACACTTTAACAACTTATAAGCACTTGAGACATTACCTCTTATAAGCTCTTGAAATATCTTATAAGCTCTTGGAGCTTATAAGCTATCTAAAATAAGCTTAGTCAAACACACCCTTAGTCCCCTCTAAATACATTTCTGGCTCCACCCTAAGGTGGTGTTTGCTGAGCTTATAAGCTCTTTAAAACAGCTTATAAGCTGTTTAAAAGCTTATAAGCTCAATCAATGTGTTTGGTAAATTAAGTTGTTAGAGAGTTTATAAGTTTTCAAAATAAGCTCTAAAAGCTTATAAGCTCTATTAAAAAAAGCTCTAACACCCAACTTATTTTTTAATGATCTTATAAGTTACAACAAAACTACAAAAAGAATCCTGATATATTTTCTTGTTTCCATGTTTACCCTTTTTATCCAAACACTTTAACATCTTATAAACTCTTAATATACCATATCTTATAAATTCTTAAAATAACTTATAAATTATTGGAACTTATAAGCTTTCTAAAATTAACTTAGCCAAATACCTCTAAGTGGAGTCCAATAGGCAATAACTGATGGCTGCTTCAGCGATTTTAATATGCTTGCTCCCATAATATAAGAGGTGGATTTTGTCATCATTCTCTTTCCTGGAAAAAATAAAATAAACAAGAATTTCATAAACTCGTGATCGAGCAGCAGTGAAAAAGCAATCAAATGAAAAGAATCTAGCTGTCAACACTCAACAGACAAAACATATTTCTTTTATTTACTTTTTGGTTCTTTTTTTTGTTGCTCTAATTACTTTTTGGTTCTTGATGTCACAATATTACTGATAATTTACATTCAAGAGGTAAACAGGAATATTTTAGTACTCCTCGTTCCCACCTAAAATGTCATATTTATTTGGACATAAATATTTAGGAGAAATATATAAAGTAATTAAATATTAAAAAGTGGGTAGGACCCACACTTTTTTAAAGGATAATTATTTTCAAAAATGGAATGAGATATCTGTAATGGAACAATTCAAAAAGAAAAGTGAGACATTTTAAATGGGACAGAAGGAGTATATTTTTTTATCCCAACAAAAGTCGTGAATGTCCATTTCATGGTACAAAAATTATATTTAACCAACTAAAAGAAAGAGAAGAAGATATAATTAACTGAATAATATGTGAAATTCACTAGTTTATAACAAATAATGGAGGTTTGTGGTATCCCCATTATACATTAATCTTTGCAGCCCACTACCGTTCCATTGCACAGTGCGTGCGGATTGAGTCCAATTAAGATCTAAATCATTTACTTTTATTCATAAATAATATTACTTTTATTTATTAGCATTATCGTTTTTATTTAGAACAATTGAAACTTTTACTGAAATTATGTTTTTTGGTACAAAATAGAAAAAAATACTTAGGAAAACAATCGTCACTATTCTTAATCAGAACATTTACTTTTATGCATGATTATGTATTAGATAATTGATAAAAATATTTGTTAATTTTTTTAGAAAATCTATTGCTTTTATTCATAAGATTTGTAACTTTTATTTATAAGAACTGTCCCTTTTTTCATAAGAACAATCGTTTTTATTTATGCACGATAACTTTTATATAAGACAACAGTTACTTTTATTCAAAACAACTATCATTTACATGTATAACAGATCATCAGTCGAGTGTCCGAGTCAGACCCAACCCGACCCACAACATCGGACGGAGTTCATAGTTGTTTTTTAATCTTTACCGGCAAATCATATCGACCTTCGTCGAATCAACTCCAGTTCTTTCTTTTTTTTTTTCTTTGTTTATATTGTAAGTAAATAATTTTTATCTCTTACGTTCATGGTTGATTTTACTATAATTTTGTTAAGCCACTATCTTTTATTTGGGGATGTTCTAAATTTCTTTTTAAAAAGTGAATAGGAAAATATCATATTTTATCATGTTTTATCAAAACATTTTTTTTTCCAATAATATCATGTTTTTAATTTTGGCAAATTTGTCCACAACACTTATGCCACCTTTGATTTTAGATGTTACTGAATTTTTGGATGCCGGAAATGGGACCTCGTTATATGACTGAAAAGTGTATCCTAATTCATACTTTGATCATTTTATTACCAAAAAAAGATAGTTGGTTTATAATGTTAATCTAGATATATAAATTTAAAGGTGATTAATATACTCTTTTTTATATATCGCAAATATATATCACTAACATTAATTGTCTTAAACAATTGTACATTAAGTAATGATAAGTTATTATTAGTTTATTGATAGCAAATTTTTTGATTAGATAAATCATTAATTAGTTGAACTAATTATAACTGGTAGCTGATAATACTAAGGGCACATTTAGTAGGTTAGTTAGGTTTTGTCAGTTAGGTTCGTCTAGTTAAAATGTACTGTTCAAATGGGTTTTGTAACCCACCACTTTTGTGGGTTACAAATCCTAAAGAAATAGTGCAAAACAGAGCTACCAAACAGACGCATCCACCAAGCCCGTCATTAAAACACAGTCCGTAAGGATACGAAACAGAGCTATCAAACAGACGCATTATCCATGATAACTTTGCAATCCTATCGAAACAGAGCTACCAAACATGCCGTTGTTCCATGTAATTAATTTTAACTTCCCGACAAGAAACTTCGGCGCCGTGAGTCCTTCCTTAAACGACGACGAAATCTATTTCATCATCGTTAAAGGTTTTTTTTTTCTTTTCTTTTCTTTTTTCACGTAGTGGACTGCTTTAATTGGCCGAAACTTAGTTTTCACTATTAACTTTGTTAGTGGAGTCTTAACAATTATATATAGTTGTGGTTAAGTTGCCAAAGTAAAAAAGGATTTTTAGACAGTACAAATGGATTAACGTGCAAAAACTCATATAAAATATGTAATGGGGAAAAAAAATTATGCAGCCACCTAGGGTAAATAGTAAAACTTTTTTTAGACACCGACTTAACAAATATAATTTTCTTACATAAAATTCCAACATTCTCAACTAAAACCCCATGCATTTCGTGTTACGTGCTGTCGTATTTTCATGATTAATTTGGTCTTTTCTTGATTTCGTATTTTGTGATTTATGTCATAATTTTGCGTTAAAAAAGAAGAATGAGGAGGGCAAGTGGTTGGTTGGTTGGAATATTATCAATAATATCACTTTTTTTTTAACACTTGGTAATTTTGTCAGTATTATATAATTTAAAGTGATTTGAAAAATTATTATTACAAATTGATGGCCAAATTAAGAAAATTATTGTTACACAAAAGTAGGTAAAACCATAATCTATAATGATCATATCAAAACTAGACAAAATCTCTTGGAAGGAGATCCTCACATATATGAGGACACATGGGAACTATATTCAATTAAAATTTATTTAATCCTCAATTAGCGAATTAAAAATATTTAAAAATTCAAAAACTAACCCCCAATTATAGATCAAGCATGTTGTCGAATGATATTTAATTATCTAGTATCTGTATGATCTTCAAACTATTACGCAAAAGTACTACATTAAAACTAAAAACTTCCAATTTGAGTCTCATCTCATTGCCACTTTAAACCTCGACTATAGTTTACTCAGACCTAAAATGTAGAAACGTCATGTCTCAAAATCTACAAGCACGTGCATTACTTTATACAAATACTAATGTAACACTTGAAAAATTGCGTGGCACTTTCAAAGCCCATCACGCATGAAGGGTTTGTATTTAAAGTGCCATAGCAGAATCTTCTCTCTCTTGGGTTCACCCAAACACTTCAAACATTAGTGCTATTCATGGCCACCATACCTGCTCAAAACTCCACAATGGAGTCACAGCAGATGGACGCCGCATCGGCCACCGTGTCAGAGAGGGCCAAGTGGCTGCTTGGCTCTCCCGACCCGCCTGTCCCGTGGATGCAGCTTTACGCCTCCGCCAGGAAGTCTGTGCTGCCCGGACCAAAATCCGGGCAGCAGTCTGCCCATATGAACAAGCTTCTAGTCTTCCTACGAGGCTTGTTTCCCATACTTAAATGGGGCAGAAACTACAAGGCCACAAAGTTCAAGAATGACCTCATGGCGGGCCTAACTCTGGCGAGCCTTAGCATTCCCCAAGTATACACGTAAATCAATAAGTGTTGTATTTCCTTGAAATATAATATTTTGCAATCAAATATTTTTATTATTTTGCAGAGTATTGGATATGCTAATCTAGCCAAGCTTGATCCTCAATATGGACTATGTAAGTAAAGAGAAATTCAATTTGTTTACCTAGTGTGCATCTGAGTAGCGACGGCCGGTCTTTCTGGTCATAATTTCCTCGAACTAACAAGTTCACAAAATTCTCAGACACGAGCGTCGTGCCGCCGTTGATCTATGCCTTAATGGGGAGTTCAAGAGAGATCGCGATTGGACCGGTCGCCGTCGTCTCGCTACTCCTCTCCGCCATGGTCTCGAAGATTGTGGACCCCGCGGCCGATCCGGCATTATACCGGCGGATCATCTTCACCGTCACCTTCTTCGCCGGTGCCTTTCAGGCGATGTTCGGCGCACTTAGGTCCAACATCTAGCTAGCTAACTTCTTTCATAAGTGGGACTATTTTTCTTAATCCCTCCGAAACTCAAAAGCCGTTTTCTTGATTTGCTATAGGTTGGGATTTCTCATCGATTTTCTTTCACACGCTGCGATCGTCGGATTCATGGGCGGCGCCGCCATAGTTATAGGCCTGCAGCAGCTGAAGGGATTGCTCGGAATCAGCCATTTTACCTCGAAAACGGACGTGATCTCCGTTTTTGGAGCTGTTGTAGAAGCCCTTCATCACCAAGTAATTAATCTAGTAGTTTCCTAAAATGGGCATAATATAATTTTTTCAAGAACTTCGAATTCTTGATACAATTTTTGTTACGATATTTTTGCAACAGTGGTATCCATTGAACTTCGTCCTCGGGTGTTTGTTTCTGATCTTCATCTTAGCTACTCGGTTCATCGTAAGTTAATTACAATTAGTTGAAAAACAGCTATTTCTGGCAAAGTTTAAGATTTAAGGTTTAAGGTTTTAACTGCAGGGAAGAAGAAACAGGAAGCTCTTCTGGTTGCCGGCTATGGCGCCGCTCTTCTCAGTGATGCTATCCACCCTAATCGTGTACTTAACGAAGGCCGACAAACACGGCGTGAAGATCGTGAAACATCTCAGAGGTGGTCTTAATCCCATCTCAGTTCATCAGCTCGAATTTGGAGCTCAGCATGTTGGTGAAGCAGCCAAAATTGGGTTGATTTGTGCACTTATAGCTCTCACTGTATGTCTTTCTATCCCCGCTCTATCTATATATAGGGGAAGGTTAACGTAAAAACCATTTTTATCGTGAGAACAAAAAAAAATGATGAATTCGTTGTGAAATTTGATGAATCAGTCGGGAACGTTACTGAATCCAAAAAAATAGAATTTTCGCCTCTCGTGGGATTCGTACCCGGATGAAAAATTCTGAAGTTTTACATTCAGTAACTTTTCCAACGACTTCATCAACTTTCATGTGAATTCATTTGGCTTTTAGTTTATAGGATAAAAAAGGTTTTTATTTGAACCTAAAATTGATTTGTATTTGTTCTCATATATATATATATATATATATATATAAGATGGATTAGGTAGGAAATGATAATTTGGTAGGAAAATAGGAATGAATCTGGACCTTTGATTTACTATATCAATGGTTGAGATTTAATTTTCGGGTGTGCTACAATTTTGTGTTTTGTGTGCTACACGGATTATTGTGCAACACTAGAACTCTTCTTGTGCTACGCTGCAATGAAAGATGTGCCAAACTAATATATTTAACATATGTGCTACGAATGGATGAAATATGTGCTAAACTAACATGTGCAATATAATAATTCGATTGTGCTACACAAATACGAAAGATGTGCTACTATTCTATTTTCCTTATTTTCACCATAACCAACCGCTATATATATATATATATATATATATATATATATATATATATATATATATATATATATATGTATGTAAATATGTCAGGAAGCTATTGCTGTTGGGAGATCTTTTGCTTCCACAAAAGGGTACCATTTGGATGGGAACAAAGAGATGGTTGCAATGGGGTGTATGAACATTGTTGGATCTTTCACTTCTTGTTATGCAGCAACTGGTGAGGATCTTTTCTTGACTATATTGCTTTTTTACTCATTAAGGGTAATGTAATTGCATGTATATAAATATATAGGGATTGGTTATTGTAAAAACTATAGTTTATTTGTTGTGAACCTACGAATTGTGTTCAACGCGTATAAAGTTGTTGCACAAAATACCAATTTTAGAACGAAATTGTTATGTATCAACTTTATACATTTTGTGCATTACTTTTATACATGTTATGCTTAGTTCGTAGGTTCGCAAAGAAGATATAGTTTTCATAAAATAATAAGTTTTGATAAATATCACATTAATTA
This sequence comes from Salvia rosmarinus, assembly GCA_036937905.1. Classification (NCBI taxonomy): domain Eukaryota; kingdom Viridiplantae; phylum Streptophyta; class Magnoliopsida; order Lamiales; family Lamiaceae; genus Salvia; species Salvia rosmarinus. The sequence continues at coordinate 5,291,376 of CM072813.1, forward strand.
CATCCAATAATTAACCCTTTGAATAGTTCCATAATGTCTCGTACACGTTGTGTGGCATTTGGATACAACTTTAACAAAATGAAGTAGGATTTATAATAAAAGATACGTTTATCCTTGTCTCGTGGAAAATAGGAGCATTCTAGACGATTAAAAGAAAATGTTCCTAATGTGTTTGCCAATGGGCTAATGAGTTGGTTGGCCATAACTTTTTACTACGTGTACATATTCAATATTTTTGTAAGAGGTGGTCTTCTATGGCCTTGGGTAGTTTTGTTCGGAGTAAATGATATTTTTCTTCAATATAAATGATACTATTTAATTATAGGGTAAAGCACAAATGATATTGTTTTCAATGTAAATGATATTTTTCTTAAAAACAAATGATATTTTTATATGTCTGCACCGTGTTTTTTCTAAATTATTCATTTAAGATTCTTGTTGTGTCTCTCTGCACAGGTTCGTTTTCTCGAACTGCGGTGAACTGTAGTGCAGGGTGCGAGACCGTGGTATCGAACATTGTGATGTCAATTACAGTGTTGATGTCGTTGTTGTTGTTTACGAGATTATTGTACTACACTCCACTAGCAATATTGGCATCCATAATTCTATCTGCGCTGCCTGGACTTATAGATATAAACGAAGCTCATAGGATATGGAAGGTGGACAAGTTGGATTGCATCGTTTGTCTCGGCGCCTTCCTAGGCGTCTTATTTGGCTCCATCGAAATTGGCCTCCTCGTCGCGGTAATTCCTCTATTTTTATCCACCTTTTCTCGTAGATGCTATATCTGATTTCCATATTAACATGCATAGGATAATATTAGGGTATGGCCTTTTATGGATGAACTACATATAGTAATACAAAAGTTGGTAGACACCAAATATAGGAAGTGTTTGAAGGAAATAGTAGTTTTAATTAGTGGCAATAGTCATCTTATTGACCTTAAAATATATGAGAAAAGTAGATTTTATATATATATATATATATATATTCTCACATAGATTGGTCTAACTATGCTGATATATCGATTTTAACTAATTATACTTTTTATATTGTATAATTGTGCTACACCTCATATTACAGAGTCTAATCAGTATTGTAGGTCTACTTTTTCATGATCCATCATTATCCCCATTCAATCAGTTTCAATTTTTTATACTTAGGTTGCAAATCAACTAAAAACCTAATAATCCTATATTAATTAGGTTAATGCATTTCGTGCTACACATATACAATATAGTTGTACGTGTCGTATGATATACAACACAAGATTATAATAAAAGGAGGGAATACATAATTTGCCCACCAATCATTGTGGAGGTTATATCATTGGAACAATAATTAGGTTTTGGTAAAGAATATACAATTTTCTTTAATTTGCCTACCCTTTCTTTAATTTCAATTTTGCTATTTTAGAAAGGAAAGTGGGACCCAAATTCCATACACTCAATAACAAACAAAATTGGAAAATTCAAAATATCTCTACTCATCAATAGGTATTATTAAACTCTGGTAAAGAAAGAAAGATAGTGGACGGAGGGACTATGTCTTAATAAGACCAATCCAAAGTAAAGTTGGATAATTATACTAATTGGGTTTTGGTAAAGAAAATATATCTTAATTAGACCAATCCAAAACAAAGTTGGATAATTGTTTTGTTTATTGGTGGAGCCCAGCATATATTCTATAATATCTAGCTCGATAATTGGATGTGACAGACATTGATATAGTAACTAAAGTTGACTCATGTCAATGTCGTGTTGTGTGTGACCAATTTGTTAGAGAAGTAAATTCTGATTCTTGACTAGTGACACCACTATAAACGAAAATACACCCACTAACATATCCATCAACAATTTCACTGTATATAGTATTCCCAATATTGTAATATTATCTTATAAAAATGTCCAGGTTCAATGAACCTAAAACTCATTTTAATTAGGGAGATATTTGTTTAGTTTCATATCTAAATCAAAAATGTATTTTATATTTTTATTTAACAAACACATAGATGTTTCAAGAAAACATATATTTAAGTGTGCGTGTGTCGGCCTAGTGGTAGAGTGGTTAATCTTACGAAAGATGACTTTTAAATTTCATATTAAATTGATCAAGAAAATATACATTTGATAACAAACTATAAAGGGTGAAAGTGTTGTCGCCTAAACACACAAATGTTATGTAGATCGTTATCCACACACGAGTAAAACAATGAATTAAAACTTGAAGAACAGAAGAAACTTTTCTCTGATTAAAATTATAATCAGATGCCAATATAATGAAATGATTCACTATAAAATTACAAATGACGTTATAAAACTCACTACTTTACCATAAGATAAAGTCGAAAGTTGAGTACTAAAACTATCTATCGAGATCTATGAAAAGCTAAGAAGCTATCTCTCAAGATATATGAAAATACTAAAGATTTCCTCACACCACTCGTGTATTAAAATGACAACCTTCTAACACCATTAGAAGTTAAAACAATCGTGTGATATTGGAAATGTTACAAATGACTTAACAACATAAACAGATCTTGATTGATTCTTCAGAAATGCGCACTTTGCGATTGCTTTGGCTCTCCTTTATAGACGTTGAGATGCGCTTCACCGCATGTCTTGGACCACTGACCCCCACTAAAGATGTGACTAAGTCGTGGTAGATGGTTCTTAACTTGCTCCCTGAAAAGTAGAAACTGAACCGACTTAGTCCACCGATCTCTAGCGATCTGTTTCGTGTTCTTCAATGTGTTACCATCGCATCCCGAAACATGTCGTAACCCGCACACCAAAGAGAAGAAACGGCAAAACTATACAAATTAACTAACTCTTGAAATGAGGAGACTTAGTCAGAGTTAACCAACTCTAACAAAGGGTATTAATTCAATACAAATTATATATTATTAGGTAAGAACTAAGACTTTAGAAAGATTATATTTTATGGGGACACTTTTACTCTTGAGTATCGAACAACAATACGTTTAGCAAATCAATAATATAGCTTTGATGGATTATTATTTATGTAGAAAATAAGAGACACTAAACACCAAATCATAGAAACAAAATTTACTTGCAGAACAAATGGAATAACAGTTGGGACTCTCTCGACAACAAGAAATAGAGAAACAGCCCCACGGACTTAGCTGAATTGGTTAAGAACTATGAGATTTGGAACAAGGATCAATGACCGAGATTTAGTCTCTCACGTCCTTATGAGTACTAGGCAAAGTCATCCTAACTTCTAAACAGTTGAATCACCGAGATTTAGTCTCTCACGTTCTTATGGGGCGGAGATATGAGAGCTCCCGGAAGAGAACTTTCCATTTTCTGGAACAAGAAATAGAGAAGCAATATAAAATCATGATGTCCAGGTTCGATGTATTTCACTTCAAAATTCTTCGGGAGAAAAATGTAACTAGCGAAGTGAATAAAAGGTAATATGACGTACAATTAATAAAGTAAACAACATTCTTATGCTGCAGAGAGAGAAAGTATTTCAGATGATATTTTATTTATTTTGCCATTTCTTCACTTAAATATATATACCTTTAATTTTTGTTTTTTCTATAACTTTTACATTCATAGTATTTGATACAACCTTTACACCAATACATCTTTTGACCCGTGTGACTCCTCATTCTATATTATAGGATCCAATTCTACATAGCCCCAAAACCATCGAATCCAAACCTTCTTAGGAAACTAGCTAGTTCTGGCATGTCACAAAACTCTTGTACGAATTCAGAACTTCCATCGAATGGGTGGAGCGCCTAAAATTTACTATAGTAACTATTTAGTTTCACAATTAGATTATCATATAATTGGTTTTTTTTCCGATTAATACAGACTCACATCACGATAAACTCAAACCCGATACTTTTTCTCTCCAAACATTAACCACTCTACCATTAGACCTATACGCACTCATAAATTGTTTTCTTTCCCCGTCAATTTATGCAGAATTTTTAAAACTAGTTCGCATGTCACAAAATTCTTGTGAACTCAAACTTTCACCTTGGGTGGGCATTAAAATTTACTATAGTACCACTTAGATACACACACACCTCAAAAATTGTTTTTTTTGGTCAATTAATACAAAATTTTAAATATCGCATCACAATGCAATCGAACTTAAGACATTTGACCTCAAACATTAACCATTTTACCATTAAACCAACACACACCCACAAAAATTTGTTTTGTTGATTCTAAATGTAAGATAGCAGATTAATAACATATTAACATACATAATATAAAAGCTTACATAAAATTAAAAGATCTAAAATATCAAAATCTATAATTATAATTAGCTTGACCCATTAGAATGACAGCTGTTTTCAGTTAAATCTATTAATTCCTAAACACAGTTCTATAACAATAGAGTTGTAAATTGTAATTACAATCATATTTCCGTATCTATAAAAAACTAATCATTAAAACCTAATGGATGTAGGGTCGGATTTTCATTTTCTATTAACTGCATAAAATATATGAACATAATATTTTTTCTTAAGTTCAGTCTCTTATTTTCATTCCCTTTTTTGGAAGTGAATATGACATTTCATTTAGTTTGTGTCGAGTGATTTTTTGTCGACAAGCATCATTTCTGCGCAATGAAACTTCGTTTTCTGTTTTACTTTCAATGGTGAAAGCTGTTTTGTACTAATCAAAACAGAAAACTTTACGCCTAATAAAGAATTTATATTCTTTTCTAAAAGAATTGTACCTAAAGTATAGTTTGATCTTGGAGCACTTTGGCGTGTTCTGATTTATCGACTTAGCAAACTTATAATTTTGAGATCCAAATCATAAACCTCATTGTCAAGATAAGAGAGTCTTAATTCACTATTTGGACGTCTCTGAAGGCACAACGGATTAATAATTAAAAAATATATGTTCGAATTTCACCAATATCTTCACAATCAAATTCATTACAAAGAATTTGTCGGATGTGATACGTCTCTCATTTATAGTTTACCGACCACTCGTACAATATTGTTTACATGGTGCACATAATGTATATATGGCTATAGTTTTCTTTTCTTTGACAAAAAAAAAACTCGAGAACTTGTAGCAAATGCAAAACTCTTTAAACTCTACATATCAACTAGTGTCACAACTGACCTGATTCGTTGGGACTGTGCAATTTTAGATCGGGCTTGCCCACAGTGTGTAAAGACCTCAAGGTTTAACTATATCTAATTATGCATTAATTCGAAAAAAAAGAATAATTCTTTGTCATGAAGAATAGCAATAAGATCACGGATCTCATCTTGATTTTCACCCGTGATAAGAATGTCATCCACATATATCAGAATAATAGTGAGAACTCCCTTTTTACGTCTGTGAAAAAGGGAAAAATCTGACGTGGAACGTATAAAACCAAGCTCAACTAAGCATCCTTTTAGTTTATCGTACCATGCTCTAGGAGCTTGACGTAGGCCATAAAGAGATTTCTTGAGCTTGCACACATGATTAGGACGAAGAGGATCCTCAAAACCTTTCGGTTGAGACATGTATATCGTGTCTTCAAGATCACCATTTAAGAACGCGTTGTTTACATCAATTTGCTGTATTGACCATCCCTTTGTAGCAGCCATAGCTAAGATTAACCGAATGGTAGTGGCTTTGACAACAGGGCTAAAAACCTCAAGAAAATCAATGCCAGCCAATTGCTCAAACCCACGAGCAACAAGACGTGCTTTAAGTTTATCTAATTCACGGAAGCCGAGTTTTAACACGATTGTATTGTTTTTAGGAAACATACACTCACAACTCACAAGGCACAAATTACAAACTAACTTACCAAAATTAAACTCAAAGTAAATTAAAATTTATAATATTAATTGTATAGTTATATATAATTAATAAATGTGTTACTTGACTATTAGTAAATTTGGTTTTCCCATAATCTATAAAATTGGTGGATAAATATATGAACTTTGATCGATTTTCTAAATCAAGACAACTTTGTGAGGTTTGACCCTCACCTTATTATTACACGCTGAATGCATAACAAAAAGAAAGGCAGTGATGGGATTTTGAGCAGATGCAGAGGTGGTGATGTTGGCAGTGTTCTTGATGTAGAAAGGAGAGAGATCAAGCTGATACAACCCTTTAGAGAGAGTGCCCTTCAAGAGTATCTTTTTGGTTTTGTTGTCCTTGACAAAACAAGAATTGGAGTTAAATTCAATCGTGACACGATTATCATGTGTTAGTTGAGAAATGCTTAAGAGGTTTTTGGTAATATTTGGAACGTATAGAATTTTATTAAGCAGCAAGGGTGTAGCCAAAGATGAAACTGAAGCAAGAGTAGAAGAGCCAATAGAGGTGATAGGGAGAGAATTACCATTGTCAACCATGAGCTTCTCATTGCCACTGTAGTCACTACTCACAGCCAAATTTTGCATGTTATTTGTTATGTGCGTCGTTGCTCCACTGTCCATGTACCAAGTGGGATCGGTGAGTGAATTTCCACGAATACAAATTCTAGCCAAATTGAAACAGGCTTGAAATCGAGTAAAGATGATGTGAGACTTCATCAATCAAAACATCGTATCTTTGATCTTTTTTTAATTTTTTAAAAAATTCTATTCCACATCACCCTCCACCTCACATTTTTATCTGTCTCTCGCTTTCGCCAGCTATTGAGATGGGATTTTAAGATGAAAAATAAGTATTAAAGCAAAGTCGCTTTGATTGTTGAAATTTTCACATCATCTTTTTCGATGTCACGTCTGTTTTAATTTTGTCAAAATTTGAATTCATGGAAAATTTTGGAATTGATCAAAGTTTATGTATTTACACATAAGTTCTAAAGATTATGAAAAAAAAAATACTCGTGGATTTACAGCCAATTACCCTTTAATAAATTGATTTTACAGGTGATTATAAGTTTCATTTTATTTTGTATACAGGTGGGTATTTCATTTGGGAAGATAATTCTGCTGTCTATCAAACCTAGCACAGAAGTACTAGGCAGACTTCCCGGAACTGATATTTTCGGCAGCATTAATCAATTTCCGTCGCCACCAAAATTCCGGGCATCATCATTATTCGAATTAACTCTGGGAGCTTGTGCTTTGCAAATGCTAATTTCATTCGAGAAAGGTCAATATTTCTTTATATTTATTTTTTGGGGGGATTTTCAAATTAATGATCTTATTATACCAATATCTAAATTCCTATGTGATTTTCAGGATTTTGAAGTGGTTGTCCGATGAAAACGAGATCAAAGAAATTAATAAAGTAGGGATTCGTGTCATGATCCTCGACATGACCAGTAAGTTTGTGTGTTTCTATATGATTAAAAAAAAAAAGGATTTGATGTTATTTATAACCCAAGTTCAACTTAAAAAATTGATAATATATATCCCATATTGCAAACTCAAGGTTATGGATAAATATTTTAATATCTCTTTTAAATTTTTTATGTTAATACAGATGTGATGAACATCGATACTACTGGCATTCATGCTATAGAGGAACTGCATAAGAAATTGATGTCTCGAGGCATAGAGGTAAGCCATAATTTTTTTTTTAAAAAAAAACACCTCTTTTTTCTCAAAAAGTACTTATGTGCATATGTCGTTTAATTTTTGGATATGATTTTCAAAACAGTTGCTACAATATGGTTATGCATAGAGTATTTCAATCTAAAAAATATCTTTAATGTTACGTTTTTTTTTTTAAATATCGAATTCCGAAGTTAGCAGTGGCAAATCCGAGATGGCAAATGATTACGAAAATGAAGGCAGCAAAGTTTGTTGAAAAAATTGGGTCTGAATGGATATTCCTGAGTGTAGCTGATGCTGTGGAGGCGTCCATTCGTCTCAAAATGAATATATAAAGTTGTTGAATTATGAACCTATTGTAATAAGACGACAACTTGTGACAATTTCAACATTTCGATTTTGTGTATGTGTGTTTGTATTTTGGTGTTTGCAGAAAGGTTTAAAGATGGTTTTGTAATTCCTCTGTTTCGAACTTTCGATTATCTGTCCTTTATAGTTTATATAGAAACAACAACCTCACCAAATTTTCGGACCAAAGTTTTTTATAGATTTTCTTCTTCTGTTTTTGTTAACATTTGCAGCAAATGATACCATTTTTAATCATAATTAATGATTATAACGCAATAAATTTTGAGATTACGACACTATCTTTGAACTTTTGCAATTAAGACATGTCCAAATTTCAATTTCAAAATATATTCCCATTGTTCGACCTTTTGATTCGAGAAATTAAAATTTGAATTTCGACGAGTTTAAAGAATGAATATCTTAACATATGAATTTGTGAATTACATACTACACTTGCATGACGAAATTTATCGGAGCAACAAATATTGATCATCGTCGTCAAATGTGTTGTTGCTCTTATGAAATTCGTCACTACCAATAAGGCAATAAGTATATTGGACACTGATCAAGTGATAGTATATCAAAATATTCCTTACTCGTACTGTAGAAGCTAACTTTTGATTTTTCCAGATTTAATTATTTCTTATATATGAATTCGTTTATAAAGTATTTTACCGTGTGATGTGGATAATGTATTGGACTTTAATGGGTAAACCGTAATCAATATTATAAAATCTGCAAAAATATATACATGAATAATTTACAATCTGCGCGTATCGATTCTCTCTTTAGCCGACATTACAACCGCAGCTTGTTCCAACAAGAATCGCCGCCCACTCAAGCCATCTGAACCGCCGTTGGAGAAAAAATGGGGGCGGAGGCCGAAGAAAATCAACAACTAGAAAGACCTGCTTCAAATCCGATCCCTAATTCCATCACAGAAGCTCAATTCGCCGCCTGGAAACGTCGAAAGGTTTGTCTCTACCCTATCCACGATTTCGTTCGCTTTTCTTTGGGCAGTATTTGTTTTATCACAGCTTTTCTTGTTTGTTTGCATTTTTTCTTTGTGATAATTTGTATTGTACATGATTGTCATTATGAAGTCTGCAAAAAATTTAGGAAATTGGAGGTTTATGCTGGGCATTTTGGGATTGAATGCTCCTTTTCTTGTGAAAGAATTGAGATTTTTTCCAATTGATGCTGGAGATTGTTTGGTGAACATATAATTTGGCTTTTCTTGGATTTTAATTTGTGAGTATTTCACTAGCATGGTGGAGGACTTTGCATGACGTAATGGAAATATAGGACCTTTTAGGGTTTTGGATTGGGAGTTGATCTCATAGAAACCTGGGTGATTGGAAACTATCTCTTCATTCTATTAGTTGAGAAATGATGCTCTGGATGATTGTTGCCGGTTTGATATGAGGTGTTAGTCATAGTTTGTTATCCAAAAGGAAATATTAACCCTTTTCCGAGAGGTGCATTATTACCAATTTCCAGAAAAAATGGATAGTAGTTCTGTTACACTTGTGCCATATGTTGTATATTCTCTTTTATTTTGCAAAAAATTACTGTTTCAAGTTTGTGTTGAATCCTTTAATGGTATGAAATGAAGAGAACATTAATAAGAAATAAAAAAGTAGATATTTAATTTTGCACGGAATACTTCTCTTAATGCACTATGCATATCATTTCCTTTTAGTCTTTAGTGATGTTCTGCTTGCTGAAGTTAGGATGATCTGTATCACAAAATCGTTTAGCTTTTGGGGTAAATTGGTGGTTCAGAGCCTTAATGAAAGACTCGGTGTAATGTGATATTATAGAAAGGATCCCATGGAATGTGCCAAAATGTAAAAAGTAGACTTTCAGAGAGAATTTAGGGTGTTTGGCTGAGCTTATAAGCTCCTCAAAACAACTTATAAGCTATTCAGGGGCTTATAAACTCTTGAGAAGTGTTTGGTAAAATAAACACCAATATCTTAAAAGCTCCCCAAGGAAAAAATTCCTTAACGCCGACTTATTTTTTCCTAATCTTATAAGGAACAATGAATTGGAAAAGTAACCCTATTATAGTTTGTTATGTCAAATATATACTCTTCCAATTTTCTCTCTCTAACTCACTATTCTTTCTCTAGCTTATAAGCTCAAGCATCCAAACACTTTGACAACCTATAAGCTCTTGAAATATTATATCTTATAAGCTCTTGAAACATCTTATAAATTGTTGGAGCCTATAAGTTCAGCTCTCTGATATAAGCTTAGCCAAACACCCTCATGATTCATATTAGGGTGCTGAATAAGTTATAAAGAAGCTCTTGTTCTCTGTTTTAATAGCCTTCTGATTAGATTTATGTGTTCTGCCAACTAATGTAGCTGGTAGTGGCTTTGGATGGTAAAAAGAGCTTATTCAGGCCCAAAGCTGGCCAAAATGCTGTGAGTTAGTATTTTGGTCATTATGATCATGTTGTCTGAATTTCTTCTGAACATAAATGGCACTACTGATTAATTTCACTTCCAATTTGTGATCTTCAAGCAGGAAATGACTGTTAGATATTTTGAACTTTTGGTTTTACGTAATGAAAGAGCAATAACAAAATGAAAAGAAATACGATTCGTGGACTAATTTATTAAAGTATAAGTAGTTCTTTTATGGTGAAACATCTTTCCCATGTGGAGCGCTAGTTATCAAGCCTTGTAGGATAAACAAGTATGTAAATCAGACGTGAATCTTTTTCTCATTTGATTTAGACATCTTAAATATGGCATTATATCATGTACAGGATGCTGATGCATCTGCCAGAAAAGAAGCTGCTGCAAGGAAGCGTGCAGAGGATATAGCAGCTGGGTTGGTTCAGATGAATGGTCGTGAACTCTTTGAGAGTGAGCCATGGGTTTTTGATGACACTAGTTACTAAGGTTAGTTTTAAGATTCGCACATCTTGTCGACGCAGTATGTTTTTTCTCTAGCTATCATTTGAATAGTGAAAGTTTCCTACTGTAGTATCTCATGTTCATTATTTTTCATCAGCAAAAACAATGACACATGTTCCCGAATATCCAACCCTCGGTTTTAAACGATGTCTCATCTGATATTTTCTTTCAAAATTAAATAACACTTGTATTGTTTAAACGACCTAATTAGCAAGAATGGTCTTCCTCCATCTGCTAGTCTTTTATGTAGTTTAGTATTGTTTCTTTTTTTCTCTTCTCTTTTCTTTTTAGACTTTACTATCCTTTTATCTCTATCTAGAATTAGCTTTCCATCGTCGTGAGTGAAAGTGCTCTTACTCACCTTTTCCTCCGATACATTCAATTATTTTTGTTTCTTGTAACTGAGATCTGCATCTCTCTAACTTAAAATTTAGAACTTTGAAGACAGTCAAAATTGCTTGTTTGGCTCTTTTTACTCATCTTTCCATTTTCTTAAGAAGATCATTTATATTGTAAGATTGTATTTATCTGTTTCTTGTGCAGGTACATGACGTCCGAAAATGAAGCGATCGATGCGGTTTTATGTCAAGCAGGAAAGAAGTATAGTTTTATTTGATTGAATATGAAGCCAGCTGATGAATGGATGCCTCTGTCTGCCTTAATAAAGCAAATGGCAACAATGTTATCAGAATTATGTATTTATATTATTGCTTCAGTCAGAAAATGTGGAGATAAACTTGTAAGTCATTTCATTTGTGTGAATGGTAAGAAAAATGAATTCTACTTGCGATTTAAAGAAACAGACTCTAAAAATAGATCGATGTCGGAATAGTCATATCTAATGAATATTAACAACACTTGGATAATTCAAGATTCAATATATATTATTCTAAAATGAAAAGAAAATAAAAATCCTCAAAATTCTTTTCTAAGCCTTTCTTCTCTGACAACCCTCTTATAATTCTTCTTTACAATTGGAATCGGACTCTTTTTGGGCCACCGTGGGTATTGGGAATTATAGATGTCAATCTAGTCCGAAATTTATGGTTAATCCAAATAGACCGGTAAATTAATGGGATTAGGGTTGATAATTTCTAATTCGATATTTAGACTAACAAATCGATAGGGTTACGGTTGATAATTTCTAATCCGAAAAAAATATCAACCAAAATAGTTCAAACCGAATAACCCGATAATCCAAGAGGGTTGGCCTAATAATAGCTTGAACCCGAATGGGTTGGTCCAAAAATAGAGTGGGTTCCTCGAGTTAACTGAAATTTTTGTCGTACATGGTTTTCAAACTTCATTATTTGCTTTTGAAAGTTAGTACAATAAGAGTTTTTAAAATACTTTTGGAATGTATTTTAGTTTAATATTCGAAAGTCGTTACTTCACTTCTTTATCTTTTTATTCCAATATTTAATATAAAATATTTGTTATAAATATATCATTATCAAGAAAAATATATATAGTTTTTTTTTTTAAGCTTTTTGGCCCAATTGACATGATGGTCAGCTCTAAACCCGAGAGTTTAAAATTAGGGTTGAATCTTTCTAACTAAAAAAATATCAACTCGAATAGTACAAACCTAATAATCTGACAACTCGAGTGAATGGGCCCGAAGCCGAACGTATTGACCCGATTGACATCCCTAACGAAGATACACTCATTGAGCGACCCTAAACTTGAGAGAGAGAATATGTTTCCATTTTGGTAGTTTATTCAATTTTCTATTCTTGCATAGGTAGCTAAAATTAGCCTTTCTTTGTCATAAAAAGAATTAAAATGCATCAGAATAACAACTATATATCTTGATGTGAATAATGAAAAGAGGGTGAAAATGGTGAAACATGATCCAAGTCTTAGAACTGTACTTTGATTTGTCGTATAAGAAAAACTCAGTATATAATATTATATGCATACCTTAATAAACCATATTATACTTTCAAACGGCCCTAAAAATCTTAGAACATGCCCGACATTTATTTTTCGTATTCGGATCCAAACACAAATAGTTTTCGTATTCGGACAAAAATCTACATGATCATGCAAGCGTGGGGGTTGTCGTCGCTGAACATGAGAGCGTACTTCTCCTCCACTGGGTTGAGGGTGCCGACGCCGGGCTCATCGGTCCCTCGCACGTGATTGGCCGGCGCCTTCTTGTCATAGACGCCGCTGGCGTAGGGATGAGCGATGAGGCCGTACGGAACATACGGCCACGGCTCCGACTTCTTCCCCGTCGACTTCGCTTTCTTCAACACCTTTTTAGCATCCACAAATCCGTACACCGTTGCCTTCTGTTGTTTCCAGTCCACCGTCACTGATTTTGCTCCTGCATTAATATTTTTCCGGCAATAGAATGTGATATCCCACGTTGAATACTAGAATGGAAACTTGAAAAACGGGTGCTACAGACTCTTTTAACAACTTGGGCTAATTATTTTGTGTAAAGTTGGATTCAAATACGATGTTTTGCATCAACCTCTAAATTATGGATAAAATTCAACTTTTACGAAAAGCTTTGTGTGTAAAAGGAAGCAAGAAAATATATCATTATATATATTCCACATGTCAAGTGGACTACTTATGATAATCCAAGCCAGATCCTTTATCACATAATTGTGCGATGGCATTTATAAATAATTATCACGTATCAAGAAAAGTGAAAATTATGAACTCACGAGAATACTATGATTATATACACATACCAAAAATAAATTAAGAATATCCCAAAACAATATTTTGTATATTCAATTTCCACTTCCTTTAATATGTGACAATTATAACTGTCAAATATTTAGGCCGAGCTGACCATAAATTTTCTCAGGTCGCAATTCTACCGGCCAGACCCAACCCCTGAAAGTTTTTCAAATAAAAAAATTCGGTAAAACTCAAATATTTTGTATGATAACATGTTATAAGCTAGGAAAACAAAATAAATATTCTTGACATAAGCTGCAAAAAAAATTAAATAAAAATACCTTTCATGCTAGAGAGCACATTCTTGACTCTCTCTCCACAGCCTTCACAATCCATTCTAACTTTGAGATCAACGGTGTTGAGCTGCTTTCTCTTCTTCCTCTTTGTGCTGCTTATCAAATCAGCTATGTAATCAAATGTTCCTTCAACTCCCATTTTTCTTCTTCTTCTCTTACTAACTCAGATCCTAATTTAGTTTTTGATACGTCAAGGAAAGAAATTTAGAGGGATTTTCGAGATTGGCTATCAAAATTGTTTTGGATGAAACACTGCAGTTTTTTCTGTTGACGAAAATGGAATTGTCTTGCATGCCTTTTTATAGGATTTCACTAGTCATGTAAATGTTCTTTTTTTTAAAAATAAAATAAAATAAAATAAAATAAAAAAGATATATATAAAGTTTGGATATTTGGCCTACGTTCCAAGTTGACGAGATTCTTTGTTTCTTGTTGTGTTTTCTCATAATTTCTGTGACTGGTTAAATGGTACGTCCGATGCACGTGAATATGACGAATTTAAATCATCTATGTAAAGATAAAATAGATAAGTTGAGTTTATCATACTATTGAACAATTTTAGATATATTAAATTAGTAGTTATGATAAGTATGAGTATTTATAGATATATCAAAATTTGTAATAACACTCAATTGTATAATAAAAATAAATCTTGAATGTCACGCCATGTACTATATAATAGTATCATGCATGTTGCATGGGCACTATGACTTGGTAATGGGACAATCTCTTCACTTTGATCATGAATATGAATTGGTTGAGTGAAGAATTTTATGGAATGGTCCCTTTTCAATATCTCGTGAAACTTTATGTTGCAAGATTACACTAATTTTCCTACTGGGGTGGCTCGTGAATAGACTTCATTATATATATATATATATATATATATATATATATATATATATTTAGGTTAACGTGAGAACCATTTTTATCATGAGAACATGAGAATGAATATCTTATGAAAGTTAATGAATACGCTGCAAAAGTTAATGAATAAAAAAAAATAGAATTTTCGCCTCTCATGGGATTCGAACCCTGGTGAAAATTCCGAATTTTTGGATTCATTAACTTTCACAGCGTATTCATTAACTTTCATAGCATATTCATTTTGTTCGTAAAGAATTTTCGTAGTTCGTAGTTCTCACGTTAAAATTGATTCTTATTTGAACCTCACTCTATACATATATATATACAAAATATGTAATAATATGTTACTTACATACGTGTCTAATTGTGAATTTTTAAACGAACATATTGTGCAAAGGTTTCATATAGTTAGCATTTAATGTGTTGAGCGTGGAGGAGACGGATGTAGGGGGCTAAACCCAACCAACCATTTTTTTCCCGTTCATACCGATTCTTTGGAAAACTCAGAATATATGCCTCTTGCCACCGAAAGCACAAAACGAATATTAAGAAATTTACTCCCACATGCTTAGTTCATTTGGTTAAAAGCTAACAAATTTGAAACAAGGATCAAGTTCTAACAACTATATTGTGAAAGTTTCACTCTCTTTATGGTGGCTTCTTGTAAGAACTAGGTAAAATCCTCTTAATTTCTTAACAACTGAATCACTATGATTTACTCTCACATTCTTATGGAGTTGAGGTGTGGGGGTTCTTGGGGAAGAGCTTCCGCTTTTGGAACAAGAATACTACTGAATTTATCCCTACGGATTTAATTCAATTGGTTAAAAACTAGTTGAAGGAATTTTTCAATTGTATACTAGAGGAAGTAATTACAGGATTCCCATAAAATTTTAAAAAAATACTACGAATTTGAAATGACCGTACATAAATAAAAAATAATATCTATATAATACTCCAACTCCAACATATCACATTTTGAATTGTTAGCTTACAAGTCAGACCTGGGTTATTTTGGTATAGTGTTTGTGGATACAATAAAACATAAATATTATAGGATACAAAAATATATATATATAGAGAGAGAGTTTGATTCAAATGAGAACCATTTTTATCCTAAAAACTAAGAATCAAATGAATTCGTCATGAAAGTTGATGAATCCATTGAGAAAGTTACTGAATTCAAAAATTTAGAATTTTTCATCCGGGTTCGAATCCCATGAGGGACGAAAATTCTATTTTTTTGGATTTAGTAACTTTCACAGCGGATTCATCAACTTTCACTGTGAATTCATCATTTTTTGGTTCTCACATTCTCACAATAAAAATGGTTCTCACGTTAACCTCCCATATATATATATATATATATATATATATATATATATATAGGGGATGGTTCACGTGAGAATCAAATATTGGTGAGAAATGAGAATGCAAGATTTTATGTATAAGTTGTTGCACTAAATGTATAAATTTGTTGCACCAAATTACATGCAACAACTTTATATTAAGTGCTACACTTTATATGTTAAATTTGATGCAATAAATTTGAAAGTGTTGCTTAAAAACACACAATGTTATGTAGATCATATCCACACACAGTAAAACAGTGAATTAAAATCTTGAAGAACACTGAAGAAACTTTTCTCTGATTATAATTATAATCAGTATGCCATATATGGCGAAATGATTCACTATAAAATTTACGTGACGTTACAAAACTCACTACTTTACCACAAGATAAAGTCGAAAAGTTGAGTACTAAAACTATCTATCGAGATCATGAAAAAGCTAAGAAGCTATCTCTCAATATATATGAAAACACTAAAGATTTCCTCACAACACTCGTGTATTAAAAGGACAACCTTCTAACACCATTAGAAGTTAAACACTTCGTGTGATATTAGAAATGTTACAAAACAGATTCAACAACATAAACAGATCTCCGATTTTTCTTCAATAAATGCGTATCTTTCTTTGTCGCTTTGCCTTTTATAGATGTTAAGAGGACTTGATTGCAAGTAGTGGTCCACGATTTGGCCCACTAGGTAGTGACTAAGTCATGTCAGTTGGTTGAATGACTTGCTCCTGGAAAGTAGGAACCGAACAGACTTAGTCCTCCTGATATGTAGCGATCTGTTTCTGTGTTCCCAATATGTGTTACCATCGCATCCCGCCAAACATGTCGTAACTCGCACACTAGAGAGAAGAAACGGCAAAACAATATACAATAACTAACTCCTTGAAATCGGGAGAGTTAGTCGAGTTAACCAACTCTAACAAAATTTATGCATTTAGTGCAACAACTTTATACGTTAAATCTCAGATTCTCATTTCTCACCAATATTTGCATTCTCACGTGATCCATCCCCTATATATATATATATATATATATATATATATAGGAGGTTAACGTGAGAACCATTTTATTGTGAGAACGTGAGAACCAAAAACCGATGAATTCACGGTGAAAGTTGATGAATCCACTGGGAAAATCATCAATCCAAAAAATAGAATTTTAGCCTCATGGGATTCGAACCCGGGTGAAAAATCTGAATTTTGAATTCATTAACTTTCTCAACGGATTCATCAACTTTCATAACGAATTCATTTCTTCTTAATTTTAGGATAAGAATGGTTCTTATTTGAATCAAACTCTATATATATATATATAACTAACAAAGAAATGGTTTTCTTTTCATACACGTATATAACATAATATAAGTCTTCAAATTCGAAAAAAAGAAAATGGTAGAATCTAATGGGCCTCCACTCCCTTTTAGCCACGAAGTCTTGGGGTCGATATGGAATATTTGATTGGTTTTACTTCAACATCATAAAAGAAATAAAAAATTAGAATGTTCGTGATCGTACCGAATCATATCTTTTTGTTTCTAGCAAGTGCAGTGGTGCCGGATCGCCTGCCACGTGGCGAAAATGATGATCCGACGGTTACGAAATAAGGACTCTATATGTAGAAGTTGGATTAGTTCTCGCGATAGTCGGTTTTCGAAAGGGGGGTGGCACTTGTGCAAAAGAGAGAAGGAAAAAAGAAATATGCCCAAGGTCAAATGTTTGTTTTAAATATCCTAGTTTTTAAATAATTGAGCTTTCTGATATTGTTTTTCATCAATTTTCTTGTATATTTTTAGTATCTGTCACATATATACATTCATTATAACTCAATTTAAAATGATAATTCGTGTCATTATGCCATGTTTTATGTGAACATGATAAGTTCAAATAAAAATATTATAAGTCAAAGATTATTCTAACTCATGACCATATTATGTCTTATTTTTGTTATGTGTTTGTATTATAAATTATAGACATCCATCAGTTCTAATAGATTATAAATATGTTGTTATACAAAGAATTATATATGTCGTATCTATCATGAGCGTGTATAAGTCAAAATTTCTCAGTATAGTTTTTTTCATCATATACTTTCAATGTTGCGATTGAGTTCATCAAATTTATAAATCACATCAGTATAAAGATTGTTTTTATTCTCTTTTAACTTCAAAGAGTGAAACAAAAGTAACAAGACAGCTTTGATTTTATAATTTATAAATTTGATGATTCTGATCAAATGTCTGATATATATATATATATATATATATATATATATATATATATATATATATATATATATAGGAGATGGTTAACGTGAGAACCATTTTTAGGGTTAACGTGAGAACCATTTTATTATGAGAACGTGAGAACAAAAATGATGAATTCACGGTGAAATTTGATGAATCATGTGAAAGTTATCAATCCAAAAATAAATTTTCGCCTCATGGGATTCGAACCCGGTGAAAATTTCGAATTTTGAATTCAGAACTTCTCAATGGATTCATCAACTTTCATATTTAATTCATTTTGGTTCTTAGTTTTAGGATAAAATGGTTCTATTTGAACTAAACTCTATATATATATATATATATATATATATATAAAATAAAATAAAATAAAGGAAAGGAAAGATACTAACATAAATTAAACATCAACAATGTTCACATAAGTGCTCATAATAGTAGTGTGGTCTTGTATTATTTGTATAGAGTTGAAATGACCTTGCTCAACGGGCAACAAGAATATGTCAAAGAGATTTAAAATCAATTTAAGTATATGGATTAATTGTATATACGAATATCCAAGATATTCCCGCACGATTGGATGGATCAAGCACCAAACCAAAAGCCTCGGACCACTAAGAGAATCGTTTCCACTTTTGGCATTTTCATAATAATTCTTTAACCACTTTCCAGATTTGAAGTCTAAATTAATCTCTTGCACTCTATTTCATTCTTTATCTTCCTTAGTAGTCTTTTTTTCTTTTTCTTTTTTTATCTTGCACAACTTGTTTAGGTACACCATGTCATGACAAATTAGAGATGAAAAAAATGCGAACGTCTTCGAACATGACAGCTATTTGACAAGAAACCATCCCTTATAATTTTAACTCACTCCTAAAATATCTCAAACCTTCAAATCCTAGAACAATTAGGACTATTTTGTAATCATCCGTGAATCTTTACATCCTTTATGGATGCATAAACCTCTATCAATCAACCCCTTCCATCTCCACATTCATATGTTTCCCTAACATTCCACAACTATTCATCCATCTCCAAATCCAAACTTAAGTACTAGGTGAAGAAGGTAAGAATCCCAAAATTCTTAAGAAACCTAATCTAAAATTAGGGGTGTCTAAACGGTTTTCGATTTTCGGTTAGAACCGAAACCAAACCAAAACCGACAAATTCGGTTAACCGAAAACCGACAAATTCGGTTATCGGTTCGGTTTCGATTCTAGAGTTGAAAAAAATTTCGGTTATTGGTTAACCGATAACCGAACAGTTCGGAACCGAAAAACCGTTTTTTATTTTTAATTATTAATTAATTAAAATTCTGAAAATCAATTTTTAATTATTACTTTATTAATTATTTTCATTATTTGTGAAATATTTTATTTATTTATAATAAGTTTTAGTTTTTTAATTATTATTTTATTTATTTTTATTATTAATTAATTTTAATTCGATTTTTCGGTTAACCGAAAACCGAACCGTCGGAACCGATCGGTTTTCGTTAACCGAAAATTTAAAACGGTTCGATTCCACTTTTTTGAAGAAATTCGGTTCGGTTAACCGAAAAATTCAATTCGGTTAACCGAAACCGAACCGTTTTCCACCCCTATCTAAAATGATCCTACACATTAAAACCCCATACATACTTAGGGATGTTTGCTAGTTCCAGTTATTTCTAGTGGAGGGGAGTTTACAAAGTGTATTGACTTTTGTAAAAAAATATTGATTTTTATTTTAGGAATTGATTTGATATATTAAGTTATACATTTGAAAAATAAAGATAATGTTTCTTTAACTGTATTCTTTGATATTTGTATTGGATGCATTTTGTGGTTATGATGAAAAGATGAATATTTAAATGGTAGATATATAAATGATTTATATATATAATTAAGAGGGTGTTTGGCTGAGCTTATAAGCTCTTAAACTTGAAAAACGGCTTATAAACTGTTTTGGGGAGCTTTTAAGCTTAGCCAAACACCCTCTAAATAGATGATGTAGGTTTGGTAGGAAAAAACTGATTAGTGAAAATTGGATTTGGAAATGAAAACAAACATCCCCTTAGTTTGCCATTTATGGCTCAAAATATGCAGGCATTACCCTGCCCTACATTAGAATATTAGGCATATGAATCAAATTCCATACCCTTTTACAAAAAGAAACAAAGCCAACCACAGGATGAAAAGTTTGAAGGCTCTGCATCTGATCAATACCCCCAAATTTCAAACCGACGAGATTTGTCCTTGTATCGATGATCGAGAAAAGACAAACTCCCGCCACGTTCACCGACCATCTCATCCAATGAGGTCTCGTTCTAGATCTCGATGCTAATGCAAAGCAAGTTGAAATGGTACGAAGTGGTGAAAATGGAATAGAATAACCTAATGTCCTTTGCAAGAAAACTATTGGATGACAAAGATTGCATAGATAAAAACACAGATATACAGATAGATGTATCAACTGCAGATTCTCAAATAATGTAAGTCACATATGCAATCCACAGAAGCAGTGACAAACTCGTCGTCAGACAGAACTCGTACTGACAGGTAGCAGGAGGTGAAGAAGCTGCAGAGGGTTTTGCAGGTGCTCTACCAGCAACAGCAGGTGCAACGGCATGTCCACGCGGGCTCTGCTGCTGCTCGTTTGTCGGTAGAGGATTTTGCGACGTGTCGCTTGGAGAAGGTGGCAGATGAACTCGATCGCCATTTTCTCGGATATCATGACCTAGCAAAACACCACATGATTCACAAGAGCACCACACAATTGACTCAAATAATGTATTCCCATTGTAAAAGAACAAAACAAGGCAAAAACTTGTGTACATCCGGAAGTATGGTGCATCCATCGCAATTAGAGTTTATCAATCCCTAATTAGGGTTTCTAATCTTCAATTAGAGTTAGTTAATCTCTAATTAGGGTCTATTGATGAAAATTATGATTTAATTGGGGCAAGTGCACTGTATATCCGGATGCACCAAATTGTGCCTCTTGTAACAAATACAATGATGATAAGCAGTTGAAGATATTATTCTACAAATCCGTGACGTGTATGAGCTGATCTCTTCATTTAGGATAGAATGATGATAAGCAGTTGAAGATATTATTCTACAAATCTGTGTCTTAATAATTCGTGTATGAGCTGATCTCTTAATTTAGCATAGAATCTTAAGTTTCGACGAGGAAGAAAAAGAAAAGCAAAATCAGGCATGAAAGATTACTTACAATCGGAGACAGACCAGCCCAACTTCATTTTCTCCCAATCAAAAACGAGGCGGTAGCCCATCAGAAAATTTTCTGCAATGAAAATAAAGCAAAAATGATAGAAAATTTACAGTTTTCTACAAAATACAGCAAATGAAGTTTCATTTAATAAATTTTTCTGAGCTTTGCTTTTTCTGATACCATAGCGGCAGTGTAAATTGTAGACGAGCAGTTAGAATGAATAGAAACAAGAGAGAGTGGAGTACTCACGTCCAATGATGCTGATATCTCCATCAGACTGTTGTATACCTAAACAATAGACGCCTCCTGCATAAAAATTTATCATTAATAAATCCGATTGAAAGAAAAGATATAAACGGTTATGATTGTATTAACATATAGAGAGGGATCGGTTAAATTAAGGCTGTAAATTATAGTTTAAGTAATGTAAAGGTTAATAAAGTAATATTAACACACGGTTGTAACTGATTGACCGTTTTTAGTGGCTTAATTCATGGATATATTGATGCAATAATTATAGCATTAATAAGATAATGAATATTATACAAATGTCGTCCAAAATTTCCACATATTTGATTTAAATATATATTTTATTCATCAACACTAACATCATTTCAACATATTTTACAAATTATACAAATCATTGTTTTAATGACACTGTATCTGGTAGAATGTTATTTTTTTCGAAATATTTTTATGTATTGTCTGTCCATAATTCGTGATTTGTGTATTTAATATTCAGTACCTATATAATCATATTCATATCGACAAACGTCATTGTTCCGTATTTCATGGTTTTTATAAGCTATAAATATGGCATTATGGACGATATTTAATGTGATGAAGATTTTAGTTATATCGTGCAAATCTGCACCAATTTTATTGGAATATTTAGGGTATGTGTTATTCATTATTGATTATTGATTTAATTTTTTGTATGTTATTCATTCGTAATATATGAACTTAATATTCATATATATACGATAATATTCATATTCATAACGGACATTTGATCATGTGTTATTCATTATTGATTTAATTTTGTATGTTATTCATTCGTAATATATGAACTTAATATTCAAGATGGATGTGATAATATTCATATTCATTACCGTGAGTTGTTGCGTGTCATTGTTTATGTAAACAACAAATATTGCGATAATAATTGTTGTTTGTTTTTCGTGTTATATAAAACTTTGTTTAATGATACATATTCCAAGAAAAGTTATGTTTTTCGATATATATTTATGTGTTGTGCGTGCGTAATTAGTCACTTGTGTTCTTAATATTCATTATGTATACAATCATATTCATATCCATAACCGATGGTGTTCCGTAATTCATAGTTTAATTTTTGTATGTGATTATTTCGTAATTTATGAACTTAATATTCAAGATGGATGCGATAATATTCATATTCATAGCCGTGAGTTCTTTGTGTAGTCCGTTGTTTATGTAAGCAACAAATATTGCAAGAATCATCATTGTTTGTTTTCCAAACTATATAAAACTTTGTTTAGTGATCCATATTCGGTATAAGGTAATGTTTATTCGATATATATTTATGTGTTGTCTGTATGTAATTGTAACTTGTTTTCTTATTATTCACTATGTATTAAACCATATTCATATCCATAACCGATGTTGTTATGTAATTCATAGTTTAATTTTGTATGTAATTCATTCGTAATTTATATACTTAATATTCATTATGGATGAGATAATATTCATATTCATAACCTTCGGTTGTTGCGTAATCCGTTCTTTATGTAAGCAACAAATAGATGTAAATGATAAATTACAGTGATAACAAAATTTAATAAAAACTTTAAATTTAAAGTAATTAACATAATAAATTTGGAAGATAAATCGTTTGGATAGAAAGCTGTGCGTTATCAAGATTTATTTCTTGATTCACGGGATTCATTTATGATAGGATGAGATGCGTTTACTTTTTTACCCTTACTACACGTTAATTGCTGCAAATTATATTAGTTGCATATACCATAGATGTGTAAAAGATCAATGGCTGTTATTAGTTCTATGTTTTTATTCTAAGAGTAGTTTTTAGGATAACCCCCCTATATATATATATATAACTAACAAAGAAATGGTTTTCTTTTCATACACGTATATAACATAATATAAGTCTTCAAATTCGAAAAAAAGAAAATGGTAGAATATAATGGGCCTCCACTCCCTTTTAGCCACGAAGTCTTGGGGTCGATATGGAATATTTGATTGGTTTTACTTCAACATCATAAAAGAAATAAAAAATTAGAATGTTCGTGATCGTACCGAATCACATCTTTTTGTTTCTAGCAAGTGCAGTGGTGCCGGATCGCCATGCCACGTGGCGAAAATGATGATCCGACGGTTACGAAATAAGGACTATCTATGTAGAAGTTGGATTAGTTCTCGCGATAGTCGGTTTTCGAAAGGGAGGTGGCACTTGTGCAAAAGAGAAAAGGAAAAAAGAAATATGCCCAAGGTCAAATGTTTGTTTTAAATATCCTAGTTTTTAAATAATTGAGCTTTCTGATATTGTTTTTCATCAATTTTCTTGTATATTTTTAGTATCTATGTCACATATATACATTCATTATAACTCAATTTAAAATGATAATTCGTGTTATTATGCCATGTTTTATGTGAACATGATAAGCTCAAATAAAAATATTATACGTCAAAGATTATTCTAACTCATGACCATATTATGTCTTATTTTTGTTATGTGTTTGTATTATAAATTATAGACATCCATCAGTTCTAATAGATTATAAATATGTTGTTATACAAAGAATTATTTATGTCGTATCTATCATGAGCATGTATAAGTCAAATTTCTCAGTATATTTTTTTTTATCATATATACTTTCAATTTTGCGATTGAGTTCATCAAATTTATAAATTACATCAGTATAAAAGATTGTTTTTTATTCTCTTTTAACTTCAAAGAGTGAAACAAAAGTAACAAGACAGCTTTGATTTTATAATTTATAAATTTGATGATTCTGATCAAAATGTCTGATATATATATAAAAATAAAATAAAAAAAGGAAAGATACTAACATAAATTAAACATCAACCGTGTTCACATAAGTGCTCATAATAGTGGTGTGGTCTTGTATTATTTGTATAGTGTTGAAATGACCTTGCTCAACGGGCAACAAGAATATGTCAAAGGGAGATTTAAAATCAATTTAAGTATATGGATTAATTGTATATACGAATATCCAAGATATTCCCGCACGATTGGATGGATCAAGCACCAAACCAAAAGCCTCGGACCACTAAGAGAATCGTTTCCACTTTTGGCATTTTAATAATAATTCTTTAACCACTTTCCAGATTTGAAGTCTAAATTAATCTCTTGCATTCTCTATTTCAATCTTTATCTTCCTTAGTAGTCTTCTTTGTTTTTTGAAAGGAAGTCTTTTTTTCTTTTTCTTTTTTTATCTTGCACAACTTGTTTAGATACACCATGTCATGACAAATTAGAGATGAAAAAAATGCGAACGTCGTATTCGAACATGACAGCTATTTGACAAGAAACCATCCCTTATAATTTTAACTCACTCCTAAAATATCTCAAACCTTCAAATCCTAGAACAATTAGGACTATTTTGTAATCATCACATCCTTTATGGATGCATAAACCTCTATCAATCAACCCCTTCCATCTCCACATTCATATGTTTCCCTAACATTCCACAACTATTCATCCATCTCCAAATCCAAACTTAAGTACTAGGTGAAGAAGGTAAGAATCCCAAAATTCTCAAGAAACCTAATCTAAATCCTACACATTAAAACCCCATACATACTTAGGGATGTTTGGTTTCACTTTCATATCCGATTCTAGTTCCAGTTATTTCTAGTGGAGGGGAGTTTACAAAGTGTATTGACTTTTGTAAAAAA
Organism: Salvia rosmarinus; assembly: GCA_036937905.1. Taxonomy (NCBI): domain Eukaryota; kingdom Viridiplantae; phylum Streptophyta; class Magnoliopsida; order Lamiales; family Lamiaceae; genus Salvia; species Salvia rosmarinus. The sequence continues at coordinate 5,316,770 of CM072813.1, forward strand.
ATATTAATTTTTATTTTAGGAATTGATTTGATATATTAAGTTATACGTTTGAAAAATAAAGATAATGTTTCTTTAACTGTATTCTTTGATAATTGTATTGGATGCATTTTGTGGTTATGATGAAAAGATGAATATTTAAATGGTAGATATATAAATGATTTATATATATAATTAAGAGGTTGTTTAGCTGAGCTTATAAGCTCCCAAAACAAGGGTGTTTATAAACTATTTTTAAACTTTGAAAACGAACATAAACTGTTGTTTTAGGGAGTTTATAAGCTCAGTCAAACACCCTCTAAATAGATGATGTTGGTTTGGAGGGAAAAAACTGATTAGTGAAAATTGGGTTTGGAAATGAAAACAAACATCCCCTTAGTTTGCCATTTATGGCTCAAAATATGCAGGCATTACCCTGCCCTACTTTAGAATATTAGGCATATGAATCAAATTCCATACCCTTTTACAAAAAAGAAACAAAGCCAACCACAGGATGAAAAGTTTGAAGGCTTTGCATCTGATCAATACCCTCCCCAAATTTCAAACCGACGAGATTTGTCCTTGTATCGATGATCGAGAAAAAGACAAACTCCCCCGGCCACGTTCACCGACCATCTCATCCAATGAGGTCTCGTTCTAGATCTCGATGCTAATGCAAAGCAAGTTGAAATGGTACGAAGTGGTGAAAATGGAATAGAATAACCTAATGTCCTTTGCAAGAAAACTATTGGATGACAAAGATTGCATAGATAAAAACACAGATATACAGATAGATGTATCAACTGCAGATTCTCAAATAATGTAAGTCACATATGCAATCCACAGAAGCAGTGACAAACTCGTCGTCGTACAGAACTCGTACTGACAGGTAGCAGGAGGTGAAGAAGCTGCAGAGGGTTTTGCAGGTGCTCTACCAGCAACAGCAGGTGCAACGGCATGTCCACGCGGGCTCTGCTGCTGCTCGTTTGTCGGTAGAGGATTTTGCGACGTGTCGCTTGGAGAAGGTGGCAGATGAACTCGATCGCCATTTTCTCGGATATCATGACCTAGCAAAACACCACATGATTCACAAGAGCACCACACAATTGACTCTAATAATGTATTCCCATTGTAAAAGAACAAAACAAGGCAAAAACTTGTGTACATCCGGAAGTATGGTGCATCCATCGCAATTAGAGTTTTTTATCACTAATTAGGGTTTCTAATCTTCAATTAGGGTTAGTTAATCTCTAATTAGGGTCTATTGATGAAAATTATGATTTAATTGGGGCAAGTGCACTGTATATCCGGATGCACCAAATTGTGCCTCTTGTAACAAATACAATGATGATAAGCAGTTGAAGATATTATTCTACAAATCCGTGTCGTGTATGAGCTGATCTCTTCATTTAGGATAGAATGATGATAAGCAGTTGAAGATATTATTCTACAAATCTGTGTCTTAATAATTCGTGTATGAGCTGATCTCTTAATTTAGCATAGAATCTTAAGTTTCGACGAGGAAGAAAAAGAAAAGCAAAATCAGGCATGAAAGATTACTTACAATCGGAGACAGACCAGCCCAACTTCATTTTCTCCCAATCAAAAACGAGGCGGTAGCCCATCAGAAAATTTTCTGCAATGAAAATAAAGCAAAAATGATAGAAAATTTACAGTTTTCTACAAAATACAGCAAATGAAGTTTCATTTAATAAATTTTTCCGAGCTTTGCTTTTTCTGATACCATAGCGGCAGTGTAAATTGTAGACGAGCAGTTAGAATGTATAGAAACAAGAGAGAAGTGGAGTACTCACGTCCAATGATGCTGATATCTCCATCAGACGGTTGTATACCTAAACAATAGACGCCTCCCTGCATAAAAATTTATCATTAATAAATCCGATTGAAAGAATTAACATTACCCAGAAAAGCAAATAAATAAATAAAAAACATATCACTTTACTTTCATCACTCGAGAACCAGCACAAATTATCTAGGATTAAAACCCATATTGAAAGGGATTTTTTGGAGATTCAAATATTCAAATGTAACGGCGAGTTCGTTGTTTTATTGAAATAAATCATCAAACCATAAGGGAAACCCCTTCAAACTTTCCCCAACCATTCATTCTGTTGTCTTGGCATATTGAGCACAAAATTAGTTGTAAATTCGCAATACAAGTATAATAATAGACAGAAGCAGTTAAAAATAAGAGCAGATAATCAACAATCTATGCCTTTGGAATCAACAAGATTACATATAATTGCAATTATGTTGCATGATTTGCTCTTTATAGTAAATAAAAGAAGAGAGAGGTCAATGAAACAAGTCGAAAAAAGTCGAATGACAAGATAATGTTATGAAACATGAGAAAACTCACCATCTTGAAACTAATTTTAATAGCCAACAAGCACAAAATTGTAGCAGTCTTATCAGAGCATAAGTTTGAATGGAGTGCAACATTATCTGATTAAAATTAGTCGAAGGTAGAACCCAAGAATTTTACAATATGTTGTTTAATATGAATGTGATAGGAGATGCGAAGATGCACCTCATCATCAGCAATGTGGAATAGGGGATTGTCAACTTCAAAGCTCTGGTTCATCGGAAAAACAAGTTCCATTCGGGGAATGTTTGATATGTCGAGCGAACTGTATCATAAAGCACGAGCAAGTTAATGAAGTAGCTGCAAAAATAAGGAAAGACATCAAATTAAGCGAATAACAATAAATTTCCAGCATTACCGAGCCTTATAACAGCTTTCAAAACCTTGTATGGTGATCCTCGTTGCATTAGCTTGCCGGTGAAACTGAGCATGAAGAAACTATTTAGAAAACCAAGAGAGCCGGAACCAAGAAGTTGAATAAACTACATAAATGGTTGAGAGAGAGAACCTCAGAAACGACTTGTTCATAGCTCTCGCTAGGAAGATATGTGAACGACGAGCCAGTATCAACTTGCGCTTGGAACCCAGTTTGCTTTAGACAGGAGTGCCCGACACAATAATCTTCTACTTCAACAAAGTAAGCATTGCTACAAGATATATCCAAATCGTTAAGAAGAGAAATCTGAAATCAAGTGGTATAATAAAGACCACAACATACTGATCTCCTTTTAGGTGAACAAAAGAAGTTGATCGTTGAGATGCGGGCCCTTGGTCACCAAGGTAGAGTCTACCGGAGTAGCTCTTATCATAGCAAAACGAGAACGAATGAGGAACAAGCCCCGACTTCGCGAGCAAACTCGGAACAGAAACATCTCCCGGCCCTAATCCCATTAGCCCATCCGGAGCAATCCCATCCAAATACACACCAGTTTGTTTGCTGCCACAGCTGCAATCAACCGAAGATCGTGAAAAATTAAATTCTTATCAACAACAGTGAAAGAGAACTGTAAAACATCAAGGCAAAAAGTTGTGTGGTGCATCCACCCTAACTAAATCCAATTAGAGTTCATCAATCCCCAATTAAGGTTTACTAATCCCCAATTAGGGTTTATTAACCCTAATTAAGATTTAATTAGGGCGGATGCACGGTACATCCGGATATACCGGAGTATGCATCGAACATAAATTATGCAAGCGTACCCTACAACTACAGCGGCCTGGACAGAGCTTTGCTGTTTGATTCCTCCTACCGAGGCGAGATGCAACTGATCTTCGAAAAGAAACCCCGAGCTCGACGTGTCGTCGGACAAGTATGGGACGGAATAAGGGCAACGATTGTTTGGGGATTCACAATTAGGCCCCATTTCACAAAGTGTGTGGCTGCAAGGAACGTGCTTGCTGGTGTTCGAACGCGATGGGTTGTACTCGCCTAGCTCCTTATCCTGCATAATAGATGCCCCAAAACACAAGGGAGCACCTGCCAATCAATTACTCAAGCATTAACTGCTAAACCTGCTCACATCTAAAACTTGGGTCTTGCACATCGGTAACATCTGAAGAAATAAAGAACTACTAAATGTATAGTCTTGAAGATCATTTCAAGTTTCTTTCAAATTCTATAGCCTCAATTTAGGAAAATGATGAGGAGAACTGAGGTCATACCAGCATGTTGTAGTGACTTAAAGAGAGTGGAGCACACTCGATACAATTGCAAGGAACCCAAAGCATATCACTTCCGGTATCCAAAGCAACGAGGAAAGAATTGTTTGGCGTCCCAATATCAATCCATGTATAGTGCAACCTGAATCCAGATATTAAGAGGTCGTCAGATGTCAAATCTGCGATACATGTTCGTTGTTCAGCAGATTTTAAACCTATGCTACAGAGGTCGACTTTCATTATGCTTTCTCATGGCGATGCAGTTCCACAGGAACGTGAGAAAACAGGCGTCGGAAAAATAAATAGCAATCATGTCATCATATTTCAAATTACAGAAGAAACAAAAGCGCAGTAAAACAATGCATGTGGCGACAGTGCCGGATTTTGGAAAACAATCATGTAAAACATTAGAAACAAAGAGGACCACGTCATGAATACGTATGTAATTACTTCTACTTTCTATTGTAGCATGCTGTAGAAGGCAGTGACTTCATGCCATTTTCCCTAGATCATTAATACACGATGAAACGGGACGATAAGCATAGATTGTTGATAGAGGACAGAAAGGCACACGTAACCTTTTACTTTTCATCTTTTCCGAATAGTTATGTACAGCTCACATCATATCTGATAAACAACAAACATTCTATTTTTGCTTTACATAAACCTTGTCTAACCTTTTCAGAGAAGCACACCAATGGGAATTAGGGAGAAGTTGCGCTGTTGCAGGTATGATACACATGGAACGAGCAACTAAATCAGAACCAGACATACAACAGCCCTATTGTTATGATATCTCTTGTCCCACTTATCCTTGTGTATTCACATTTAAGGCTACATCATCTTGCATTAGTTTGAGCTTTTCTACCAAAGGGATTCAAGATGCCACCTCGCCGCAAGTGAATCAAAAGGCACAAATATCTTTGGAACATGTAGGGTATAACAGTACTATATCATTTTTATTTTTATTTTGGAATTGCCAACATTTCTCACTTTCTCTTTTTTCTTCCTTTACTTGGATATATAACCTAACAAATAACAGAAACTGCTTCACTCTCCAATTCTATGAAACTCTGTTAAATCTCACTCTACAGTCACTACTGGAGAAATAGCCTCAATTATGAACGCATACTTGCCACCAATAATCAAATAAAACCTTAAATTTTACATTTATATAATCTCGAAAAAGCACAGAAATACTACAACAATCCACAATCTTCAAAAAAAAATATTAAAAAAGTAGAAAGTATTAAAGAAAGGACGGCCCCATTCCCACCAGACAAAAACACACACAAACAGAAAATAGAACAACATCAAAATGCAGCATCACTAGCTCGGAAAATTACTTCGAATTCAAACAAAACTCAAAACGAAGTACTAAAATTCTCTTAATAAAACAAGAGAAACAACAAGCACATCCCACATTGTTAAAAACAAAAAAAGGCAACCAAAAATTCAAAACACGCAAACACTCAAACAAATCAAAAACTAAAAGTTGAACCAGCACTCACCAACCCATGTCATTGCCATAATTAAAGGTATCTCCGCCTTGAGAAGCAACCAGGGGTTGATTCTGAGTGCCAAGTTTCAATTTTTGCCGCTTCAAATCACTCTCTAACAGCACCCTCATGTGCCCTGAGCTCTTCCTCTCCGGCCACGAAGCTGTCTCCTCGCCCCCGTGACTCCTCGACAGACTCCGCGCCTCGTCGGAGAACCTGTGAATCAGCCGCGAAGAGTAGACGGGCGCCGGCGTCGCCGCCGCGTACGCATTGACGGTGAGAATCACCACCAAAACTGAACCAATAAAGCTGGTTTTTCCCATGGAGAATTGCCCGTAAACAGCTGAGAAAATGCAGGTGGAATTCCCTCTTTTCCTGGTAAAGCTAAAGTAGTTGGGATGAGCAGGAGTTTGGATTGATGTGCAAATATGTGCTTACATGAGAGTTTTCAGTAGTGTGGAGAGTTCTTTCTTTTCTTGGGCAAAAGCATTTATTTTTTTTATATTTCAATATTAACTTTTTACATTGATACTGCCAAGTGCCTACCTTTTATTTCTTTTTGAGTTCCTAATTTCGCCTTCGTGTCCGCTCGAATACGAGCCGAGCTCGAGTATTTTAATTTTTTTATATAAATGTTGTTTTATTAACTAGACTATGAATGAATTTTACATTTAGGATAATCAAGGGCAGATTCAAATTTGATAATGAGGTGGATTGAAAAATATATGCTTCTATGTATTAAATTTTATAAATATTAAATATTTTTATGTTCTCATAAGATGTGTCATGCGAAACTTCAACACATAAAATTCATTAATAAATGGGACTCTATTTATATCTTTAACAAAATATCTTTCAATATAAAGTCTAACGAATCTTTAAGTAGATCATCCATCATTTTGTTACAAAGTATCATCTTCGCATACTTCACTATTAAAAATATTTGTTCAGTTATAGCAGTATAAACAGGATACGTCAAAATTAAATGAATTAATTAGTCTATTTATTATAACGTAGACATCCGACCTTTCACTCTTAGTAAGTAGTTGATTCAACTAAATAAATATAAAAAATTGAAACTCTTAAATCACTAGCATGTCATGCTTATAATATCTCAACTCAGACTTTAATTAAATAAATATCTTCGTTAGTGAAGTCTTCAGGATATAATTTTTTCGCAAACTTCCAATTATCATTACTATTAAATGATTTGAAAGAAATTGTAGGATCTAAGGTCACACTGATAGTATGCAATTCAACAAGCAATAATTTTATTTTAATTTTATAATTATTTTGAATTGAGTTAATTTTGAGTTCGATTTAATATAATATATTAAGTATTAAAAAAATTGCACCGAACTAGAGCCCAGTGCAAGCTCCACGTAGATCAGCGCCTGGGAATAATGTAACCTTCTAGATTTAGTTTAAGCTTGAACATCATTAAATGTACAATATTAAACGGTTCATTTCGAATTGAAATTTGAAATTCATAGTTCCACTCTTTTCTCAAAACTAGTATTTTAAGTTTTTTGATATATTTGGTAAATAGGGTGATGATCTCGGGGATATGTAATGGTGTATGGGGATAATACACTAGTTAAGTAAATTTATAACTTTTTTTTTCAAGACTGACTAGCTACTGTGGTAGTAGCTGTCGTTTAACTAATGGCAGTTCAGTCTGATATCAGTACTGTTGGTTAGTTAAAACATATTTTGTGAAGAAATAATATATATATATATAGAGATGTCAATACGGGTCGAAACCCATGGGCTGGCCCGAATAACCCGATAAAATTAATGGGTTGGGCTATAAAATCATAACCCAAATATAAAATCGGGCTATTCGGGCCAACCCATTCGGGTTGACGGGTTAATCGGGATGGCCCGGTCGGGTCGCGGGTCAGCCATCAGGCCGGCATTAACAAAAAAAAATCAACTCATTTTTTTTTCCTTTATCTAATAGTTAGAAATTCAAAATTCTTGATTTCAAAAATTTACTTTTCATGTTTAATTATCTTAATTTTTGTAGCTATTATAGATTGATTGTTTATTTAGTTATTTATAGTGAATTCATTTTTTTCAAATTATAAATTTTAATTGGTATTATAGTGAATTAACTTATAAAATATTTATTAAATATTGAATTAGCTATTATGGAATATGAATATTCAGATATATTAAAAAATAATTTAGTTGTGAGCATTATTTTTATTTTTGATATTGTAATATAATTTAAATAGTACTATTATATTGGATTAACTTATTAAATTTTTCTAGATATAAGTTTTGACTCCGCTATAATTGTATTATATTATTTAGAGATCATTTAGTTACATGGAATGCGAATATTAAAGCATATTAGAAAAAATGAATTTAGTCATGAGCACTATTTTTAATTTCCATTGTTTGCTCTTCAAAGTTAGTATAATAAGATTAAAAAAAAAAAACTTGTGGAATATATTATATTTATTTTTCACTTATTTGTTTTTTACTCCAACGCTTAATATAAAATATTTGTTATAAATATTATTATTATCAATAATATATATTATATATAGTTTTTTTTCTTAAACTTTCTGGCCCGATTGACCCGATGGGTTAGCCCCAAACCAGAGAGTTTAGGGTTAGGGTCGAACATTTCTAACCCGAAAAAATATCAACCCGAATAGCCCGAACCGAATAGCCCGATAACCCGAGTGGGTTGGCCCGAACCCGAGCGGGCTGGCCCCATTGATAGTTATTCAGTTATTCGAAACTGAAAACTGAATCACTTAATTAACCAAAATAATCTAACCAAATTTGAATTTTCAATTTGATTCGATTCGATTATTTGATTCGGATTTTTTGCTCACACCTATTGGTAAAGAAATCGTATTGCACATAAGAAAAAAAAAGTTTGTTTGATCGCGAAATGTTAGATTGAACAATATCCTAAAATCAAATCGGAAAATTCTCAATCCAAACAGTTAAAGAATTAACATTGCACCATCGACTACGTTACGTATTTTTAATCTTGTATAAATGGGATGAATAATTACACCATGATAGGTTCAACATTAAATCTTGGAACGTGCACGAAAACCTAATATGACTACGAGTAGTAGATGCGAGACTCATGTCTGTTCGTACATTGAATAAATTGCACAAAAAAGGTGGTAGATGCGAGACTTATGTGTTCGTACATTAAATCTTGGAACGTGCATGAAAACCTAATACTATGAACTATTAGTAAAACAACACCGTTTTACAACCTAAAGTAATCATTTCTGATGAATCATGTTATTTTTCCGTTAACAAAAATTGAATAATCAGACATATTCATTCATTAATTATATATAGTTTGAACATATCAATAAATTGTACTATTAAATTATACTCATTCCGTCGTAATATTCATGATATTTTTTTTATATATAGATTAAGAAGAATTGTATTTTGTATGTAAAGTAGTGGATGTATTTTTTAGTGTAAAATTGTTTTATTTTTTGAAAACGAATCAACTTAATGAGATAACTTAAAAAGAAAAACGTGATATGAATATTAGACGAATAGATTATTTTTTTTCTATAAATTAAAGCGCGTGATTTGTCACCTATAGCGAGGAAGAGTGTGCCGACGTTGATAGCGTGCGCCGGGATGGACATTGCTCGTCGTGCCGAGGTCGGTGGAAAATAAAAGGCATCGCGATGTGGCCACGTGGTGTAGGTTAGATAACTAGATTTGGTTAGCAGCATTTAATTATTATTATTATCATCAAATCACATTCAAATTAAGGGTGAGATTTTCGAGGTGGCGTGTCACACGGAGCGTTTTGCGCGTTTCTTAAAGACTTCTTACATTAAACGGTGCAGCTTTTTGGGCTGTCCCTCGTCACATATGCGAGTTGGTTCTGATTCGCATCATGTCCATTCACTTCCAATTCGTAAGAATAATTATTTTTATTCATATATAATCATTTTTATTCAGAATACTTGTTCATTTTATTAAAATAATATCTTTTGATAAAAGATAAAAAAGTATTAATGGAAACGATTGTCACTGTTTTTCTTAGTTAAAACTATTATTTTATTCATAATACCTGTCACATTTATTGAGTAATAACTTATTTATTAAATAGTAGTAAGAATACTTATTCATGTTTTTCAGAACAATTGTCACTTTTATTCATAATAACTATCATTTTTAATCATAAAAAGAGTCACTTTTTATTCATAAGTATTACGACTTTTATTCAATACAATTGTTACTTTTATATATAAAAAAGTGTCACTCATATAAATGACGAGTTGGATATTACCGGAAAGCGACCCACCAGCATGGTGAGGAAGAGAGTCCAAATTTTTGTCTATATTAAATACTTTACAGTAAACATTAGACATTACAGTTTATAAGGAGTGGGATTATATTTTTTAGAACTAAAAGGGAATGTTTTTATTAAGAGCAAGAATAAGCAAATGTAGAAAGATCAGTCATAATATTAGGAGATTCAACCCATACATGAAATCTAGTAAAATTGTTTACAAGGAATTTGAAGCGTGCCGCCTCTTCTTCTAGTAAAATGACTAAAGAGTCATGGACCATGGATGACTATACATAACAGTCAAATAAGATGACATTATAGTGTTATTTAATTGAATTCGAAATCTACAACAATCACAACTATACTTATGCTCTAATTGCGCTTCAAAACATCAATCTTAGTTGTCGTAGCTAATATTTCAAGAAGCTCGATAGAGGTTTGGTGGGAATGGTTGTCATTTTCAACAAGAAGTTGCATGTTACTCCAATAATATTTGTGCCTTTTTTATAATTTATTTACCACTAATGCTACCTTAATCATTTTCTCACGGATCATACCTTTTTCCTCCCCTTCACTTTTTTATTTTTTCATTTTTGAAGGATTCACTTTATGACTTTTGGGAATCGTTACGTGGGACGATTCTTTGGATACTTTAAGAAGTAAAACTTCACATTGAATGATATATAATCAATCGATTGAGATGTTTTTGTCGTTTATTGTCAAATAATTTGGATATTCTAAAGTACTAAATATTCACCTCAAGAAAAATTGCTAATGGATAACACTTAAACAATCTTTGCCGTAGATACATACGATACGACAACACAGGTAACAACTATTTGTGACAGTTATCTATATTAAAGAAATTATCCGATTCTATAGGCAACTACTGTCTTCCTGATTAATTACAACAGTGGGGCAATAGTTAAAACCGTTGACGTTAATGTCTACAACATTGCTCTGCACATCGCATTTTTTTTATCAATTAACAAAACAAAAAAAAGTCGCGTTACGGTGGACTCGGACCTGTTATACCTTTGCTCAGACATTAACCACTCGATCACTCTGCATATCGCATTTTCTTTTTTGTCCTTGATATACATACCGTTATCTAATATATCATCCTATTGTTTTAGGTATCTAAGAAAATAATTATAATTATTATATTTTATTCGAACAGGTAGAATGAGTTCGCATTGCAGCTAGCAAAAACATAGCAAGAGACGATGAATGCAAATGCAGTCCCCGAAAAAGCAAAACGAAAATACACCGTCGGACCATCTCACACATATAACTTTTAGATTTTGAAATTTGACATCTATACTATGTTAAATTTTTTGAAAGATTTGAGTAACAATTTTGTAAACTAAGGGAAATTAAGGTTTAAAATCAAAATTACAATATGTTGGAAATCATATAGTCAAAGTGAGCACGCTGCTCATTTTGAGCGATTTTTCGAGTATAATAGATAATCATAATGATTTATATCGATTTTTTTTTTAAATAAGGCATTATGGTATTTAATTATTTTTATAATATAATTATATATTTTTTATTATAATTATAATTTTTCTATATAATAATTAAATTAATGTTTACTTTATATAAAAATAAATCTAAAAATTTTCCGCACATCACAAATATAAATACTATCTAAAACCAAAAATAATGCCCGGAGATATTGCACTTAAGTTCAATCAAAGTTTTAAATTACAATTATCACCTTGATGCTGTGCTTGTATTTAAGTGACAAATTTTCTATCATAATAATAATGGTTTTTTAGTATAAGTTTGCATAGTCATAGAATTTTGGTAAACAAAAAGATGTGATCAATTATTAATCAAAATTTCAGGCATCAAAATCACAGTAATTGACTCCAAAACCATACCAGCAGTCAGCCAGTCAGCAGGTTCACGAACCCTAATTTTGGGCCAAATGAACCAAAAAGGGCCCATTAAGATTTAAATTAAAAGCCTATCATCCACTCCATAAACCCTAACCATAAAAACCAACTCCCATCAAAATTTTCACCTCTCCTCCCATCGCCGCCGCCGCCGCCGCCGCTGCCGCTGCTCTCCCCAGTTTCCACGATGGTGGCCGCCGGAAAAAAGACGGTAGACCTTCCACTTTCTATCTCTAAGCATGTTCGTGTATGTGTCTGTATAATGCCATAAATATCTTATAATATTCATAAATGTAAGCGTTATCTATGTTGTATTATTATCTGGATTAATGTACGATGAGGGAACTTAACTCGATCAAAAAATGGAAAAATTGCAGAAGAAGACCCATGAGAGCATCAACAACAGGCTGGCTCTTGTGATGAAGAGTGGGAAGTTCACTCTTGGTTACAAGACTGTGCTCAAGACTCTCAGGAACTCCAAAGGTTTCATTTTGTTTTTTTGGGTCACAATTATTAATCATTTTTTTGTCAAGATCGTATTTTTTTGCTGTTTTTATTTTAATTAATTAGGGATAAGTTTATGACAGGTAAATTGATATTAATATCCAACAACTGTCCACCATTGAGGAAGTCTGAGATTGAGTACTATGCAATGCTTGCTAAAGTTGGTGTTCATCATTACAATGGGAGTGAGTTTCTTTCCCTTTTCCTAGTTGGGTTTATTTGTAATTATTTAAGAAGTAATGATCTGTCGAACTCCAATGGACGTGAGTAGTTTTCATGTTTTTGCATCTGCATTATGAGATTTTCTTGATTGTGGCTTTAATACATAAATTTGCTGAATTATTCCAGTCCTTTTGTTAGTTCACAATTAATTATTCAAGCAATTTGTGTCGGATGCCGATTTTTTCTATTGGTTGGAATCCATTCCTTTCTGTGATTAGGAACTATTAAAGCTAGTTCTTGAGTTGATCAAAATCTGTAGTGTGTTTGCCACTTTGTTTGAGCTCTTATATCAGTGTAATTACTGGATGACTACAATGTCTAATTCGCAAAGTCCTGTGTTATTGAATTCTATCCCATAAGTTTCTTTCCTCAAATACATTTGATTATGTGATGCAATTTTGCTTTTGCATCTGAAAGTTATACGTTTATACATGTGGTTCACGTAGAAGTCTGTCATCATCTTAACCCGTGGTGAACTCGATTACCATCCACCATTCTTAGAAAATTAGTCTATGTTCTTTATTTCTTGTTTTGAGTTGTTTGCTTCGATTGATTGGTAAGATGTTCGGTGGCTGCTCAATTCCTAGCTGCCAAGTTTTTTCCTTTTCTCTTGCTTGGTGCAGTCGGGCACCATTATGGTGCATTCTCCCATCCCAAGTTTGCTCTTTGAAACAGCTGTTATATTTCATTCTTTGCTTACCTATGTTTTTCTGCATAGACAATGTTGATCTTGGGACGGCATGTGGGAGGTATTTTCGTGTCTCATGCCTCAGCATAGTCGACCCAGGTACAATGCGAATGCTATATCTACAATCATTAAATTCCTAGCAGAAATTGAACTCTTTAAGATGAACGATGCAAGTCATGATGTGCCTTTGGCTTTGTATTTTCAGGTGACTCCGACATCATCAAATCTCTGCCCGGAGATCATTAAGCGTATCCATGGAATAATTGGAACCGTATTCTTGTTTTGATGTTTGCAATTTTGCACGTATTTAGGAAATCTTGGTAGTGGAAGTTAGTTTCCTGTTCAACTTTTGACAATCTTGATGGTTAAGAGTGGATGATCAATATAAAAATGACTGTTGGCATTTGATTCTGTTGATCGTCGCGTTGCTGAATTTTTTTCTTTTTTAATTAGCATCAAATTCAATATACTTTTTTATTTTTTCTCACTTAGAAAGCATTTTGGAAGGGGAAGAGAGAGAAAATAATAGGGTATTTAATGAGAGAATTGGAAAGTGTAGAGTTTTAACAAGAGATGAGAAATAATTAACTTTGATACAAGAGAACATCATATATTAAGAGACAGATTCAAAAAGCTAAAACATCTTATATTGAGAAACAGAGGGACTATCATATTAAAAAAGATTTATTTTTGTTAATTACGTTCAATTAATTTTATTAATTTATGTCGACTACTTATTTTATGCTAAAATACATTCTATATGGAACTTCCAAGTTTGAATAAGGTCCATTTAAAGTAGGTTAATTTTTTAAACACAATATAAAAAGTCCATTATTTAACACAATTATAAAATCAATGAAAGAGTCCTGATACTTTGCAGTATGTATAAATAAAAAGATGAAAAAATGTTTTGAAATTAACACAAATCAAACAGTTAACTCTCTATCAAAAAGTTCAAAGTTTGTGTACTACTATTTCTTAACCAATAAATTAGTTTAGTTTAAAAATTAAAATTTGATTATAATTTTTACATTTATTGGGAATTAACTCTTAAGAAATTTGTTAGAATAATAGTACTATTTTAATATGAAAGATGGGAAATCTCCCGGCCAAAACCCTAAATCTTCCATCAATGGAGACAAATTCATAGTTCAAGCTTCAAACTTTCCCAATGGCGGTTCCAATTCTACGCCGGGCACTGATCTTTTTCCTCACCGGCAACAATTCATCACTTCACCGCAAATCCCCTTTCCCTTTGTCTCTCAACTTCTCCACCGAGACCACAAAGCAGCCGCTAGGCGCCGCCGCAGTTTCCAAATTTCTAATAAAAAAGCACCAATTCTCCCCCGTCGCCGCCGCGCAGATCGCTTCCAGAGCTCGCCTGAGAAGCCAAGCAAACGCCGACGCAATCCTCTCATTCCTCAAACAAACCGGCTTCTCCACCTCCCAGTTAGAGAAAATCTTCAAAACCACCCCCCACCTCCTCTCCTCCCACCTCGACGCCAACATCAAGCGCAAATTCTCGGCCTTCCAAACCCTAGGCTTCACATCCGCCCAAATCGTCGAAATAATCACTCGCCAATCTCGTGTCCTCAACCACAGCGTCCCGCGAATCTCCTCCTCCGTCTCCGTCCTGATTCAGGTCCTCGGTTCCACCGCTGTCGCGGCACGGTTTCTCAGATCCTCGGGCGCCTTCCTCTGCGACATGGAGAGCACTCTCCTCCCCAACGTCGAATTCCTCAAGAGCTGCGGCGTTGCGATGGAGCAGATCCTCCAGCTGACCACCTCGCCGCAGCTCTTCCTCCACAGGCCGGAGAATTTGAAGAAATTCGTGGAGAAGGCGGACGCGATGGGGTCGGAAAGGAGCTCGAAGAACTTCATCTACGCGGTCAGGGCAGTGAGCTCGATGACGAGCGAGAGCTGGGAACTGAAGGTGGGGACCCTCCGCGAGCTGGGGTTTGCAGAGGAGGATATAATGCGGGCGTTCAAGAGCTCGCCGAAGGTGTTCACGTCCTCGAGGAAGAAGATGAGGAGAGTTGCGGAGATGCTGCTGGAGACAGGGAGGTATGATAGGGCGGCGATTGCGCGAACGCCATGTGTGTTTCATTATAGTATTGAGAAGAGGTTGGCGCCGAGGTTGGACGTTTTGAGGGTGTTGGAGGGGAAGGGTTTGATTGGGAATTGGCCTACTCTTGCTTCTATGGTGCTGTATACGGATATGGACTTTTTTGGGAAATTTGTGGCGCCATATTTGGATGAGATTGTGGATGAAGTTGGTGATTCGTGGAGTGCGTTTTGTGGGAAAGGTTGAAGAGATCGATATGGTAAATGAGTTAACTTGATTGATTCCATTTTTGTGATTCTTGGTTTCTTGGTTGCTTATGTTAAGAGGTTTTTGAGTATAGTTGGATGCAAATTGTAACTCAACAATGCTTGGCTATATGGCTTTTTGGTTCCTTTAATGTGCTCTTGTTGTCAAATTTCACTATGTGTAAGTGAACTTGTTCGAATAGTATGGATTTAGGTTCAAGACTTCGACGGCTGACTTGAGAAATTGTCAATGGCGTTTGCTTACTTCGGAAGCATTGTCAATTGTATACCAGCATAGGCTAAATTATGCAACTCAGGAGCAACATAAGTTGTGTGCAGCTACTGTTATTCATTGCCAAAAGGAGAAAAAGGAAATTCTTATTCATCTGTTTATCTTTTGCTTATAGATGTATTGGGATAGTGAAACTCAACTTACACTACTATTCTTGGGGTATTATGGGAATTCTTAAAAGTGATTCAGGTTAATGCTTTTGATGTTCGTTGCAGAAAGATGATCCTTTTATTTATTTTTCCTTTTCTA
This sequence comes from Salvia rosmarinus, assembly GCA_036937905.1. Taxonomy (NCBI): domain Eukaryota; kingdom Viridiplantae; phylum Streptophyta; class Magnoliopsida; order Lamiales; family Lamiaceae; genus Salvia; species Salvia rosmarinus. The sequence continues at coordinate 5,332,759 of CM072813.1, forward strand.
ATAGACGTTTTGGGTTAGTGAAGCTTAGCTTACATGATTATGAGATTTTTTTGCTTGTAGATATATGTTATAGAAATTTACCTAGTCGTGGAATAAACGATACTTTTTCTGTATTCGGAATAAATTAAGTTGTTTTACATTCTACAGGATTGTATACAAATTGTAAAGTGAATTTTCAAGATATTTTAGAGTTCTTTATTTGTATTCTTTATTGAATTCAAAGCTTTGGAAGATAAATTGATAAGTAATCATGAAAACTACGTAAATTGAACTATAGTCTTGCCTAAATCTACTATCATAACTTCATATTCTAGTTCGGTCCATCATATTTGTTTATTTAATTCTATTTCGATATGTTCACAAAATTCATTCATTTTATTTTTATAGACATAAAATCCAACCAAAAATCAACACTTTTATCCATACTCAAATCACTTATTTACAAAAAATCATTCATGACTCATCTTTTTCAATTACATAATATATTTTATTATATGAGTCTCAATTTTCATTCATTTTATACTAATTGTATTTATTAAAACTCACACCGATAAAAACTAAAATAATGATGACAAAAGTTAAGACCATATATCAAGAACTGGGGAAGTATATAGGAATAAAAGAAGCAAATTATCTTTTGAAAAGGAAAAGACTTGAATCATATAGGTTGGTATCAAACAAGAAACCATCTTCATCCAATTATATCCCAGAAAATTAACAATCATCTATCACATAAACCAAACTCACCAAGTTTTCTAGAATCTACATCTCATCAACCCTCCCCACAAACTCTACTCCACAATCCCCCAACATGTTCCAAATTAGGCCTCACAAATCTCTGAAAAAACCCCTCATCAGTCAACGTCACCAGCGTTGCAAGACTAGGCCAATCCCCAATCATCTCCTTCTCTTCCAAACCTCTCAGAACTCTCAACCGCGGCCGTATCCTCTTCTCAACGCTGTACAGAAACACAATCGGCGCCCCCACAATGCTCGTCCTATCATACTTCCCACTCCCCACCAACACTTCCGCAACTCTCCTCATCTTCTCCTCCGACGTCGTCAACACCTTGGGTGAGTTCTTGAATGCTCTCGTCACGTCGTCGTCTGAGAATCCCAGCTCACGAAATGCCGCCATCTTCACGACCCAAGTCTCGCTCGTCATTGAGCTCACAACCCTAACTGCCTCGATGAAACTCCCCGATTTCCGATCCGACCCCATTTCATCGGCTTTTTCGACGAACCTCCTCATCTTTTCGGGCTTATGCAGGAAAAATCGAGGAATGTGGCTCATCAGCTTGACGATTTGAGCCATTGAAACGCCGCAGCTCTTCAAGAATTCCACATTTGGGAGCAGAGTGGTGTCGATGTCTTTCAGGAATAGCCCTGGGGTTTTGAGGAATCTCGCCGCGGCGGCGTTGGATCCCAGCAAGGTCTTCAGCGTGGCGACGGAGGAGGAGATCCGCGGCGCGCTGTAGTGGAGAACCCGAGACTGATTCGAGACTATCTCGACGATTTCTGAGGGGGTGAAGCCGAGATTGATGAAGATCTCGAATTTGGGCTTGATGGTGGCCTCGAGATGCGCCGAGAGGAGTTTGGGCGATGATTTGAAGAATTTTTCCATTTGGGGTTGGAGAAGCCGGCGTGTTTGAGGAATTGGAGGATTGAATCGGCGTTTTGTTGGGTCTTGAGGCGGGTGCGAGAGGCGATCTGCGCCGCCGCGTCGGGGGAGAAGTCGTGGTTGTTGATTAAGAATTTGGTGACTGTGAGGTGGTCTAATGGCGGTTTTGTGGTCTCAGTGGAGAAATAGAGGGAGACGGAGAAATGGGATTTTAGCATAAGGGATGAATTGTTGGCCGGGAAGAAGGAGATTATAGTCCGACGTAGAATTGGAGTCGCCATGTGAGGAGAAATTGAAGCTTGAGCTATGAAATTGTCTCCGTAATTAGGGTTTGTGAGGGGCTACTCCGCAGCTCTATTAGGAGCTTTAGCTGAAAGTGTCTCCAACTATTTACCTACAAAATTCAATTTTTTTTGTTTTATTTTAAACCTCATCAACTTCTTTTCATTTTTCACTTCATTCAAGTTTATATATTGAGATATTTAGTCCACATTATTAATCAAATTAATCGCTTTTCATATAATTTTGCCTCTTAAATCGCAGGGGATATAATCTTTTATCGCACAACTTATGTGCAGTAAATTTTTATTGACAAGAAATATGCCAATTCCATGAAAAATTAAATTAGATAACCTTAAATTAGCACATAGCTAGGCTTGATAAGAAAATGAAATCAAATTTGAGTTTGACTATACTTGGCTCGTTATCTCGTCATTAACCGAGTTAGTTTGAATATAACTAATAAGTACACAAAGTCTCTAATTTACTTTCTTTGTTAGAAGAAGCTATCAAATTTTAGTAAATATAATAATTTTTTTAAACAATAAATATTTTAATTGTAAATGTCACGTCAACTATGCAAGAAATTTAATTAGAAAGTTGCCTTCCAATAGTATCCAGCTAATAACATGTTGTTTATTCAGTTATTTTTGTGTTTAACGTGAGAGGAAATATATTAGACGCGCTACACCTTTATCCAAAACGTACTATTCATTGTTTTCCTAATTCTGTTTTAGTAATTTTTTTTTTTGTAAGAATTGAGTTTGTGTATTTTTTATTTTATTTTTCTCAATAAGATTCGTATATATTCTATTCATAATTGATTCATGTACTTTTATTGTTATTATTCTTGATTGGGTCGTTGGAATTTTATTTTTATAAACTATATTACATCATTTCTTTGTAATCAATATACATTAGTACAAGTACTTGGTTATAATGCAAATTAAATATATGCAAATAGATTCAAAATGTACAGATAAAAGTTAAGAAAAGAACAATCTAGATAAATTGGAAGTATACTGAACTCATCCATTTATATGTAAATACATGTATGTCATATATTAATATAGCTGATATAAAAGGGTATAATATTAGAAGTTCATATGGGACTTTGAAAACTTCAAAAATTGTTGTGGATGAAGTTAATTATAGATTTAATTTAAACATATATATGTTTTTTTTTTTTTAACTCATCTAACAGATAGTCCCCATTATAAAATTTTATATCATAACTAACAGTTTCTGAGCTACCGAATATAGAGCAACATTTATGATTATTTACTAGTGTGCTCCACGAATTTTCTAATATAATCAGCAAAACAGTATTACAAAAATTATAGTGTCTTTACAATATTCATTAACGTGGCATCCATTTGAGACCAAGTCCTCTTTTTTAAATATTTAACATGTATGTATGTAGTATTAATTTTACTGTACTGTTTATCCTCCAAATTACATTTAGACTTATACTCCATTCGTCCATCAAATTCATACATTTAATTCTATTTTGGTCCGTCCACTAAAAATGTTCACTTTCCTTTTTTAGAAACACCAACTTTACATTTTTACCCTAAACTTATTCATTTATTTACAAAAAACACTCATGGCCCACATTTTTACACTCACAATCCATTAATATATTTATTTATTTATCCCAATGACACACTTTTTATACATATTTACTTTACATTCATTATAGTTTTCTTAAAATCCGTGCCACCAAAATCGATGAACGATTTTGGTGGACGGAGGGTGTAATATCTTATTAAGAAACTTTGTAACAGTAAATGTATTGTACTTAGATTAGTTATGCGACCAACTTCTACTAATCATCATACTTGAAAGATAGAAAGTAATGATATATATAGATGATAGTAGTATTATGTTTTGTTAAAAAGAACACATTACTTTTTGAGATTAACGTTTCATGTGGTCACTACTTTATTTTAACAATACACAACACCTGCAAGACAATATTTTTAGGGAAATATATACAAGTACACACTTTTACAAAAGTGTGTACAACCTATATCCATATTTTAAATTTGATACGTGTATACCAAAATGCCATTTTAATATATATCTATTGAGTCTTTGTGCGGTCTTGATGTGAAATTGACATAACATCGACTCAAACATAACAAACACGTGAATCGATAAATGATTGCGAAATTATTTTCGATGTATTCGATATATTATTATGTTAAATTACTGTATATATTACGAATCATGTTTTTATATATCACTTAATCATGTTAAAAGTGTGAGAAAAAATAATTAAATCATCGAATCATGTTTTTTAAATAAAAAAACATAAATGAATCAAAAATTAATTAACAAAAAAATCCAAAATTCGATCGACAATTCCTTGTTTCGGTCGACTGAATCAAGGAATCATCGACGGAATTTTGGATTTCATCGACCGAATTTGAATTTTTAAAATGAATATAACAATTTTAATTAATTCCTATCTCCGTCGATAGGAAACATAAAATGGTCGTAGGAGAGAGAATTATCGACCGAAACTTCAATTTTGCGATGAAATTAATACAAATTATTTATTCATGTATCCGGTCGACGGAAACATAAAAGGTCGACCGGAATCAGCCATTTTAAATAGGAAACAAGATATATCAAATTAATTTAATACTAATTAATTTAAATTGAATGTATGATATTTAAATTAATATTTATATTCAATCTAATTTAACCCAATCTTTTAATAAAATATTGATTTCTTTTTCATCCACTTACACAACTCACAACTTATTAATTTTGAAATATTTAATAATGAAATTATCCTTAATATTTACAGATTAATTAATCTTGTACAAAATAGTACTACTGAAAAGTAAAAGCTACACTAAAATTGCGAAAAAATTGAAGAAGACAAATAAATCTTTGAAAATTGCGGAAAAATTGTTGAACAAAGATTTGACCACCAATAATTGAACCAATTCTCTCTATTTATACAATCGATCGTAACAAATACAAATCCAACCAATTGCTCTTGCTCTTGCTCCTCTAATTTTCGTTCGTTCATTTCGATTTTATATTCAAAATTTTCAAATTTATTTCTTCAATCCGAACCGTGATTATGTCTCAACAAGTAAGTTATTCAATTTTATTTATTTTCGACACATGTTTTGAATTTATTGTTGTTTATGATATTAATTTGTGTTTAGATTTATTATTGTTAATTTAGTTTAGATTTATTATTGTTTATTGGTATGGATAAATTATTGCGTTTAGATAATTAAATTAATTTGATAATTCGTTTAGTGTTATGAATTTATTGCATAATTTATATAATTCATCTACATAATTAAATTAATTGGATAATTAAATTAATTGGATAGTTCGTTTAGTGTTTTGAATTTATTGCATAATTCGTATACATAATTGGATATAATTCGTTTAGATAATTATTGCATAATTAGTATATATAATTGGATATAATTCGTTTAGGTGAAATTAGATGTTTTATAATAGCATAATTAAATTAATTGCATAATTCGTATATATAATAGTTAAATCATTTAATCATGGTTTTTTAAAAAAAAATTTAAGCGTAAAATCCATCTCTCGGTCGATGATACCATGATTCGGTCGATCGGAATCATGGAATTATCGACCGAGAGATGGATTTTACGTTTAAATTATTTTTGATTGATTCGATCGAGAAAGAAGAATTATAATAAAACAACTTATTTAATCATGATTCGGTCGTAGGAATCTTGAATGTCGACCGGAATCTTGAATTGTCAATTGAATTTAATACTAATTATTAATTAGTTATTAATTGATGTCTCGGTCGATATTAATCATGATTTCGGTCGTAGGAATCTTGAATTGTCGTCCGGAATCTTGAATTGTCAATTGAATTTAATACTAATTATTAATTAGTTATTAATTGATGTCTCCGGTCGATTGAAAACAAGAAAATATCGACCGGAGACATCAATGTGTTCGACCGGAGATAGATTTTAAGTTTTAGAAATTAATATTAAATGAACTTATCATATAAGTCTTTTCAATTAGGATAATTTTAGTGTACTTATCTTAAGTTTTCAATTAAGATGAATATAGTAATTAATTATAATGTAAATAACTAATTAATTCATACTTTAATTAAATTAAGTTAAAAATCCCTCTCTCCGGTCGACCAATTCCTTAATTTTAATTTTAAATGAAATCAATTAGGATAATCCCTGAAATTAATTTTAAATGAAATCAATTAGGATAATCTTCGAATTATTGTTGTTGTTTTAATTTTAAATTAAATCAATTAGGATAATCCTTGAAATTAATTTTAAATGAAATCAATTAGGATAATCTTCGAATTATTGTTGTTTATGATATTAGATTTCTTATTGTTAGTTTTATTTAGATTTATTATTGTTAATTTTGTTTACATTAATTATTGTTAATTTTGTTTACATTTGTTTTGCTTATTTGTTTAGATAATTCGATTGTTTACGCTATTTATAATTATTGCATAATTCGGTTAGATAATTGGATATAATTATTGGATAATTCGTTTAGATAAGTGCCGACATAATTCGTTTATTAGATAAGTCCCTTTTAATGAATTTATTGTAAGAGACTTTAATTATTTAATTAGATTGTTATTTTTTCTTATTTGTATATTTGATTAGAATGTATATTTGTTTTGTACATTAGAAAAATCATATTAAGGCGTATATTTACATTAATGTAATCTTGTATTTGTTATAGATGTCGGGATGGAAGAACATTATTGTTCGATATGGAGGCGATGGGATCCTTCTTTATGTTACATTGGCGGTATCGATCAAATGCCTTTGTTCGAATGGACAATGTAATTATCTGGGAGTTCATAGAGATGATTAATCAAATTATGTTGGGAAATTCGTTGAGTACAACCTACCAACGCATTATCTATCGAGATCTCGGAGTGGTAGAATTATCAAATTACTTTTGAGTCTTGATGATCAACTTTTTCGATTGGCTCATGATGCCCAAGCGAGTCTATGTGACTCACGATGCCGACACATCCCAATCGGAGCAAGAACTATATAGACCTTCGTTTGAGATACCATCCTCGTCAACATATGACTACACTTCCCAAAACATATCGTTCGATCGTCGTTGACACAACAATTTACATCATCGATTGGTTTGATCTTGATACATCTCAATATATGCCGCAACACATGGATCCATCCAGAATTACATTTCCCAACATATCTTGCAACCACAACGGTGATACACTTGTTGAGGACGGCGATGACGACGACTACGTTGAAGAAGAAGATGAAGCAGTCGGATGAAGAGGAAGAAGATCGCGATGCTGCTTTGGTGAGCTATGGCTCATTTGTAGAGTTTGGCGCATGGATCCGTCGAGAGGGTGGATTCGGGAAGCTTCATCTACGATTATGCGAGTAACACGCAAGAGCACGTAGGAGGCTAGAGCGAGGAAGAAGTTGAGGAGATGAGCAACCGGCTAGTCCTGTTATTCCTCATGATGCTTGATTAATCTCTTTGCTCGTCCTCTGGACTCGGTTCCAGACCCGATGAGTGGCGAAGGTTCCATCTTGACGACAAGGGTGAACTGAAGATATCCGTGGGGCTATGGCATTTGGAACGTCGAGTAGAATTTGTTATTCCTCGATCCGATAATTCGAGGATTACATTCAAATGTCGATATCATAATCAGTGTCCTTTTCTACTACGTGCATCGCAGCAGGGTGGATTTTGGTTTGTCCGCAAGTTTGATGCTATACATACTTGCGCACAGAACCTAGTGAATATCGGAGTAAGGAAGGTGAATGCCCGTGTAATTGCAGCACACATATCACGAAAAATACGCGAAGACGGTGAAGTGCTAAAGCCGAGGTCCATTATGGCTGATTTGCAGCGAGAGTACGGTGTACACGTTACATACGATGTAGCAATGCGAGCCGTAATAGGCGATCGAGATGATATACGGTGGACATGAAGAATCATTTCACTACTACCGAGTTATCTGCATATGTTACGGATGAGCAATCCGGTTCGATGGTGACTTGGATATTGGATCGGATGGTCGGTTCGTCACCTCTTTGTCGCCTCGGTTCATGCAGTTGGCGTACACATTGTGCCTCCGACCCGTGATTGTAGTCGACGATGCGCGCGAAGGGCATAATAAAGGCATATTATTCGTTCTTGGTGAAAAGGACGACAGCGAGCAAGTTTTTCCATTAGCTTATGGAATTGGTCCGATCGAGAATGATGTCTCATGGACTTGGTTTCGTCTCGACTACAAGCGCTTATGGATCAAATCCGAGATGTTGATTGTTTGAGATGCCCATGTCGATTATAATGAGCGCGGTCAGTGTGTCTACCACGATGCAACACACGGATTATGCTACTACCATCTGAAAAAATCACCCGTTTGGGCAACCATCCGCAAGTTATTTGAAAGCCGCTTATGCGTGCAAGATACACACTTTGAAAAGCGATGGCTATGTTAAAGTCTCGTGAAGGCCGATGGTAGTGGCGCATATACCAGTTGGTGGAGGTTGGAGTGCGAGTGGGCTGATCACGGTGCCCGTTAGGCGCTACGGTTTTATGACATCGAACATTGCCGAATCATTCAATTCTCGAATATTGTGGGCTGAGCGATTGCCAATATGCTCAATGATTGAGGCAATCCGTCACATTACGAAAAATGGTTCGATGAGAGACATGAAGCGGCAAAGAGTGCGGCGGTGAATTGACCCACGAAGCAACGCGTAAGATGATGGTATCAATGGAACTATCACGCGAGATCGATGTAGTCCCTCATCGGACTCCACTTTCAAAGTCAAGCACGGAAGCAAAACATTGAGTCAATCTCAATACGCAATCGTGTGCGTGTTTGAAGTGGGACATGGATATGATACAGTGTTCTCATCTTTGCTGCTGACTATATGGTGCAATTTAAGTTTAAATTATGTTAATTTTTTGATCAAATTGATTTCACTTACATATAATTGATTATATAAATTTTTAGTCATAAAGGTCACCATATATCTAACTATGTGGGAGTACTACCATTCTGCAAAGCTAGCGAAGCATACTCGTGTCGGATCAATCTGTTCAACCACGGTCTACTTGGTATTCCTCCGAATGTTCTTTGGAATTACGCTTATGCCTCCTAATAGAGTCCGTCAGGCTGGGCGCCCGAAAGTGGGTCGATATCGTCATCCAACAGAAGTGGGATCGAGTAGTAGAAGTCGTGCACTACGGACATGTAGCTTGTGTGGTAATGAATCTCATACGCGTCGGAAGTGTCCTTACTTATCCGAGGCAGTGACATTGTAATGAAAGAAAACATTCATGTAAAGATATTATTAACATTATTATTATTTTAACTTAATCAAATTGAATTGAATTGAATTGACACTAGAAAAAAACATGCGAACAGCGACGGAAAAATCCGTCGCTAAACATCAACAATCCGTCGTAACACATATATATCTCACTAACTAAAACATTAATCTTTTATCAAAAAAAGAAAAAGAAGAAGCTTGGCGATGAAGTTTGTTTGTTTGTTTGAATAGCGGTGAAAAACTTTGATCTTCACGAGTTTGTTTGTTTGTTCGAATAACGTCTGTTTCATTTTACTGAGTTATGTAATACTTATTTCATTGAGCTATGATTCTTCAAAAACAGACACAAATTCATTCAACGATCTTAGCTTGAGTTAAATACTAAGTTGTTGTCACGAGGATTAATAACTATCGTATAATCAAATATTCGATAAATAATATGAACATCCATTTGCATCCAATATACCAATACATACCAATATACAAATACATACCAATATATCGATACATGCTAATTTCTACCTCTTCCTCTTCCTCTTCCTCCGCTTTTATATGGATCACATATCTCATATATATTTCCACCTACTTTATGTCTATATGCTACAACATTAGACATACCCCATTCGATGCTCGGTGAACCGAAATAAGGCGTTCCACAGTCATGCACGCAAATGGACCATCAACGAAATCGTCTTCTGGTCAAATACCTCGAAGAGCAGCTCGTGTAATAACCGCATCATTATTCCATGGTGGTATCGGTGGGAGTTAGCCTCGAACCATCTAGTGAAGAGAAAAACGGCCGCAATAATCTAGTCGGGCACACGAAGTCCATCATCCTCGCATCCACTGATCTGGTCCATCCTCCAAATACGCGAGTCAAACGACGCGCAATGACCGAGTGCATATCCACGCGTACTATCACGAAACGCCGCTCGATGGCGCAAGGATAATGATCTATAAAATTAATATTTAGATAAAATAAACAAGGACACGTAACCATTTAGATAAATTAATATTTATTGTATTAAATAAGGTTACTGCGTGGCACGTAACCATGATGTATAACCGCCATGCCGAGGACAACTGCTATCCATGCGCTGGTGGCTGCCATGTAAACAATGCTCTCGGGGTCATGATCAATGGTGCCTCACGCGGGTCTTGAATGTAGGGCGCAAGAATTACGTGTACCTCGGACCATGAATTTTGCAAAAACATCTATTCAACATTGAAAATTAAGTAATTAGAGATACTACACATATATACTATATATTGATTGTATTAAAGACTTACGAAAAAACTAGTATCAATGATGATTGTGTTTTGATAATCCACCCCATCCAATACGTCGATCCCGGCATCGAGTCTCATCCTCAAATACACCATGAATAGATCGACGACCTGCAAAATTATTTTAGGGATACATATCAATATAAGTAGATGTACTTAAAAAAAACGAAGCATATTGTATAAAAACGTACCCGAACATCAAAACGCCTCTCTGGCATTTCGATATTCACGAAAAATGCAACCTGGACTTGTCGATCGATTACCGAACAACCACCATTGTCTTATTTGTGTTCAAGAAAGCGGTAATTTATCAATGTATCATCGGATAATGGGCGTGGCATCGGGCTATTCACGTATGGTGACCTCATTCTGTAGAAGGTCTCGTGCCGTTCACCTCTCCGGATCCCGAACTACAAACATTTAATTTAGAAAATAAAAACATAACAAATATAATGAAATATTATAAAGCGCAAATATGAGACTTAATAGTTATATATTCCTCCAGCTGCTGCTGCGGGCTCGAAAGTCGCCTCACGGCGTCTGAGGCGTCGGATCACTAAATAGGTCGGTCCGTCATGGAATGATGAGATGTAGTTCGGGATCGGTACCATGGATCCGGTGAGAGTAGCGGGGAGGGTATCACTGGGCGATGCGGTCTTTGCCTCGGTAGGCTCAATATGTCCACCGCCTCGAGGACATACGGGTGGGCGGTGATGTGGTCTCGATCTTCACCTCTCGTCGTCGTCGTCGTCGGATGGCGTGGGACATGAGGTGCATGTGGGCCGTATCATCCCTATGTGTGCAACCACATCGAGTCTTCTCTAAGAGGTTTTCAAACCACTTCTTTATCTTTGGAATAAATTTGTCTTGATAGACCTCTCGATGCGTCGCCTTTGCTCTGTCCTCCCTCCGGACAGATTCCGGATAGATTCACGAATCCAACGACGATCGGCGGAACTAAGGCATACAGGTGCTGACCACCACCGCTCGATGAAGCTGCCTCACAGTGCATCTTCCGTATCCGTCTCTCAGCGGATGGACGGCTATCCACATATGGCGCTGCGGCTCATCAACAACGGAACCTCAACGAACCCAACCGGCGATGTCCTCGGGCGGGTATCGAAGGTGAAGGCTCGAGGCTGCTCGATGGAGACCACGAAGATCGGGATCCTCAACAAGCGTGGAGCCTCCTCGGAACTCGGCGTCTCGTCGAGGCTCATCCACCTCCGGTGGATGAGACACACCACGACGAGAAGGGAACGTCGTCCCTCCTCAAAGGATTTGACGGTATAACAAAATTCACACCGAGTGGAGAGGGTGTGAGGCAGACACCCGATGGCGGTGCTAACCTCGAATGAGTCCGGCTCGATGGATGTGAGATGATAACCGACCTACAATAAATTGAAAGATGTTATTTAATATTCTAATAAATACAATACCTCATACATGATTTAAAATTATAATAAAATTCATACATCTTGCTCAAAAGTGATGTAAAAGGCTGCGGTGAGAGCTACTCTTGAACTTCCACCTCAACACTCTCGGATCTGTTGTGGGATTGATGTCGTCCACTATACTTCCCAAGCTGGTATGATCTCGGTGACCAAGCATATAGTGCCCAGATGGTCCGTAAAAGTGGTATTGAGCATTAGGTTGACATCTGCGTCGTATAATATCTCAATATCCGTAGCTGTAGGCCCACGGAAATCGGCAAAAGCGCCTCGGATCGTCAACCAATGCCCAAACCCAATCAGCTATTATCTTCCCGTATCGTATCCAAATACGAACCCATAGAGGGTAATAACGTGGGCCACGTAAATAGTGACGAAGATCTACATCATCACTAAAATCACTACTACAAAATCTATCTACTAGATTACGTAATGTAATCTGTGCCCATAAAAAGACTATAGACCTCAACGTCGCTCAAGTCGTAGTCTAGTGTGGGATCAAATGATGATGACCCAAATTGCGGGCGGTGACTAGAGCATAATCTTTAATCGAAAAACATATATATCTTCCATTGATGAAAAATACATCTCCGGATCGTGAGCTCTATCGACGGGAGACTAAATGGTGCAAAGAAAACTAGACTTAGGCCGGGAGTCCAATCAATCGGATGACCAAAGCAACCCCCTAAACATATCTACCAACTCTTCGCGCCCTTATCTAGCAAGACATTCTTAATATATTTAAAATAATCGGTCCTATAATAAGTCTTTACATACGCCACATTTATCGTGGTAGGCCTCAAGAAAACAGGATCGACCTACAATTATATCAATGTCACATATTACACAACGTCAACAAACCAACAAACTACTACAATAATTATTTCATTTGTATATAATTCGCATCAATAAACATCCTATCATACAAATATAAAAATAATTAGAACTACAAATCACCTATCAAAAGCGGCCATAATTAAGTAATACAATTTAACCATTCTAAACCATAAATGAAATATTATTCAATCATATACCATAAACGCTATTTATTCAATCATATTCCAAAAGCAGATATCTCGAAAACATACAAGCCATAAACAATATTAACATACTCAATAACATAATTCATATTCAATTATATACAATCATATTATTCATAACATTTACCAACATTTATCCAATCTCAATAACATAATTCAACTACTCATATTCAATCATATACAATCATATTATTCAATCACATCTACCAACATTTATCCAATCTCAATTACAAAATATATTTAAGGTAAACATACTAAGGGTTCACACGAAAACATACCGTAAATCGACATATTGCCTTGAAAATAATACGCATCATTACAAAATTCAATTAATAATTTCAATTAATAACTAATAATTATTTCAATTAATAACTAATAATTAACAACTAATTATACAAAATTCAATTAATAATTTCAATTAATAACTAATAATTGAATTAATACCTGCATCATTACAAAATTCAATTAATAATTTCAATTAATAACTAATAATTAGAAAATTAAATAATTCAATTAATAACTAAATATTAATAACTAATTAATTTGTTGTCTCCGATCGACCAATTGAACTTTCCGATCGGTGAAGGCTTCTCTCGGTATTCTTGAATTAATTTGTTGTCTCGATCGACCAATTGAACTTTCCGATCGGTGAAGGCTTCTCTCCGGTCGAGCGGAGAAGCCTTCACCGATCGGAAAAGTTCAATGTACAACAAATTAATTCAATTTTGCGTAAAACCAACATTTATCATTTCAAATTTCAACATTCCACATATAAATCTAAAATATTTCCTATCGAAACTTGTAAAACCAACAATAACCAACAAAATATTTCCTATATTTCCTAAACATTATTATAATCTTACAAAAATCAAAAATCATCAAAATCATCTTAACATATCAAAACAAAATCGCAAAAATCGCATAACTATATTTATAGCAAATAATATGGCGAAAACATAAAACATACCAAATATTCTCGCCGATTCGAATAAGCAACCAAATATTCTCACTTCCTTTCTTCGATTCGAATAAGCAAAACCCTAATTATTAGAAAATTGAGTTAATACATAATTATTAAAAATTCAAATAAAACTCTCCGGTCGACGGAAACATCCCAGGAAACTTCAATTTTGCGAAATTATTTTGGCGTTACCTCTTGTTCTTCACGTCTCTTCTTATCTTCGACGGGAATGGGAATGGTAATGGAAATACAAATCGAAATTCACGGAATGAGAATGAAAATGAAAAAATTGCGAGAACAAAGATATCTCGAATCAAATTGCAAAATCAAATTGCGAGAAGAGTGAGTGAAGAAATAGTGGGTTTCACTTGTATAAATGTTGCCTGAGAAAAATATGTAGTCAAGGCGTTAAATGTGCACGAGAAAAAGAGAATCAATTCCTCTCATCTCACATCACATCGTCTGCCGTCGCAAATTTCAGCCTTTTGAATCAAAATATAATTTTTTAATAGGTTTGGGTATGGGGTGTAGTTAATTTTTAGATTGGATATGTTAGGTACATATATTTTGAAAATTGGGTAATAAAGTCTCGGCCCCATATTTTTAACTAAAATCGTTATTTTGTTTGAGTTGCAATGTGAATCGATGATTTATACAAGTTATTTACGAAATTGTAGCCACATTTCAATCCATTATCATCAATTAGATTGTTATATAAATGGCTGAGATGAATTCCTAGCTAGTTCTCCCACATGTACTTGGTTCCTATATACACGTATTGATATTAATTAATTAACTAAATAAAATACTAATTTAATCTTAATTGAGTATACAAAGTACTACATATGTCTTTACCAATTATTTAAAATCGATCTTAGTTAATAATAATAATTATAACAATATAACAATAGTAATACCCTTAAAAATAACAATAATAATAAATTAACTAGATAAAGCTTAACATTTAAATCAAGAACGCTGAAATTCGTCGAGCTTGATTCATACACTATGCCATTGCTTCTAAAACCCTGTTTCTCAAAACCATAACATTCCCAAAAAAATGATAGGACGCTTTCCCAAGTAGAAATTGCCCAAAATGATGGGCCCAAGAAGAATTATCCCAAAAAGCAAGGGGTCCCTTGCAATTTTCCCTAGTCAAATTTCTCCAGCTTCATTGTTCGGTTCCTACCACACAGTAAACCTGTCTCAATCAGAATGATTAAATTTTTTACAGATAGATTCCGTCAGGTAAAAGAATC
Source organism: Salvia rosmarinus (assembly GCA_036937905.1). Taxonomy (NCBI): domain Eukaryota; kingdom Viridiplantae; phylum Streptophyta; class Magnoliopsida; order Lamiales; family Lamiaceae; genus Salvia; species Salvia rosmarinus. Next base: position 5,347,994 of record CM072813.1, read on the forward strand.
TCACCTGGACCTCTTCTATATCTGCACCTCTTCTAAACTAGTAGTAAGTCATTTCCATTATCAAACAAAACAAGTTTCTCCTCCTTTCATCTAATCAACTGTTCATATCCATAAATCACCAATCTTTTCTACCAATCTCCAACTCCAAACCCCCCTTTTTTAGCTGAACAAGATTCTCCGACAAAGATTGTTGCTTTCCCGCAGAAATCTTGCCAATTTCGATCTGGGTTTTGGAGACTGTTTCAGAGTTGGGTGTTTGTGTTTCTTGATTTCTCAAAAAGGCAGGATTTCTAGTTCTGATCTGGGATCTTTGTTATGGTCTTATTTTCTTGAAATTTGAGGTTTTTGCTTTGTTGGGCTGTGATAAAGGTGGAGACTTGGAGGTTTCTTGTGGTTTTGGAGTTTGACTTCGATTTGATTTGTCGGTTGTAAGAATTTGGGGCTGTAATTGTTTCTAGATTTGTTTTAATGGCTGCGGATGAATTGGTAGAGCTGAAATTTAGACTTGCTGATGGTAGTGACATTGGGCCAAGCAAGTATAATTCTAGTGCAACTGTGACCTCTCTCAAGGAAAAGATTATTGCTCAATGGCCTAAAGGTTTTGAATCATATATATTACATACCATTTTGATGATTTGATTTCCTTTTCTGCTTAAATCATAGTTACTCTTGTTCATTTCTATAATGTCTTGATTAGTTGATAAGATGCTTTTATTGTCTACTCTAGTTTTTGGCATGTCCAGTAGACAAAGAATTCATATCTTTACAAAATGGGGCAGAGAATTTGTGTAGGAGCTTGGCCTTAATGCAGCTCTTCCTGTTTCCTTTGATGTTGGAAGCTTTTCTGAGATTTATGCGTTGTTGCTTCTTTGTTCTAACTTCTAAGTGTACGCCAACATCTCAAACGCGATCATTTGAGTTCTTTCGCGAAATCTAAGCATTTGAAAAGTGGTGTCATTTGGTAATCAAGCTTTGGTTCCACATTATCCAAGGACTGATCGTACATTAGCTCTAGTGTTGGATAGAATTATGCCCAAACGCATTGAGGATTTTTCTGCATTATTTTTTTAACTTAACGACATTGTATCATTATAATGTGATTTGTTGCTCGTCCTTTATAGAATGACACTAAGTAGATAAGTTTCAGGTTGACTACTCACAATCTATATGCAAATTCCAAATCCCAGATTCGATTATTTAGAGGCTTAGAAGATGGTGACTATTATATATACAGAAAGAGAATGTTTGACACAACATGTTGAATACCCGTGGACTGATTTTAGTATGTTTGACTCATTATAAGTTGCCTTGGCCATGCTTAAAGCTCCAAACTTCTTGTATATTTGCTCCCCTGACTACTTAACTTTTAGGTTGGCCTGTAATGGCTGTTGACTAGGTTGAGTGTTGGAGTTATTTGATTGGAGTTCCAAATAATCATAGACTGGTATGTGGTTCAAATTATTCTTATTTGCTCATACTACTTTTGTTCCTTTGCCTGAAAGAGAAGCATATCGGTCATCATAAATTATCTTAATTTTCCAATGGAAAGAAAGGTTTATCTTGGATTATAATGCTCATTAATAGGTGCTGTCTTGGACTGATTTATTAGAGGATCTTATGAGTTATTATTTTGGCCTTACATTATGATTTCTTTATAGTTTTAGTTAAGTTTGATTGTGCCATTCGTTATTTCTGACCAAGAAAATAAAATGTGGCATAAAATCTAGGAATGAATTGCTCTGTTGCATCAGAGATTTAACATCAGAGGTCGTTCCTTCACTTGAGAAAAAAGAAACATTGATGGCTCATGCCTAGTTTCTACGTACGTCAGTTCCATATTTACTGTTTCCTATTTCGAAGATGGTCATCTGTTGCTTGAATTTTCTCTTTCGTGTAATTTATTGCTTGATGTTGACCTTGTATCCTCATGAAGACAAGACCTCTATTCTGCAGACAAAGAAAACGGGCCTAAATCCATCAACGATATAAAGCTCATTAATGCAGGAAGGATTCTTGAAAACAACAGAACACTGGCTGAATCACGACTTCCTCTCAGTGAAGTTCCTGGAGGCGTCATCACAATGCATGTGGTCGTTCGGCCCCCTCTTCCCGACAAAAATAGTGGTAAATATTATTCATAAATCTGCTAATTAGGCAGTTATTTTAATTATTTATTCTGATTCTTGGAATGATCTTTCACTTAAGTTCTGTAATGAGTTCATCCTGAGAGAATTTACTCTCCTTTCCTACACTTTTGGTGTTTATTTGTCTGATTTATATTTTTGAAGTTTGATTATGTGTTCATAATTGCAAGAAACTATGGAATCATACAGCACTCTCTGAACTCGAAACTATTTGAATTACTACACGCTGTTTTTCATCATTGATGATTCGTTTAACTTTGTGCTTCACAGGCATACATGCTCATTACCTATTCTGAACATGATATTGCAACAGATAAATTGCAGGAAAATTCCCAGAAGAAAGGAGGGTGCCTTTGCGCCATATTGTAACGGATCGAGCTGCTGCAAAGCGCCTTGTCACGTATGTTTGTATTTCAGGTTCTTGATTGCATTTACAACATTACACATGTTAATAGAATCAAAAATATCACCATCATGGGGTTGCAATCATAGTTATTGATCTCGGTTCTTTATTCTTGTGCTCGATAAACTGGAGAAAGATTGTTGAGAGACGATGCTTGAGAGCGTACTCATCTCGGAAAAGGGTGCTCTGATTTTCTGAATTGAGAATGGAGAAAAGAATGTATAATAGAACACACTGCAAAGCAAGTCTTGTTTGTGATTAATTGCACTCTGAATCTTGAAGTTGTATTGTGTATGCATAATGAAATTTGTTTTACTTTGTCTTACTTGGATAAAGCAGTGGATAGTTTTTTTTTTTTTTTTAATTTGAGTTGAATTTTAGAAATATGAGCAAGTTTTTATAATGTTTATCAAACTAAAATTGGACATACTTTTAATAATCGGTGTAGGTACGTATTGATTAATTTGATTCTACTTTTAACTTGGAAATTAGGGTATTATTATCTTATAACTTGAATTTTGGCATGTTTTGAAAAATGTCATAACTTTAAAAAAGTTAATTACTTTCAACTTTTGACTTCGTGTGCTAGAGACTAGAGTCATGCGTGTAATTTAATCTTTAAAACTGGATACAGATTTAAACAGACTCCAATGCGCCAAGTCAGAAATCAGATGCTGATATTTTATCTAGTGATATTTTGGAATTAATATTGACAAATAGTAAGGATTTCTTTTGTGTATATCTCGAGGTCGTGATATTTTGCAAAATATGCTGAAATTTAGGTCATAAGTTGATATCCATTGCTATTATAGAATTACTAAATTTCGATAAATCAATAATATCCTTATTTATTTTAATTTTAAGAATAATTTAATATATAACATGTATAAATTTTTATGAAATTTAATAATTAAAACAATATTATTTTGATTTCTACATCAATGCTATGTCAACTTCAATTTGGGAAAGTTTTACTTTCACAATAATTCAAATAGATTAAAAGTTCATGTATTAAGTGATGGCTTTTAAAGTTTGCGTACAAAATTAAAAATGATCTATAATTCATGTATTTATATAACTCTATTTTATTTAAATTCATAGCTTTGACGTGCCCGTGTAGACCATTCAACAATAACCCTAAAAATTATGGGTTACAGAAGGCCAAGATAACCTATGCGTGGCTATAGATATCTCAAAAATAAAGCAAAGTATGATTCAAAAAGGTTAAATATGAATTAGTCATTTCTGTACATAGTTAATTACAACACAAAAAAGGGCAAAAAGGGATTTGAAAGTAACCACCATATAAATTATGACAACTAGAAAACATCTATGCAAAGTCTCATTTGCCACTTGAAAATATGGCAGCCACTGCAACAACTATTTACACTGCGCCCCCGCACGTCGAGGCTCCGCAGCCAACGGCATCGGGGCATCAACTTCTTCAGATTCATCTGCACTGACAGCGCAAGGTGATGCATGAAAAAGAAACAGCATGAAAATCGAAGCAAAAACTCCGCGCCTACGAAGGATGATGGCCCATCACGTTGTCGGATGATGACCGGTCCAATGGCACTAACCTCTTGGACGCCCGGGCATTCTTCAGCGTCATCCTGAGCTTCTGTCGCTCGCCTTCAACCTCTGCGAACTGGAGGCTCAGTTGGGAGTAGCGGTCGTGCATCTCTCGTAGTTCGGTCTCAACAGAGGCGTGCCTGCCCTTGATCTCCAGCATCTCCTTGATCAGTTGATTGATGTCTCGGAAGCTCTTGAGAACTGCTTCCTCGTCGCTGTGTTGTTTCAGGAAAGAGCTGAGGCGGAAACAAATGAGATAAGTTAGGCTTGCGGCAGCAGACATGTAGATACTAGATAGCAACTATGTGGAGACTTGCTGGTAAAAGGCAAAAACTAGTGTACATTCAGATACACAGTGTATCCACACCAGTTAGGATTCATCAATCCCTTATCATGGTTTATTAATCACAATTAATATTTAATTAGGGTGATGGATGCACCGGAGTGTGCCTCAAATATCAATATTACATATGAGCCTTGAACATATTTAAGATTTTGTACTAAGATTGATTAAGGCTTTCAATAAAGGAAGTGATCATTTTCAATGATTTCATGTTGAATTCTATATCAAAACGGGAGTAAATATCACTTCCTATGAATTTATATTAGAATGGGAGTAAATTCACTTCCTAGCCAAAGTATGCGCGTTTTTTGACAAATGTCTCATACTTGACATCATTTTGAAATGTAGGATGCATCCACCTTTCCCGTAGTGGTTGCCAACACAACTTCTAGGTAACGGCGAAGTGGGCGCATCCTAAATTTGGAAACGAAGTCAATTTGTTCGGTACTAATGTGTCATTATCAAACATATAGGACATTTATGAAAAAATACGCATACTTTGGAATAGAAGGTGATGCATACCCTTACAATGGCAACCATCACCTAAAGATGAAGATCGACAAACACATGCGACATACGCACTGTGCTTACGCGAAATAGATATTTTGCTACTACAACAGATAAGGACATATCGGAAGTTCTAAGGGTCTTAATTGCCACTACAAGGAAAGCGACAAGTCAAGTCCCATATGGAAAAAGAAGACCAACCTCTGGAATTGGATGTTCGGTTTATTCTTAGTCTTTAAGGCTTCAGCAAGCTCGATTTCCAATGCAAGAACCCTTTCTAATGCATTCTCACCGCTTGAAATGTCATCGAACAGAGGAAACATGCTTCTGAGCTCTTCATTTGCCTTTCAAATGAACCACGGTAAGATACTTATTTGCAGTAAAGAATAAATATGAAATGTATGAAACAGTGACTTCACCTTATGCAGTTGCATGATTTCTCTTTGCGTATCTTGAAAATTTGGATCCACATCATCTCCCGTGTTGAAGATTGCGTTTTCATTTTTCATCTTTTCCAGCTGCAGGCAGAAAGGCGAAAGATATTAATTTGATAAGATAACATAACCTATATAAATATATACCCTAGCTCTTTTCAACAAAATAAGAACCTCTTCATGCAAATGCTCAATGCTAGATCTCAATCTTTGCGCCCCCAAATGTTCATCTTTAACATCTGAAGTCTTTCTGTTGCTTTGCACGTACGGAGTAGCATCCTGCAAAATTGCAACACCACTTCAGGTCAATTATTTTACCAAGAGAATGAAATTACTCGAAATGCAGATTTTATACACGATTTGAACCACAGTACTAAGAACAGTTATATAAATCCGTAGATAGATATGCTAAATTATACCTGAAACGTTTGCAACCGAACAGGTTCAGATGAATCTGCAGTTTCTCTGTCAGGGCTCAACACAGCCTCAGTCAGAACTGCATTTTCCCGATCAAGAACCGATACGAAGTTTTCTCTCCTAATACCATATGCTGAATCATCCTGCTTCGAGGAAACAGGGGAAGCATCTCCAGTTGACCCATTCCGGGCCAGCTCTACTTCTGGCTCAGAACCGTATCGACCCTTTTCTAAATTTGTCACAGATTTCAAATCCTCCAACTGTCCCTTCATGAAGGTGAGTTCATCAGCCAGACAAGAATTTTGAGCCTCATATTCCAGCAATGAAGCCCCGAGCTTTTCCTTTTCCTCCTTGCAGCATTCTAGGCTTAGTAGCGCACATTCCAGTTCAGCCTTTGTTCTGTCGTAAGCGTTGCTTTTCTCACGATTTTCTGAAATGACCGACAGCAGCTCCGCTTCCAATGCTGAGAGTCTAGTCGAGAGCTCTTCGTTCTTCTTCAAGCTCACAGCCTCAGACTTCTTCCTGTTTTCGATTTCATCGATTGCATCTTGTAGCTTCATAAGGATCTCCTCCCCATACTTTTTCGACATTGAAAGCTGCTGCTTCAACTCTTGGGTTTTAGTCTCGTACTGTTCTTTAATGAATGCAATTCTCAACGAGTCTTGCACCGTAAATGATGGAACTTCGTTTTCTCTTCTTTCACGAGCTGCAACACATTCGGCTTCAGCCTTGTCTTTGAGCTCCTTCAAATGGATGGATAAGTTCTTGAATTCTTCCTTCTTCAGAGCCTGTTCAGCGAGCTTATGTGAAAGCTCGTCAAACTGGGAGCGAAGTTTCACCAGTTCGTCTTTGTAGCCCTCGAGAGAACCTATACAAGCTGTCTGTTCATTAAGTTTGCCTTTCAGCAAAATCACGAAAACTTCCGATTCATCTTTCGAAAGAATCAAATTACTCACTTCCTCCTCCAGGTCTGTAATCATGTTTTGCAATCGTAATACCTCAGAAGCTTGCCGGGTGCTATCCGAAGAAAAACGGCTTTCCATAACTCTCAGTTCGCTCTTGCTCTCCTCAAGTTGATCCCTCATCTTGTCGTTTGATTCGGAGAGAAGCTTATTTTGAGCTTCAGAGACTTCTAAATTCGATCTTAACTTTTCAAGGCTAGCCAACAAGTCATCATTTTCTCGTCTCCAGTTAGCTTCACCTGCATGACTATGATTCAACATTGACTCTTTATCACAGTACCTTTCCTGAAGATCCCTCAGGCGCACCTCTGAGGATGAGAGCCACTGCAGCTCCTCCAATAGGGTTTCATATTTGTTTGAAATATAAACAAGTTTAACATCTGCAGCAAGTGCATAATCATGCATATCTGACAGCTGACTTTCGAAACTAGCTTGATATGAACAATTTTTCTTCAGTTCTTCCACTAGTTCATTTTGCTGATGCAAAAGATGAGCAAGTCTTGACTTCTCCACTTCGAGATGTGATGCTAGCTCCCTAATGTGCACAAGTTCAGCACTCTGCTGCTCAAACTCAAGCAGTTTATCCCGATCCTTGCTCGAACTAAGAGTAAGATCTTGAACTTTTCGTTCCAGATCAGCTTTCTGTTGCTCGATTTCTAGCCATTTTGTCTGCTCCTTGCTCGAAAATAGACTAAGATCTTCATTATTTTGTTTCAATTCAGCTTTTTGCTGCTCAAGCTCTAGCAGTTTTTCCTGATCCTTGCTCGACCAAAGAGTAAGATCTTGAACTTTTTGTTCAAGTTCAGCTTTCTGCTCGTCAAACTCTAGCTGTTTTTCCTGATACTTACTCAAACAAAGAGTGAGCTCGTGAACCTTCCGTTCGAGATCAGCTTTCTGCTGCTCAAACTCTAGCAGTATTTCCCGATCCTTGCTCGAACAATGAGTAAGATCTTGAAATTTTCGTTCTATTTCAGCTTTCTGCTGCTCAATCTCTAGCCGTTCTCCCCGATCCTTGCTCAGACAAAGAGTAAGATCTTGAACTTCTTGTTCCAGTTTAGCTTTCTGCTCGTCGAACAGTAGCCGTTTTTCTTGATCCTTGCTCAAACGAAGACTAAGATCTTGAACTTTTCGTTCCAGTTCAGCTTTCTGCCGATCGAATTCTAGCAGTTTTTCCCGATCCTTGCTCAAACTAAGACTAAGATCTTGAACTTCTCGTTCCATTTCAGCTTTCTGCTGCTCGAACTCTAGCAGTTTTTCCTGATCCTTGCTCAAACAAAGAGTAAGATCTTGAACTTCTCGTTCCAGTTCCAATTTCTGCTGCTCCAACTCTAGCAGTTTTTCCCGATACGTGCTCGAACTAAGACTAAGATCTTGAACTTCTTGTTCCAGTTCAGCTTTCTGCTGCTCGAACTCTAGCAGTATTTCCTGATCCTTGCTCAGACAAACAGTAAGATCTTGAATTTTTCGTTCCAGTTCGTCTGTTGAGGCTTCTCTATCGTGCAACTTCTCATGTAAACTTTTCAAATATTCTTTCATGGAATCAACCTCACATGAAAGCTTCATAGATTCCTCAGTTTTCTCCATTAAGCGCAAAGCAAGTTCGTGCTTATAGTGCATCAGCTCGGCGATCTCCAACTTACTCCTCTCGAGTTCTTCTGCCAGAGAGTCGAGGTTCGAAATCTCTCGAGCGAGGTGGCCGTTTCTGCATGTCAGTTTCTGCATCTGATCCTCAAAAGAGCGAAATCTGCTAAAAGCACTTCGTTCTGCTCAACATATCTCTCTTCGATTTCAGAACTTAAGTCATGCATTTTAGCCACCGATTTGATTCCAGCTTCAAGCCTGTCCACAAGGGCATTGGACACGTCTAGTTTCATCGCTATATCTTGTATCCCGCTTTTGAACTTCTGCTTCATCAACAGAATCTCCGATCTCACGGAGCTCAAGGACACGTCGGCAGAGGCTTTCTCGCTTTTCAGGAACTTGTTCTCTTCCGTCAGTCGGATATTTTTCATCAACACGCTGTGCTGGATTTTTTCGAGCTGCAGCACAGCATCTTTCATATCCCCACTATCCGAATCGAGACACTGAGAACCAGTCAACATACCGAATTGCTTATTGTACGAGAACAGATTGGCTAACTTATCTTGCACGAATTCAACATTCTCCTCAAGATCCTTTTTCGAAGAAACCAAATCATCTGATTCAGCTTTTAGGATCTTCAGCTCTTCCTTCGAACGAGACATCTCATTCAAAAGCTTCTCGTTTTCGAATGCTTCCTGTTTTAATTGAAGCGACAGCTCTGCATTCTCGGCCAAAGAAGCTGCATATCTGCTTTCGCAACTTCTGAGTTCTGACAACGTGCTTTCCCAGTCGATCAGCTTCTTAGAGAGAAGATAATTTTCCTCGGAAAAGCTCGCCAATTTATCTTCTAAAAGCTGATTTTGCAGAGCCATTTCATTACACTGAGAAATGCTACTACATTTGAACTCATTGAGCTCGTGTATCTCATCAGTAGCCTTCTGCAACAGTAAAATCAACCGATTTCGAGAAGTGGTCGAACTTTTCAACTCCTCCACCAGTTCGCTCGTTTTCCCATTCATGATTTTGAGGTCAGCATCAGCTTCACACAAGGAGTGTTCCAATGCTTTTGTGTATATATCCAAGTTCAAGTTTATCGAATGCATTTCGACAAGTTCTTCTTCAACCTTCCTATAAAGATCTTCCTGCATGCAGACGGATCTCTTCAAGTCGTCTAAGAGAATATCCCCACCGGTAGATCTTTTCTTTGAGCCCGAATGTTGATTCTGAGTTAATTTTTTAGTACCGTCATCTTCAACTTGAGAATCTGATTGCGAAGGTAAGGCCTGCTTTATAAGGCACTCGTTAGCTTCGAACATGGATGTAACCTGTGAAGAAAGCAGCTCGAGGTCCTTTTGTAATTTGTCGACTGCGATTGAGTAATTCAAGCGAGCTCGTCTAAGCGCAGCTTCTGATGTCGTCGCCCTTCTCTCGAGCTCCTCATTAATGGCTTCCAAACCACGCCTCTCGTCCACAAATTGCAGCATCTGTCGATTCGTCTCCTCACGAAGCGATTCCACCTCGGTTTTGCTGACGGATAACGCGTACAAGCAAGTTGTGTGCTCATTTCTCAGGAGCTGCAGCTCTCCCAGCAGGCGTTTCTGGTTTACCTCCAGCTCGTGAATTAGGGCCTCGTAATACAGTTCCATTTGATCCATTTTTCTGGTGAGGCCTTCCTTCTCGACTTTTGCCTCGTCCAACTCCCTTACAAGATCGAAAATCTGAGCCTTCATTGCATCAACAGCACCGAGAGGGTTAACTACATCAGACACAGGAGGGCTCGAACTGAAATGCTGAAGAACAGTTTCGGGTGGACACAAATCCAAACCAAACCCATCACCCGACTCAAACTGTCCGCTCTTGAACTGGCTCGTTTCTGATAGCAATGTCGTTACTTCACTGTTTCCGAGTTTAAAATCAAGCAGAATATTGAGTAATGTCTCCAGCTCTTGGTGAATGAATTTAGTGTCTCCATCATGGGGGATAACGTGTGTCTTCTTCTGAAGTTCTCTTACCTTTCCTTCAACAACAGAAATCCCATTCGAAAACCGAACCCACATGTTCCGAACGACATGATCGACCCGCTCATCCCTAGCTTCCATAACAGGAATTTGAGGGCTTAATTTCAAATCTTTGAGCAGGCCGATTTCATCCTTGAACTTCAGGCATTCCAATTTCATGGACGAGACCTCTTTCGCCAATTCTTCGGCTGAGGATATCTCAGCGGTGAGCTCATGCGAAAGCTTTTGCGTTTCAGCACCCAACTCATCGGCTACACCTTGCAACGAGCTGACTTCAAGCTTAAGGTTGAATAGAGACAATTCAGCTGATTCTAAGCTTCCTCTAAGTCGACTATTCTCCAGACAAGCTGTTGCCAGTTCGTTATCCAGGGAATTGTTCAAACCCCACCCGTGGGTGGAACCGGCACTCCCTTGGGCAATGTTTTGATGATCAGACAGATCTTCTTTCACTGTATGTGGAGAGAGCTCATATGGACCACCTGCTATTGTACATTTGATGCCATCGAGCTCATTTGTGAAAGAAATCTCGTGCTTGTCTGCGTACAAACTTCCGGAAGTATTTGAGGAGCCGTCAATCGCCTCTTCTTCAAGTGAAGAGAGCTCGCTAGCGTCTGCTTTGAATTTCGTCCTCGCACCGACCTGCAGAAGACGGGAAACATAAAGTTAAATTTCGATGACTAGAAGAAAAATTTTGATAGATGAAGCAAGTAAATAAAACCTTATCCGTCTGATCATCCATAGATGGTATTCTGCCAGAGGCACTATCACCATGGTGATCGACCCTTGATTCTAATCCTTTTTCTCTGAGTTCTCTCTGCTGCTCAAACTCCCTGGATGTGACAAGACTGTGATTTAGACGATTGCACGAGAAATGAAGGTTAGAATTCAACATATTGGTTCAGTACCTAAATCCTGTCTTTGACGTCAGAAGCTGGACCGTAATCTGGAAAATAAGAAGGCAGAGATACTCAGGAAAAAAAAAAGTTAGGCGCGAATAAAATTAGATCGTGCATTTTTGTCAAATATTCTATCTTAAACAAAACTTTTCCAAGGGTGCAACTGAGAATCACCGAGGAGTGCTCAATGAAGTTGAATTTGAAAGAAATTGTAGAAACTACAAATCAAAGGTTGCAGGTAGCATTTATCAGTTTGCAGCAAATTAAGCTAAGTAGTGTAGATATTTTCTAACATGCAATACAGTTCCAAAGTTGCAGCCTTGAAGAGGAAATGCCGCAACGGTAGGCTTGGATGCATCGACGTAATCAGCAAGGTTGATAGTAGCCTCGCCAAGCACGCTAGCCCGTGAGGATCCCTGCAAATGTGAAATTGAATTTAACAACTCAAGAGGCCTTCGGACTGTAGATTTTTATAAATCTTCTTTTAGGTTTCTCTTCATATTTATCAGATATCAAATTATCAATCATAGAAGTTGAAGCCAAACAAAGGTTAAACCTAAAAATCAGAACAAATATAGAAACAGTACCATGGCAACAATGAGTTTGTAGAGCTTTTCATCATATTGTTTGCTTTTAGAATCTTGAAGAAGCCTCGTAGTTTCATATATAGGATCACCCCATTTACAACTTCCATTTCTTACATTTGCTTTGGTTGTCTTAGCTGTTGGCTTTCCTGTATCAGCAGGTATGAACGTTACAAACAACTTTTCCCATCCGGTCTGTGGAATCTGCAACATCGAGGACAGAGCATATGTTATAGCAAAAACGGCGTCATGCAGGTAAATGATTTTAGATTTCAGAGTACTGATACATACTCCAAATACTTAAGAGAGAGATCGATTTCCAAAGCAAAAATATGTGATTGCCACTGTTGTATTTTATGTGACATGTATATTTCACAATTTTGACAAGGGCATCACTTGGAAAAAAGGAATGAATCGAAGCTCCTAATGGACTTGATGAACATAATGGAATCACGTAAGGCATATCTAATTATTGGTGCAACTAAGAAATAACAAAGAGAAGGAAAAAAAATTACAAGTTTCAGCTATTTCTATATTTCTTGCTTCATAGGTGCAGAAACAATATTGAAAATGTACATAGTAAACCACACATTAAATTCAAAGGTATAAGTAAGAAAATCTGTGTTCGGGACTGCACCAAACTGAAACCTCTAAACCAAACTAGCAATAGCCCTGACTATATTCTTCCTACTAAAAAACACTGAATTTGGAATATAGCAAAGTAGAAAAGGGAATTGGAGCAGAATGACAAGTTGAAAATGTGTCATCCCAGTTATAGTGTTATAAAAAACTTATGTATGCTAGCTCTAGATGTTTTCATGGTAGAACCTACAGTAAATTGAGCTACAAATTGGAATGCATAATATATGAGACATACCAAAACATTATATGCAAATTCATGGCCTATTTCCTTGGTTCTGGTCAAAACTTCGGGGCAAGAAATTTATATCCTACACAACAAAATGAAGAGCTCTATTTCAATCCGTAATCCACTGTAGCAAAAGGGAAATAACTCGTGTCGTGACTCATCATAGGACATATAGCCAACATAAAGGATCAATCACTATTCAGTCCTAAACATATTAGCCTTCATAGAACCCCCTCCGCCCCAGAGTACAGCAAATGCACCACCAAAAATATGTCTAGGATAACTTTTAATCAGAAACCAATTGATGGGCCCTAGGAAAAATCTAATGAAAGAATAGGTGCAAAAGCAAAAGTTCATATATACAAAGAATGTGTAACAGTCGTACATGGGTGGCATGAAATTGGAGGCGAAAGACAACTTTCACTTTAGTCTTCTCAAGCTTCCACTTTGATATTCTTGACATTATTCCAAGCCTCCACTAAACATCACCTGTCGACACTTGACACAAAAACGTACTTCAACACAACACCAAAACTGCAAAATAGACATCCCATGCAATGCATATAGTGGAAACTCCGTAAGGAAAACTAACTGCTAAAGTTCTAATCAGATCAATGGATTACATAGAGAAATCAAACACCATTCAGTTAGAGAATGTGAAAAGTCAAGAACAAACAACTACATTATTCTAACTCAAGAACCAATCCAAATCTCAAGAAATCAAATTTTGATTGAGAATTATCAGTCTCAGTAAAGGGATCCTGCAAGCTCATTCACATTAATCAGGCAATACATCAATTATTCATCAACATTAAACGCAAGATGGAGCACATTTTCAGAAAGGAAAAGAAATGGATAATACAAAGGGAAACACGCAGATCTTTCAAAAAATGAATCATAGAAATCAAAATCATAATAAAGGAACAACGTTGAAGCATATTCAGCTAAAAGTGTAGGAAACGCATTTGTGAAACATAATGGCCTTCTTAATTACTTCTTAATCCATTAATTAACACAAAAGAAGGAAACTTTAAACAAAGTCCCCTAATAATTAAAACTTCGAACCCCACAAGAAGTCCAAAATATTCTTGCCCACAACACACGGATTCAATCAAGAATCCAACAAGAAACTCACTTGAAACATAAAGGCAGAATCTTGAAAATGGGATTTTCAGAAACTGAAAATTGCTTAATAAATTCAGCTCAGGAAACTTTAATTGCTCCAACAACAAGAGAAAATCTAGTAGACCAATAGACAAAGCCAGAAAAAGCAGTAGAAATAATGCCATTTCGCCATTTATTTCCCGCAAATAATAGTAATTTTCACCATACACGTAAGGATTATAACCACAAAACAGGTCACCTACTTCTTCTCATACAATACGCAAAAATGTCAGTAACATTTCACACTTAAAAGAGCTAGCAAATCATTTTCTCCACCATTAATAATCATGAAAAACTCAACACTCCTTCTATATTGTCGGATTATCTACCTAATCATGGATCTGAGGTGGGCAGCTTCGAATGCAAGTAAAACTGAAAGAGGGAACCTTAAAAAATAACATTTTGAAAAAAAAAAAAAAGGAATCTTTGTGGAGAAGTGATGTTTCCGAACAGCAGTCAGGGAGTGGCGGTGAGCTGAAAATTGAATCTTGAAATTTTATGAATACGAAATGCTGGAAATTGTGAGTAAAATTTCATCTTTATATTTAAACTTTGTTTTTCTTTTTAAAATCTCTGATTAATTAATTGAGATGAAAAAAGTAGAGATTATGAAAAGGAGGGAAAATTCATGTTAAAAGTATGCGATGAAGTAATTAATTTTGGGATTTTTCTGAGATTTTTGGTGGTTTGCAGCTTTCCAGTTTTTTTAAACTTTGGTTGGAAATTTTCTGTTTTACAAAAATGCCCCTTGAAGACTGATGTTTTGTGTCGTGGAACTCCTAGGGAGTGTATTTTAGTAATTTTGTTAGTCCCGGTGTTGACTTCATGTGCCAGATCTACCAACTTTTTCGTCTCCTTATTTCTTTTTCATTTTATTACATCGAACATTGTTGAAAATATATTAAAAAAATGGGGCGTACTAATAATTATGGCTTGGTTATAAAAAAATTGCTGGATCTACAAGTAATTTTTTAGTATCATGATAATCATTAATTATTTACAAATTGACAGACGTTGGAATTTCAAAGAAAAAAAAAATTGTTATAACCTCCTCTACGTAAGATATTGAATTATAAAATTTGAAGGATTGCATATTGTACTAAAAAATAAAAACCTCAAAAATAACAAAATTTATGCAAATATTATAATAATTTTTACAACAATCCAATAAAAACCTGAGGTGAGTGAGAGCATCGCAATAAATATATTACATATGGCCTATCCAACAATGGTTGAACTTTTGATTCCTTAAACTTTTTACGAAATTCTTTTATGTCGAGTTAAATCAAACTTTAACAGATTTTAACGCAACGAAAATATATAGTTCTTTTCTTCTGTCTCTAAATATATTTAAGAGAATCTTCCGTGTTAGTTTTAACTAAAGGTTATTGAGTGTTTTATTAGTGGAATAGGGTCTCATATTAATGTAATGTTAAATTAATTAATAGTTGATCATGAGTGATAAAAAGTATAAATAAGCGGTATCGTTGAGGGTTATAAATAGAAATAATCGTGGGTTATGGATAATAAAAAATATAAATAAATAGTATTATTGAAAGTAATAATTATATAATGTTTTATATGATAGTTTTCATATGAAAGGAAACAAATTTGGGAATGTACTAAAAGGATAAAAATAGAAATAAATTTATGAGACTAAGGATTAATATTTTACTACATGTGTTTATGACTTTATCTATTGAAGTGACTTTGATGAAGTTTTTTCACTTATCTTACGAGATACCCCTCCGTCTCATTATTATTATTATCTCGTTTTCATTTTGAATTGTCCCATTATTGTTGGCTCGTTCTAAAAAAAGAAATAATTTTACACTAAAAATCATTCGAATTTCGTGTCATTTATGATTTTACACACAAAACATAATTTTTTTTAATTTACGTGTAAAAAGAAACGAGATAATAATATTGGGATATATGGATTAATACGTTTGAAATTTCGTCTGTATTTTGACGAATCAAAACCAGACAACAATATATCAATTTTTTGTCCACTTTCATGAAACCTTAACCTCTGTGAGAATATAGGTATGAAAAGACATTGACACATAGAAGTGAAAGATACTGCAGAAAAATTTATTAGAGTAACTAAATACAAATATAATTTCCCCGATACATAATTTATGAAATCTATATAGAAACTTAATTATTTGAGTTAGAGTGCGTCTTAACTTGAATTATAAGTCTTGGCCTTTTGCACTGGTACTTTTCAAGACGAAACGGTTTAAATCATTTTTTACTTGATTTGAATCATAATTCACTGATTGTTGATATTATATATAATTCACTAATTGCTGATATATAATATAGAGAATGAGTGATGAGGGATCATATAGTACTTGAGCCAGATGTAATATGTAGTATTTAATCTCATAGATCTTATGGTAGAGATTTTTTAGATTTTTAAAATTATTTTCGTTAATTTCGCTATAGTAAAGGTAAATTAATAATTTAATTTAATATGTGATTAAGAAAAACAAATTATGCATATAATTGAACTGACTTCTGCATATAAATGAACACAAAAATGAATGTAGTTGAACATGTTAGCATATAAATGAATACAAAAATACATGTGGTTGAACACAAACATGCATGTGCGTACGTTGGAAGTGCACTCTCGTGCTCGTACTCAAAATACTAACTTTCGTTGACAAAAGAATTCTATTGCTCAACATTGCTTCATCGCATCACCATTCAATCTGCACGTTTAAAACAAATATGCGGTACGTGTACATGAATGCTTTCGGTGGACTCATGCCAAAACATTTTATACTTTAAATTACACGCTTCCTTCATGATAAGACACAAGGTTTCTTGAAAATGCCTTGTGCTTATTAAACATTTTCATCATTTTCATAAATCGTCGGCGGACATTTTCTTTGTATGTATGATCCATATCCTTTCATTCCTCATATAACATTTCACGAATCACGAGCGCGTAGAAGGAGGCCTCCCCTACGTCATTGTGACCGGCCGTGGTGTACTTACAAAGACACGGTCAACTTGAGTGTACACGTTAATCCGGGCTATAAAACACGGGATCCGAATTCGATTTTTCATGAATTGGGAGCGACCCAACAACTTTTCTTTCATTCATTCTTGGCGAACCAACACATTGATAGGATACATACATAAAAACATAAACATTTGGGCGGGTAATTTCATGAACATCATTTTCCTCATCATTTCTCAAAGAAAGCATCATAAATAAATACTTTTCATTTTGCATAAGCATCATAAATAAATCATTTTATCGGCGAGGATAAGAAAAGAAAAGTCCACCTCGAAATTGACCTTCTGACATACATGATAGTGATCCTTTGTCATTTTCATTTACGTCCACTGTTGGACCTTGTCAATGTAAGAAATATAATTCAATACATCATTTTCTTTTCTTTGAAGCATCGTCAAGATTTAACGAACTCATTATCTTGTAAATCTTAGAGTTTCATGATTTTCGTTATCGATACGACTTAGTTAATAATCTATACTTCGTCTATTAGGTTTGTCTCGTCATGACGATAGGCAACACTTCGTCGTTGCATTCTTTCCTTCCATCAATGTTTCTCCACGTCGTTTCGTATAATTTATGAATCCTAAGTTCATAACTAATCTTCGTCGTTTGTTAACGCGTATCGACAAATTCCGAGTTTTAAAAACCCATCCATAATATTAATATTTATTCGTCGCGATTCTCACCTCACACGTCCCATATTTACTATTAAAGAAAAATAATATCGATACTACACGATTAATAAGAATTTCTCTTACTTCAATCGTCTTCAAATAATCATTCTATAAACTTGAGTTACTTAGAAGTAATATTTCTTAAGTATCTACTTGACATAATCAACTCATTAGTTAAATCTATGATTTAATTAAGTAAATCCATAATTAAACTTAATTAAATGGATTAAATAAAATCCAATAATATTTGATTAATCAATCAAATTAATTTAATTCATCTTAAATATCCACTAATTAGGATTTTATTTCAATCACTCCTTACATAAAGTCCATCTCATTACATACATAAATCGCTTAAAGAATAATTCTCAATTTATCCTTTAACATAATTAATTAATTATGCAATAAATATATATATATATATATATATATATATATATATATATATATAGATTTTATTAAATGTCAAGAGTTTAATTAACTCACTATAATTAATTTAGTCTTTAGATTACTCTTTAATTCAAGAGTCCATCATTCATTTAATCTAGGGCCCAACATTAAAATAAATCTAAATCCACCTTAAATTTAAGTAAAGCGTATCAATTTAATTCAAAGTTCATCCTTCATTTAAGTAAAACCCATTTAATTAATTCAAGCCCATCTCATTTTAAATTTGAAAACCCATAGAAATTTTATCTAAAGGCCCATCTTTATATTATTTTCTCGGCCCATAATCACGGCCCAGCAACAATTAATTTCAGCCTATTGCATTAAATTAAAAATAAGCCCAACTTAACATATTTCAATCCACAACATTTGGCCCAAACCATTTAAAACAAAAGGCCCAACACTCAAGCCAAGGCCCAATAAGAATAATTAAAATACAAAACCACAATCCCCAACCCTCTCCCCCCAATCGAAACACACACACACACACACACTCTCTCTCTCTCTCTCACACCTCTGACACACACACTCGCGCCTTGCGCCGCCCATTTCATTTCCGGCCACATCGCGGTCGTGAGCCATGATCGCCGCCACCGCCACCACGGCCTTCTCTCCTCTCTCTTCTCTCACTCATTCACATACTCGCATAACATCAACCTTCATCCCTCTCCTTTCTCTGTCGCCGTCGACTTCTCGTCTCCGGTCGGCAAGCCGTCGTCGGCGAGCCTTGCCGCTGCCGCGACCATCTCTCCTCTCTTCTCCCTTCCTTCTTCTCATCTCCTCACTCACGCGGTGCGCGCACGCACGCACACACGCATCTGCCTCTTCTCCTCTCTCGGCAAAGTCGCCGCCTCCGTCGTCCCTGGCCGGCCACGCATCGGCGGTGAGCCGCAACGCCACCGCGACCTTCTCTCGCTCAGATCTCTCTCTTCTCATCTCACGCGGTGTGCTACGCACTCTATCTCTCTGTTCTCACTCACGCAAGACACACACACGAGATCCCAATGTCTCCTCGTCCCATGAGCCGCACCAGATCTGGCGCCGTCTCTGTCCGATAGTGCTTCGTGCCGCGCCGCGCCGCGCCGTTTGGTCATCTCAGACGACTGACAGCCGAGCCCTAGTGGCTCGGTCAAAATTAACAAAATCTATACATTTGAATTTGTTTACTAAGATTTGTAGCTTCTAAGTTCTATGTTCGAACGATAGTGCGGCATGCTTGTAATTTCATTTGTTTCAATTGTTTGTCTGTATATTATGATTCCTTAGGCAGAAGCTCAAGTTATGCATTGATTATTTGGGATATGTAATTTAATTTTACGCAATCTAACATATATAAATATATGCTGAAGTTTGTTATGGATTCTGCAATTGAAAGGATGAATACGAGAATTGAGAGGAATTTTTTTTACCTTGCTGTGATTCTGCTTGGATGAGGGTTATTGCTGTTTTCTTCAATGGTGACAAGTTTGAAAATGAGAATGAAGAAGTATGAGTTGATTAATTGAGAGAAAATGGAGGTTGTTTAATTACACATGAGAGGAGATAGGGGTGTTGTTGTAAAGTTGTCATAGGATTCCTTGAAGTGTGATGATGAGTTTTGAAAAGAGTGAGCATGTAGGGAAAAGTTGAAGATTTTATGGGATTTGAAATGATGTGTTGTGATGTGACAATTTATCCAGTGCAAAACATCGGTTCGATTAAATAGCTGTATTCGTTTAAATTTTCTCGTTCAAAATAAAATCGAACGTCGACGATTATAAATTTTTAATAATCGCTCTAATATCAAAACCCGATTTAGCTAAATAAATTAATAATTTAAGGTTTTAAATTTCTCGGGTATTACACGCGTGTCGTCCGGCGCGTCTGTTGGCCAACATGCATTTTTATGTTTTGTTATATGCATGGATGTGTTTTGTCTGCATATTCGTGTTACGTGGCCAACGTGGCCAACATGCAGGTTTATGTTTTGTTTTGTGCATGAACATGTTTTGTCATATACATGTTTGTATTTCGTACCAACATGCAGTTTTATGTTTTGTTATATGCATGAATATGTTTTGTTATATATATGAGTATGTTTTTCAACAATAAATCTCTCATCCATCATTCTTCATAGGAATAATATATATTAATCATGTTATTAATATTTGTATTATTATTAATATATATAGGTATTTGGCATTGCATATTATTATAGAAGTCTTTATAGCAATAATTACGAGATACAATATCATACTATATAATAAAAACCAGATCATGACTAAATATATTGACCAATATTTCAAATGTGTATATATAACAACTTATGTTGATATAATTTCACCAATCGCTCTTTTTAATGGGGAGGAATAGTGCGGGAAGGGAGCGAGACCAAACCGAGAGTTCAATTAGTCTTTTATATATTTATAATTATGTTTTTAACCATATATTATAGAATACATAATTAAACATACTACTAGTCCTTTTAAACAAACAATAATGAGAATATAAATATTTATCCTACACCTGATCTCGAAATTTAAGAAAAATATTTTATAACTCATATATACATGAGTATAGATTCTGTAGGTAAAAGTTATTTTGTAAATTTTATATTCAGTTAAATAGTAATTTAATTTTATGGTAAATTTAGTTACACATATAGTAAGACATATAACAATTGTGCAGGAAATATGGAAGTGATCTAATTGTCCCCCTAACACGTGCATATGGCAGGAAATGATTAACAAAAAATTGAATAATTCTTATGCAATGGGACAGGCAATTATTATCTTATTTTCGGTGCACATTACTAGTGCCATCAATTGCTCTTTGTCCACTTCTTTATTGGCATCTTTTTGGTCCAAATAAATTATGATAAGTAGATAACATGCGTGATAGGATAGCTTGTACATTCGATTAATTTTAACAATAAATGAAATGGCAAAAAAACGATGTTGGCATCCAACCATGCATCAATATTTCAAAGCCTCAAATCAGTATCGTAGCTAGAAAAATTTGTTGAAAAACTTGTGTTATTTATATTTAGATTTCAAGATTTCGAAAAGATTTTTATGCAATTTGATAAGACGAAAGGGGCTTATACACATGGCGTAAAGTATCAAGAGCTTTTTCTCGGTATCAATGACTCACTTCTAGGTTATTGGTCAACAATCAACCGCAACTCTCATTTAGTTTTTCACAAGAATGACTCTCTTTCTCTGATCCCATTTTTATATCGGGTTCGGGTAGAGACCAAAGATCTTGAGCGACCGATCCCACCTTACAATTCTATTTCACTATCGATTCTTCATTGCTTCTCTTATGATGATTCTTGGTTCAGTAGTATCTGCCCAAAAGCAGCTCTTGATGAAGAATTTAACAATTTTATAAGCATAAAAAATTATTGGAAGGGGGCTAAGCCCCTCTACCATGTGGCTACGCGCATTTCTATTGCTTCCAAATATTTTATGCTTTTAATTGATATATTAATAATTTGAGATATTTTTTTAATGCTAATTAATATTTATAATTTAAAATGAATATTTACCCTAAAATATGAATAATATTTTTATGCAAAAGATATTGGCGAAGGACAGTTAATTTCCATCAGATTTTCCATTGGCTGTGGATAGATATATATTCAACCGCGCATTGCCAGCAATTCCAACCAGACATAAGTATTCAATATTGTATATCAATATATCAAATGATATAATAAATATATCACGAAAGATAAATCAATACTTGATAATCGAGTTGATAACATACATAAGTTCTAAGAATATAAAGACAAAAAATTTGTAAATTGATTTTATATTACTTTTATGGACCAGTATTACTTCATAGTTGGAGGCATAAATGTGAAACCATATTTATATTCTCATTAAATACATGTCTAATATGTATATAGGTGATAGATAAATAAACGATTAAATATAAACTAAATAAATAAGATCTCACGTGCATGATTGAAATTACATCACATAAATTAACTTAATCAAGACCTACATTCAAATATATCAAACATATTTGAAACCACAAATAAGTCAACAAAATTTTAATTGTAATCAATATATTTGACTCGTGTTACATAAACTAGATTTTCCTTCATGTGATACATGAGGAATATTTAGTGATTTTTTAAATTTTAATTTACTTATTTAATTAGAAACATAACCAATAATGAGGAATATTGCTTACACTGAATAATAAATGCGTTAATGAATTACGAATAAAATTGAATAATTGACTTCAACAGACAATTTATAAATTATCAAAGATATATATATAGAAGAACAATTACAGGAATCCAAAGGTACATATGCATTATTTTTTGTATGAGTATGTTTGAAAATATAATTTCTGAAAAAAGAAGAAGAAGAATGAAGATTCTCATTATTCCAAAAAATGGTATGTCTTTGAAATAAGATTTCTAAAAAAAAATGAGTGAAGCGACGAGCAAAAAGTATCTTGATCCAGAATACATAATTAGGACTCAAATGTATAATTTTTTTGAACACGAAAACTAAGATCATACGACATGAAAACCAAACAAATATGCATGGGAATTCATAAAAGACGAGATTGTTTTAGCCTTTAGTTTAGGTTATTTCCTACTTCATTTCTTTTATATTTTTGGGAAATAATATTTTCAAAGAAATTCTGTCGGAAAAATGTGTACAAAACAGTACAGAATTTGCCGGGCGTGTTATAACTCGAAACAGAAATGTAAAAGTAGGAGATCAAAACTAACAATGAACTTAAACAGAATTGAAACTAAAATGAAACAAAACCGTAAGCTAATGCCGAGTCGAGGAGGCCTCTTTCCGCAAGACGAGATACGCCCGATAATGCTCTCGGTTCTAGCGTATCGTCTCCAAAGATAAAACAGCGCGTCTCGTGGGTGGTAGCACCAGAAACCAACGAGCTCCGCGAACCGGACGGAGGCGATGGCGAGCTTGGACACGAGCTATGTATGCGAGAGTGCTTTGAGAGAATCTTTGGAATGTTTTTGCGATGGGTGACTAATGTTGGGAGACATGTCCAATTTATAGGCGTCGTCCCCCTCATGGGGAGCATGCTGGAGTCAACACCCGCATTGATGTCGGGTGTTACGGAGTTATGTCCCCCATTGAGTGCAGAGGGGTTACGCGACGTTTTCTGGAGACATCGTGGGCACGTTTCCCGTAGAGCCATCATGTCGGAACGTTACCGACTAATCTGGATAACACGTGCGTCCAGGTTCATTGAACGTATCCGGACATCTCTTCAAGTGCACAGCAGGCCCAACGGATTGTGCCATACGAGTTGGGCCTCGGACCAACTCCATCTTTGGACTCGATTAAACATTGATCCAAAATATACGGACAATGGGCAACGGAACCAGACCCACGAACAGGCCCAAAGAACAACCCAAAGACCAATTGCAAAGATCCAAGATCCAAAATCCAAGGACCACCAATCGGAGCCCGAGGCGGGCGAGCACGCAGCGGGCGGCGGCGGCGGCGGCGTGGGCTTTCCAGCCCATCACTTGTGCACATAATTATACTAAGTGTTCAATGAACCACTTATATAAACAATTAATGAAGGTACATTAATCAATGTGGGATAATGATTAATTAATTCATACTTATCCCCTTAATAACATAACTCCATGTTTAAGTGATCAACTTTGATCCATTATTTCCCACTTACCGGAAATCGGATTTGAGAATGTGAATACACCACGATCATCTACTCGAAACGTAGATCGATCATTTGCCGTTTAATTTCACAAAATTAAACGTTACGTCACTCAAAATCTTGGTCAAAGTAACTTCCTGGAAACTTAACCATATATATATATATATATATATATATATATATATGATTTCCAACAATTGCCACTTGAACTTTAGATCATATACCATCACAATTTTGATATGAGAAAATTTAATATTTTAAATAACCGGACTTTTCCAAATGCGTTTCTTCTTCTTCCCAATTTAATCTTTTAAATACCCGGACTTTTCCAATAAACGCATTATGCATGAGATGTAGTTGGACTATAGTTTTTTCTTTTGGCAAATATTTGCGGTTGTTAATCGTGGATATGCATAAGATTTTTATTAGAAAATAATATTTTATCCGTCTTGAATATTTGTTCAGAGTTTTTCTTTTTGAATACGTCTCCACTTTTGTTCACTTTCCATTTTATGAAAATTAATCCATAAAATATTTCCTACTTATTACTCTCAATAACGTCCATTATTTACATTCCGCTATTCCTACTATTACCCTCAATATCACTATTTATTTACATATTTACCAATCATGATTCACCACTAATTAATTTAACACTATATATTAATGTGAGACTCTTACTCATTCACAAAACACTCAACAACTTTTATAAAAATTCGAAATGAAAATTCTCAAGAATATATTTTGAAAACTGAGAAAGTAGTAAGATTCAAACTAAAGATCTTTTATATTATTAAAGCACATTCTCGAACTTTAATTTGGACATATTACCTACCTCTCTACTTGTTTTAAGAGGGGCATTTCACCATGGTATTTTGAAAAATAACCCATAATCTTCTTGAAATTTTTGTAGAACCAGAAAAAGGAAAACCCCTCCGAATATGTATTAATTTGTTTTTTAGGTCAAAAACCAAAATTAATAACCTCACCCAAATATAATATATTCTGATGTACTTTTATTAAATTCACAGTTCATAATTATTAGAGAGTGAAATTTCGATAAAATAATTATTTTTTTTATAAATGTGTTTTGGAATCATTCAAATAAATTCCACTCCATAAATTATTTGGATTGATTGAGATGTATGAAAGCTACATCAACTTGGCCAGCACTCAAAGGGGACACTTGCTTTTTTTGTCTCAATTTGGAATTGGGAGCGAATATATATAACAGTTGATAGGATATGGCCAACCGCCAGCTCCCAAGAATCGCGCGTCTGAGTACAGTGAAATGACTTCGGCGCAGACAGTTCGTAGAAAGAAGACTTCAAACCAGGTGGGAGCAGGAGGAAGCTACCATATCTAAATGAATCCTAGTTCGAGAGGGATATGATTAAGATCCTATCCTGATCTCGAATCCTATTTAGAAGGCCCGGATTTAAGATCTAGGTCTAAATAATTGTGTATAAATAATAGAGGCTAGATTAGACGAAATAGATCATTCACACTCTTTGTAATCGCTTCTTACACTTTCACTTTCAATACTTATTCATAGATCGAACCACGTACTCTCTCTCTTGCCCCTACGTTAAGATCGACGTAGATCTTATTCATAAGCATAACAAGATCGAACCACGTAAATTTGTATCTGTAGTCTACAAATCATAAGTCGTACCTCAAAATATCCAATAACCGAATAACAGAACCGAACGAAATTTATTTCCCTTACGAAATTAAGATCGATCAACAATTTAATATTGATTCAAAATCAATCCATCAAACCCCTAAGCATAACAAGTGGAGTTTGATCGATCCTAAGGATGAAACAAGACATGATTAACTAAAAAATAAGGAAAACGTCGAGTTAAGTCTGTTTTTTTCGTGGGGAGAAATTTGTATGTGTATCTTAGGTAAATTCAATGTAATGTAGTCTACAAATCATAAGTCGTACCTATCACTAATCAAGTCGAAATCAGATATAATTCTAAAATGATCAATCAATTCGCACCAAGCACAAAATTACCACTGTAATTTGAATTTACCATGATCTTCATTTTGCTTCATCTTTTGTGACGTATAAGGAAACGGCAATTTCTTATTATTCAAGCTGTATTAGAAAATGTCGACATTTTTCAGTTTTGTTCTTTCTATGTTGACATCTATAGTTAAATTAATTTTGATTTTTCTATGCGCATATAAAAACATCTCACATACTTGGCCTGAGTAAGGAATGTGTGTATATAGTGTTTGATGTAAAAAGAACAATTAATAGTAAGCTGACTGATCGTCAATCTTAACTTTAAATGAAGATACATGATTCAAATTAAAGAATATGTTTAATATATGCATTGAATAATATATAAATATGGACTGGGAATTATTATTTCAAAATTTATTATTTGTAATATATATATATATATATATATATATATATATATATATATAGGATTTGGTTCAAATAAAAACACATTCAAAAATAAGAAATGAGAACAAATTTGAACCATTGATTTTTGTAGATGAGTGGTTGTGATTAAATCAAATTAGGATAATAATGAGGTTCAAATAAGAACCATTTTTAACGTGAGAACTCAAAACTGCGAAAAATCGTTGTGAACAAAATGAATTCGCTATTAAAGTTGGTGCATCGGTGGGGAAAGTTACTGAATCCAAAAAATTAACATTTTCACCTGAGTTTGAATCCTATGAAAGACGGATATTTTATTTATTTGGATTCAATAACTTTCCCGACAGATTTATCAACTTTTACAGTAAATTCATCATTTTTTGATTCTCACGATAAAAATGGTTCTCATATTAACCAAAGGTTTGTCAAGATAGTATTTAATTGTAAAATGATATTAATTTATTTTTTTATTTTATTTTATTGTAGTAATTATATTCGCATACATAAGAATATATATATATATATATATATGTATATATTATTGAGTTAAAATAAAGTTTAAAATATAAATTAGAAACTATTTTTAGCTATTAAATCAGGCAGATCTAAGATAGATTCATCTTCATGTCAAATAAATTAATACACTCGGGTTTAAATTCCATGAAGAGGCGAAAATCTCAAAAAATAAAATAAAAAAATTTGTTCATACATGTAGCACAATGAATTCATACAAATTCAATAGTTCATAGTTTAAGATACAAATACACAATTTATTAATGCGTGTATATATATAAAAACACACACACACACTAGTAAAATACAAGCAAACCAAGTGCGAACAACACCGCCATGTCATTCTCTTTGTATATATATGTCAACAACTCTCTTTATGAAGTAGCAAATTTGTTTTAGTTCCTTAAATTCGCCCTCGTGATGCAACTGTATACGTCAATATTTGAATAAGACATTTCATGCTTACGAACTCTTCTTTTATAAAGTCTAAATATATGGCTGAAGTTTAATATATCTTCTTTCTTGTAACATGCTGAAGTTTAATATATCTTCTTTCTTGTAACATAAAATAAAAATTCAAAGATAGGAAGTGGGGGGTTTGTAGATATAGAATTAATAGATATACAAGCCACAAACAATAAATAATACAATAATCCGAATATAATCTCAGTGAAATTCCTAGGGGTGGCCGAAAATTCCATAGGCAATAGGTCTTGATGGGCCAATACAGAGATCAAATACAAGGAATAAAATGAGTCTAAAATGATTCCGTTTAATTGAGAAAATTCGGGAAAAGAATTCCTTTTAATTGGGAAAATTCCATCTAGAATTGAAGATATAGCTTTATTCTATATTACATAGTGTTTGTGTGCTACTAAAGTAATCGAACCGAGCTCCTCCCACGTTAGAGTGTGTACTGTGTGAAAAGGAAATATTATACAAATTCATCCAGCATTGTGTTCATAAATCTGTATATTTAGATTTCGGTTTTCTTTCCAATCTCTATATTTTAAAGGAAATGTTTAAGAAAGGAGTATTTTTTTTACTATAATTAGTTCCAAGCACAAAATTACCAAATGGGAGCCATATTTATATAAAAAAGATTGATACACGTAACTTTATTACAGTGTAAATAATAAACATATATCACCAGAAACTGTTACACGGAGTTCATTCACACCATGAAATCTCATCTAGGGAGAATTTTTTTTTATCAGAAATCTAAAATAAATAAAAAAATCAAAACAAAAAAGGGACATCACAACCTGAGTAATAAGCAGAAAATCAAAACTCAAAAACTATCAGCTCTTGATTTTCAAAAATCTGCAGAAGCAGTGTTTGGATGAACTTTCTTGAAGTTGAACAAGGAAAAGCAGCCACCCTCAAAACTCCCACTTTTCTTGCATCTATCATCTTTGCTTTCTTCATCTGATTTCAGCTTATAATTGGAAGCTTCCATTTTCTTCATCTTCTCTTTGTGAAGCTTCCTCATCACGTAAGCTTCGGCGAGCCCAAAATTAGCTGCCGACATGGTCAGCTCTAGCTTGTGCAAGAATCAGCAAAATAAAAGGTGCAGATATCGTTGATCTGTATCAAACTCGAAGAATAAGCTGCTAGAAGAAGAAGAAGATATGTCTGTGTATATTTATTTGTCGGGGCGAAGTTTGTAGTATTTATAGATATTTGAGGTCGTGGGGAGCAAGCAAAATTAGGTCGTGATGCATGACACGGTAAGTTTCGGATAGTTTTCCTCAGCCTTTTCTGCGGAGGAGTTGTTTCTTGACTTGTATTCTTTTCTAATAATTTATTAGTCTACAATTTGGTACCACACATTCATACTCTTTGGATTTGCTTGTGTTTTCAAGTTGGATTCACGAAATATGAGGTCAACACTGACGTCGTGGTGCTTAGAGAGAGAGAAAGAGCCGATGGAGACTTTCTTGAATTATTATTTTTAATAGTGAGATTCTTTATAACAGTTTAAAATTTGGATATTGAAATCTAGGAGAAAAATCTAGAGTGATGAGGCAAATCTCAATTATTGATCACGAGGGATCACTCATGTACAATGGAACAATTTTACATGCTCATATATAAGATATATATTTAGGAAACATTTGATTTGGTGGATTAAATAGGATTAATCTTATGATATGGTGTTTGGTTAAATAGACTCAATCCACAACTTAATTTTAGGACACTGCCACACAAGATTAGTCTTGATTTATGAGTCTTGGCATTCCTCATATGACAAAATTAATCTTTAGTAATCTCAGGTCAATTCAATCTCAGCTAATCTCAATTTAATTTAATCTCAAATGACCGAATACTTCGTTAATAAGTAGAGGAGAGCAAAAAACGAATCGAATTGAAAAACCGAACCGTACCGAACCGAAATTAGCGGTTTGGTTCGGTTTATCTGACAAAGAAACAGCTCTTCGGTTTAAAATTTTGAAACCGAAATTAATTCGGTTCGGTTTCGGTTTGAGGAAAAAATTTCGGTGAACCGCCCGATTTTTTATTTTTATTTATATATATATGTTATATATATATATGTTATCTATATGATTAATATTTAAATTGGTTAATATTATAATTATATATATATTATATTATAAATATTATAATATTTATATTGATTATAATTTAGATTCGGTTAAAACAGAACCGAACCGAACCGAATATTTCGTTTCGATTTCGGTTCGGTTTGAGTTTTAAAAAATTGATTTTTCGGGTTCGATTTGATTTTGAACCAAACCGCTCGAATCTCACCCCTAATAATAAGCATTTAACGACAAAATCTTATCATTGAACTTTTAATGACAATGAATCTTTAAAGCGGAATATGTGAGATTTTGCCACAAGACAGTGGTATTTTTTCGATTAAATGCTCAGTATTGCACTGATCGATTCAAGAATCATCGTTGCATCGTTTTTGCCAAATAAAACCGATATACACAGTTACCGATTTACCGGCAAATTAGGATAATAATGAGGTTCAAATAAGAACCATTTTAACGTGAGAACTCAAAATCTGAAAATCGTTGTGAACAAAATGAATTAGCTATTAAATTGGTGCATCGGTGGGAAAGTTCTCGAATCCAAAAATTAACATTTTCACCGAGTTTGAATCCCATGAAGGACGGATATTTTATTTATTTGGATTCAATAACTTTCACGATTATCAACTTTACAAGAATTCATCATTTTGATTCTCACGATAAAATGGTTCTCATATTAACCAAAGGTTTGTCAAGATAGTATTTAATTGTAAAATGATATTAATTTATTTTTATTTTATTTTATTGTAGTAATTATATTCGCATACATAAGAATATATATATATATATATGTATATATTATTGAGTTAAAATAAAGTTTAAAATATAAATTAGAAACTATTTTAGCTATTAAATCAGGCAGATCTAAGATAGATTCATCTTCATGTCAAATAAATTAATACACTCGGGTTTAAATTCCATGAAGAGGCGAAAATCTCAAAAATAAAATAAAAATTTGTTCATACATGTAGCACAATGAATTCATACAAATTCAATAGTTCATAGTTTAAGATACAAATACACAATTTATTAATGCGTGTATATATAAAACACACACACACACTAGTAAAATACAAGCAAACCAAGTGCGAACAACACCGCCATGTCATTCTCTTTGTATATATATGTCAACAACTCTCTTTATGAAGTAGCAAATTTGTTTTAGTTCCTTAAATTCGCCCTCGTGATGCAACTGTATACGTCAATATTTGAATAAGACATTTCATGCTTACGAACTCTTCTTTTATAAAGTCTAAATATATGGCTGAAGTTTAATATATCTTCTTTCTTGTAACATGCTGAAGTTTAATATATCTTCTTTCTTGTAACATAAAATAAAAATTCAAAGATAGGAAGTGGGGGTTTGTAGATATAGAATTAATAGATATCAAGCCACAAACAATAAATAATACAATAATCCGAATATAATCTCAGTGAAATTCCTAGGTGGCGAAAATTCCATAGGCAATAGGTGCTTGACTAACGTCTGGAGATCAAATCTGAGGAATAAAATGAGTGCAAAAATGATTCCGTTTAATTGAGAAAATTGGAAAAGAATTCCTTTTAATTGGGAAAATTCCATCTAGAATTGAAGATATAGCTTTATTCTATATTACATAGTGTTTGTGTGCTACTAAAGTAATCGAACCGAGCTCCTCCCACGTTAGAGTGTGTACTGTGTGAAAAGGAAATATTATACAAATTCATCCAGCATTGTGTTCATAAATCTGTATATTTAGATTTCGGTTTTCTTTCCAATCTCTATATTTTAAAGGAAATGTTTAAGAAAGGAGTATTTTTTACTATAATTAGTTCCAAGCACAAAATTACCAAATGGGAGCCATATTTATATAAAAGATTGATACACGTAACTTTATTACAGTGTAAATAATAAACATATATCACCAGAAACTGTTACACGGAGTTCATTCACACCATGAAATCTCATCTAGGAGAATTTTTTATCAGAAATCTAAAATAAATAAAAAATCAAAACAAAAAAGGGACATCACAACCTGAGTAATAAGCAGAAAATCAAAACTCAAAAACTATCAGCTCTTGATTTTCAAAAATCTGCAGAAGCAGTGTTTGGATGAACTTTCTTGAAGTTGAACAAGGAAAAGCAGCCACCCTCAAAACTCCCACTTTTCTTGCATCTATCATCTTTGCTTTCTTCATCTGATTTCAGCTTATAATTGGAAGCTTCCATTTTCTTCATCTTCTCTTTGTGAAGCTTCCTCATCACGTAAGCTTCGGCGAGCCCAAAATTAGCTGCCGACATGGTCAGCTCTAGCTTGTGCAAGAATCAGCAAAATAAAAGGTGCAGATATCGTTGATCTGTATCAAACTCGAAGAATAAGCTGCTAGAAGAAGAAGAAGATATGTCTGTGTATATTTATTTGTCGGGGCGAAGTTTGTAGTATTTATAGATATTTGAGGTCGTGGGAGCAAGCAAAATTAGGTCGTGATGCATGACACGGTAAGTTTCGGATAGTTTTCCTCAGCCTTTTCTGCGGAGGAGTTGTTTCTTGAATTGTATTCTTTTCTAATAATTTATTAGTCTACAATTTGGTACCACACATTCATACTCTTTGGATTTGCTTGTGTTTTCAAGTTGGATTCACGAAATATGAGGTCAACACTGACGTCGTGGTGCTTAGAGAGAGAGAGAGACGATGGAGACTTTCTTGAATTATTATTTTTAATAGTGAGATTCTTAATTTATAACAGTTTAAAATTCTGATATTGAAATCTAGGAGAAAAATCTAGAGTGATGAGGCAAATCTCAATTATTGATCACGAGGGATTTCCCCACATCCCTCATGTACAATGAAACAATTTTACATGCTCATATATAAGATATATATTTAGGAAACATTTGATTAGGTGGATTAAATAGGATTAATCTTATGATATGGTGTTTGGTTAAATAGACTCAATCCACAACTTAATTTTAGGACACTGCCACACAAGATTAGTCTTGATTTATGAGTCTTGGCATTCCTCATATGACAAAATTAATCTTTAGTAATCTCAGGTCAGTTCAATCTCAGTTAATCTAAATTAATTTAATCTCGAGTAATCTAACACTTGGTTAATAAGCATGTAACGACAAGATCTTATCATTGAACTTTTTAATGGCAATGCATCTTTAAAGCGGAATATGCGAGATTTTGCCTCAAGACGTGGTATTTTTTTTTCGATTAAATGCACAGTATTGCTATCGATTCAAGAATCATCGTTGCATCGTTTTTTGCCAAATAGAAACCGATATACACAGTTAGGGATGTCAATGGATGGATTTTACCCGGACCAGAATCAGTACATAAGTAATGGTTCTGGTTCTGGATCCGACCCATTAGACACTGGATCCGGACCGGACCAGGACCATCAACTATGGGTCTTAAGCGGTCCGAATCTCAGCGGATCTGAAACCAGAACCAGACCAGTGTTGGAAATCAAGCGTATATATATATATATTATATATGTGGTCAAGTTGCGCGAAGCTACTTTGACCAAGATTTTGAGTGACGTAACATTTAATTTTGTGAAATTAAATGGCATAGGATCGATCTACGTTTTGAGTAGATGATCGTGGTGTATTCACATTCTCAAACCGATTTCGGTGAGTGAGAAATAGTGGATCAAAGTTGGTCACTAAACATGGAGTTTTGTGCTTATGGGATAAGCATGGATTAATTAATCCTTATCCCACATTGATTAATGTACCTTCATTAATTGTCTATAAGTGGTTCATTGAACACTTAGTATAATTATGTGCAAGTGATGGTCGAAAGCCCACGCCCGCCGCCGCCCGGCCGGGCCGGCCCGTGCCGTCGCCCGCCGCCCGCCGCCCGCACCCGCCCGCCCGGCCCGCTCCGGCCCGCTCCGGCTCCGTGGTCCGTGGTCCGTGGTCCGTGGATCGTGGATCGTGGATCTTGGATCTTGGATCTCGCAATTGGTCTGGGTGGTCTTTGGGCTGGTTCCGTGGCCCATCGCCCTTACTTTTGTTCTTTGGGCTGTTCGTGGGCTTGCTTCGTGGGCCCGGTTCCTCGCCCATTGCCCTTACTTTTTAGATCAACGTTTGATCGAGCCCAGATGGAGTTGGTCCGGGCCCAACTCGTGTGGCCCAATCCGTTGGGCTGCTGTGCACTTGAAGAGACGTCCGGATCGTCCATGAACTCGACGCACGCTGTTGTCCAGTTCGTCGTAATCGCCGTAACGCCCGACATGATGGCTCTGCGGAACGTGCCACGTTGTCTCCGTAAACCGCCGCGACTCTAATAGGGACATAACTCCGTAACACCCGACATCAATGCGGTGTTGACTCAAAGATGCTTTCCCACGAGGGACGACGCCTATAAATAGGACATGTCTCCCAACATTAGCCACCTCTCGCAAAAGCATTCCAAAGATACCGAGAGCACTCTCGCATTCATATTTTGTTTCAAGCTCGCCCCTCGCCCGTCCGGTTCACGGAGCTCGTTGGTTCAGTCTTGCCACCTACGAGACGCTGCCGTTTCATCTTTGGGGACGATACGCCAAACCGAGAGCACTACCGGGCGTATCTCGATTGCGGAAAGAGGACTCCTCGACTCGGCATCTAGAATACGGTTATTTGTAATTACATTATATCGCTTTAAGTTCATTGTTAGTTTGATCTTCTTCTATTTTTCTCTTTTCGGTTGTAATCGCCCGCAAGTTCTGCATCGCTTATGTACACCTTTTCCAACAATCGCAAGACGAGATAATACTTGCCACGAAAAGTCGACTTAAAATCGACTTAAACGCTCAAACATAATACCTTTGCTTGAGATGTCGACCGCACTCTGCCACCGACCGCCTCCGCCGCCGCCGCCGCCATTGCCGCCGCCTCTCTTCCGCCGCCACCGCACAATGGCTTCGGTCATGTTTGGTTCGATGCCTTGGGTCAACCATGGGACCTTTGGGTCGATCGTTGGTTCCACTTTTAGTGGTTCAACAATTGGTTCCACTTTAGTGGTTCCTTCGTTCGACGACGCACTTTTCATTGGTCATTGTTGGATCCATGGGATCTAACACCGTGGATCCGGTCATGGATCGATCTCGGCCTTTGCTCATACCGCGAGGATGATGCACGCCGAGAAGCCGCCAAGTTTGGAGGATCCGACTTCAAGAGATGGCAAAAAGATGTTGTTCTACCTCGCGACGTTGGGCTTCGCCAACTTCGGTGGAAGATGAGCCCGCCGCCCGGGTCAAGTGACGGACTTTCACATCCGAGCAAAGATATGACAATCGCGCCTGACCGGCGACTACCTTTGTAAAAATTTTATACTGGTAGTTTAGAAGATAGCTTATATAGTGTTTATCTTTGTTGTAACGACATCCAGTATGTGGGATGCGCTAGAAAAGAAATCACCGTAGTGATGATGCAGTACTAAGAAGTTCATTGTAGCCAAATATTTGGACTACAAGATGGTCGATTCCGACCGATCATGGACCAAGTGCAAGAGTTTCAACTCATTGTGCACGAGGTTCGACGAAGGGCACACTATTTCGGACGGCTTTGTCGTCCGCTATGTTGATTGAGAAGCTACCCGGGGTGGAGAGACTTCAGGTCTACCTTAAGCCAAGCGAAAGGATATGACACTGAAGACTTGATCGTCGATCGCGCGATCGAGTCCGACGTGAAGAAGCTAGAACTAAAGGAAAGGCTTGATCGATGCTAGAGCCAACTGTTGGAGAAGGCGGTCCCTCCAACAAACGTGTTCGTCTCAATGTCAAAGATAAAGCGAAGGAAGGTGGTTTCCGTAAGTTTGACGGGGATCATACAATTGTGGCAAGCATGGCCACACGTGTAAGGATGCCGTCGCCTAAGAAGAAGAAGGCTAAGCAAGTTACCAACGTTGTCGAGAAGGACTTGACAAATGGGACAAGGATGACTTGGCTGCTGTGGTGACCGAAGAAGTCAACCACGCCGAGAATCAGGTGGATGGTTCATCGACATTTGGCGCAACCGCGCACGTCTGGCCGAAAGATGCGCTTCTCCACCTACAAGCTGTTGAGGAGGAAGCTCAACATGGGGAACCAAGTCGTCCGAGGTTGCGGAGTTGGTGATGTGATGCTCAAGATGACGTCCGGCATTGAGATCACATTGAAGGATGTCTTTGCATGTCCCGACATTCGCAAGAACTTAGTGTCGAGCTCTATTCTAGTTAATAAAGGTTTTAGACTAGTTTTGAGTCGGACAAGTTTATCTTGACTAAGTTTGAAAAGTTTCTTGGTAGAGGTTATCTCACGGGGTCTTTTCAAACTAAATGTAATGGCGTCTATTGTGTACCCAAAATTATGATGAATGAAAAGCATCTACTTCCTCTTACTTGATCGAGTGCTCGATTTATGGCATTGTAGATTAGGACATGTTAATCTAAATGCAATAAAAGATTAGTAAATTTAGATTTACTAAAGTTAAATGAAGTCAATACACAAACGAAATGTGAGGTTTGTGGAAGCCAAACGGCTAAGTTACCATTTCATTCGGTAGAACGAAGCACTAAGCCTCTAGAACTTATTCATCTTGATGTATGTGATTTAAAGTTTGTACAAACTAGAGGTGGTAAAAGTACTTCATCACGCTTATTGATGATTGTACAAGATATTGTTATCTTTACCTTCTAAGAAGTAAAGACGGTGCTATTGAAGCTTTAAAAACTTCAAGAACGGCCGAGAATCAACTAAGTTGTCGATTAAGACTGCTCGAGTGATAGAGGGGAGAATATGTAGCTCCGCTTGAGGCATTATGCAACGAAAGTGGTATAATACATCAAACAACAGCCCTTATTCACCTCGATCAAATAGCGTTCTTGAACGAAAATCGAACACTTAAGGAGATGATGAATGCTTTGTTGATTAGTTCGAGTTGCCCGAACTTGTGGGGGAAGCTTTTGACACCAACTACATCTTGAATAAGATTCCATCAAGAGTAAGGATGTCACTCCTTACGAGTTGTGGAAAGGAAGAAAGCCATCGTACAAATATCTCAAAGTGTGGGGGTGTTTGGCGAAGGTTGAGGTGCCTCTTCCTAAACAAGTTACAATTGGACCTAAAACAGTCGATTGTATCTTTATTGGGTATGCACTGAACAGCAGCGCCTATCGTTTTCTGATCCACAGGTCAGAGGTACCGGATATGACTGTGGGGACGACGATTGAATTAAGGAATGCTATATTCTTTGAAAGTGTTTATCCACAGTAAAGACAAGGATAAAATGAAGCCGCTTCTAGCAATAGAGCTGATGGTGAAGCTTCGAGTTCTAAACCTTTGGAGGAAGAACCGATATCGCATAAGCGATCAAGGTCTGATCCAGAGGGGTCGGAACCGAGACGTGGCAGTAGAGTCAGAACGCCAAAGGATTTTGGTCCCGACTATATTATGTTCATGTTGACGAAGAACCAACTTCGATCAAAGTAGCATATGCTCGGCCAGACGGAATGCTCGCGAGAGGTCGCTCAAAGTGAGATTGATTCCATTCTCGCAGAACCACACTTGGGTCCGTTGATTTGCCGTAAGGTTGTAAGCCATTAGGATGCAAATGGATCCTTAAAAGAAAGTACTGGCGGATGGATCAATTGAAAAGTATAAGGCCGCTTGGTTGTCAAAGGGTTTAAACAAAGAGAGGGTACGATTTCTTGATACCTATTCACCGCGGACGAGGATTACGTCTATTAGGGTGCTTCGCAATTCTTTGCTTTGCACAATCTTGAGATTCATCAAATGGACGTTAAGACTACGTTTTGAATGGTGACCTCGAGGATGAGGTATATATAGAGCAACCCGAAGGTTTGTAGTACCGGTCGAGAGGGCGGTATGCAAACTCGTGAAGTCTCTATATGGTTTGAAACAAGCCGTTGCAATGGCACTTGAAATTTGACAATGTAATGTTGGCAAATGGTTTCAAGATCAACGAGTGTGATAAATGTGTCTACGTTAAGAACACTGATAATGGTTATGTTATAGTGTGTCTGTATGTAGATGACATGTTGATCATGGGTAGCAATACTCAAGTCATTAATGACACAAAACGCATGTTAAATAGAAATTTTGACATGAAGGACATGGGATTAGTGATGTGATTCTTGGAATCAAGATTCTAAGAAGATCAGACGGAATTGTCTTGACACAATCTCACTACGTCGAGAAGTGCTTAAGAAATTCAACGCGTTTGATAGTTTACCCGCTAAGACCCCATTGAGCTCAATGTTCACTTGAGTAAGAACAGGTGAA
Organism: Salvia rosmarinus; assembly: GCA_036937905.1. Taxonomy (NCBI): domain Eukaryota; kingdom Viridiplantae; phylum Streptophyta; class Magnoliopsida; order Lamiales; family Lamiaceae; genus Salvia; species Salvia rosmarinus. Next base: position 5,385,446 of record CM072813.1, read on the forward strand.
CACATTGGGCAAGAAGACTATGCTAAGGTCATCGGGTGTTTGATGTATCTTACAAATTGCACCCGACCCGACATAGCTGCGGCCGTGAACAAATTGAGTCGTTACACGAGCAATCCAAGCAAGGAGCATTGGAAGGCTTTAGTGAGAGTTTTGAGGTACTGAAGTATACTCAAAATCATGGGCTGCATTTCACGAGATATCCCGGTGCTTGAAGGGCACTTGTGATGCCAATCGGATATCGACACGAAAGATTCACTTTCACAAGTGGTACGTGTTCACGATTGGGGAGGTTCATTTCTTGAGATCCACGAAACAGACGTGTATAGCCCGATCCACCATGGAATCGAATTCATAGCTTTGGATAAAGTCGGTGAGGAAGCAGTGGCTCCGTAATTTTGGAAGATATTTCATGTCGGTCTAAACCCGTGCCACCGGTGATGATTCAACGTGATAGCCAAGCGGCTATTGGAAGGGCGAAAAGTGGTTTGTATAATGGTAAGTCTCGACATATCGTCGGCGACATAATCTGGTGAGGCATTTGATCTCAGTGGGTTATATCAATTGACTATGTCAAATCAATAGATAATCTGGCGATCCGCTAACCAAAGGGTTGAACCGAGATCAAATGATCAAATTGCTAGAGGGAATGAGACTAAAATCCACATCTTAAGAACAATCATAGTGGTAACCCAACCATGATGATTGGAGATCCCAAGAACTTGGTTCAATGGGAGAACTAAGCTATATGAGTTCGTGTATAAACACTCGAGTTAGTCTGCTCCTAGAAAGCAAACGAGTGTTGAAAAACTTGCCTAGTGGTGAGGTTGAGTCTTTGACTCTTAATGATTCCTAAGATACCTCGGGAGGTTGAGTATGGCAAGATACTCTGTAAAGAATCACCTATGTAAGTGCGAAGTGGGCGCTTCAAACAAAACACTTATGAATCCAAAGTGGATGTCCATGGCCAAATGGAATCAAACGTGAGAACGGATGAGGTTGAGGTGTTAAAGTGTTAATACCATTGTCTCGATTACGCGTTGTAGGGGAATAGTTCAAGGCATCGTGTCCACTAATCCGCCTGTACTCGATGGTACTAACTATGGAAGGTTCAAGGCCATAAACCACCGTCCAAATATTTTAACATCTCTTGAGGATCGAGTCGTGTCTCGCATACATGCATATGGCTATTTCCACTCATGTGGGGATTGTTGGAAATCAAGCGTATATATATATAATATTATATATGTGGTCGAGCTGCGAAGCTACTTTGACCAAGATTTTGAGTGACGTAACATTTAATTTTGTGAAATTAAATGGCATAGGATCGATCTACGTTTGAGTAGATGATCGTGGTGTATTCACATTCTCAAACCGATTTTCGGTGAGTGAGAAATAGTGGATCAAAGTTGGTCACTTAAACATGGAGTTTTGTGCTATGGGATAAGCATGGATTAATTAATCCTTATCCCACATTGATTAATGTACCTTCATTAATTGTCATATAAGTGGTTCATTGAACACTTAGTATAATTATGTGCACAAGTGATGGGTCGGAAAGCCCACGCCACAGACACGCCGCCGCCGCCGCCCGCCCGGCCCTGCCCGGTGCCGACGCCCGTCGCCCGCCGCCCGCCGCCCGCACCGCGGCCCGCCCGGCCCGCCCGGTGGTCCGTGGTCCGTAACCCACCCATCGACATCCCTATGCACATTACCGATTTACCGGCAAATATCATTTTACTGGAATTCATCGTAACATGATAGATTTCGTATATGTCAAAGCAAGTCTCTGCTTCTTCTTCTCTCGTCTTCAATCATGGAATGTACAGTACGAAGCTTAACCGTGTCGTGCCAAAGATCTTGAGCTATAAATGTGCATTCTCGATCGATATAGCAATTAGAAATCAATTTGAATCGTTTATCTTTAAATGATCTAAGATTTATTATAAATGGATGCAATCATATAATATATAAAATATAATCCATCCGTCTCATCCAAGATGATATGTATTCATTTTTGGACTGTCCCATCCAAGATGGTCTGTTTCATTTTTAGGAAATAATTATCTCTTCAAAAATTATGGGACCTACTTATTTTTTATCACTTTATACCATTCTCCTATATATAAACATGCATTGTTCAGCGTGATAATAAATCCTTCCGACCGTTCATTTAGTCAAGAACAACGTTGTATATAGATATTTAGGTTTAAAAGGCAAAATGGAAAAAAGAATAAGAAACATCTTTTTCACTATATTCAAGAACCAAGCACAAAATTACCAAAGTAGAGCCATATTTATCTCAAAAAGATAGTTTCACGAGATATCGTTACATGGAGTTCATTCACACCACGAAATCCCACCTAGAGAAAACAAAATTCAAGAATAATTTCACAAATCTTACATAAAAGGATTTCAAATTAATTTCCAATAAGTAGTCAAGAATCTGCAGAGGCAGTGTCTGAATGAACTTTCTTGAAGTTGAACAAGGTAAAGCAGCCACTCTCAGAACTCCCAGTTTTCTTACATCTATCATCCTTTTCATGATCAGCTGACTTGAGCTCATGATTGGAAGTTTCCATTTTCTTCATCTTCTCTTTGTGAAGCTTCTTCATCGCGTAAACTTCCGCCAGCCCAGAACCTGCCGACATTGTGCAAGAATCACTAAAACAAAAGTAGAATCAATATCGTATCAAGTATGAACTCGAAGTAGAAGTTCTTATATTTAGTTGTTGGGAACAAGTATAATTTATAGATTTTCGAGGGCGTGGGGAGCAAGCAAATTAGGTCGTAATCTTGGGATAGTTTCTTTTAGCTTTCCTGCGCAGGAGTTGTTTTTTTGACTAGGATACTTTTTTAATAAGTCAAGACTGTAGCACTGTATAATCTTTGGATTTGCTTGTGTTTTGAAGTGGGATTCAAGTAATATGACGTCAATACTGAGGTCTTGGTCGTTAAGTGCTTTAGAGAGAGGGAGAGGGTAATCTTTAATTCTCCAAATTGAGTGTCTCTGGCTTAGATCGGAATTTTGCAACGAAACTTTTCCGGTGCATCTTCAAAATGGGACATTCAAGATTTTGCCTCAAGACATGGTGTTCTTTTAATCGACTAAATAAAGTGTGTTAAACGCTGATCTATTCAAGAATCACCCCAGAAATGGAGTGAGATTTACATTGTCGCATCATATTTTGCCAAATAAAACCCATAATTACAGTTACTCGTTTATAGACAAACATCATTCAAAATTAATGAATTCTTCCTAACAGAAAATTTTCTACATATATTTTGACAAAACCCAGTTTTCGTATATGCAGGGAGCAGAAAGCCTCCGCTTCTTCCCTTAATCGCGTCGAGCCGCAAATCTCGAGCTGTGCAGATAATGCATTCTTGATCCATCTCATAAAAAGAGAAATAGAGTTCCAAACAAAACTCCACCATCCCTTCATACCTGTGATGCTAGAACTACACTTCAAATCATGTCAGATTTTTAAGGCTGCAGACAGTTCTCCGACGGCGACTCTTTCTCCCATTTGAAATCACCACAGCAAGTAAGAACAGTTGAGAGGATGTAGTCATCCACCTCAATGCACTCGTCTTGCATCCGATACATGAGCTTCAAAGCCTCACCGCAATACCCATTTTTCGCATAAGCTACGATCATTGCCTTCCACGAGACCTTGTTCCGCTCAGGCATGCTGTCAAAGACCTGAGCTGCCTCTGACAGATGCCCGCATCTCGAATACATATGAACCAAAGCACTCCCGACAAACACGTTGGACAAAGAAGGCGTTTTGTTGAGGGACGAGTGGATGAGCTCCCCTTGCCTCAAGCTTTCCAGTTTTGCGCACGCTTTCAGCGCTGAGGAATACGTGAACGGGTTGGGTTCCACGCCTTCACCTAGCATTTCCTTTAGGTACTCGAGGGCTTCGTGCTCGTGACCTAGGCGAGCGCAGCCAGAAATCATCGCAGTCCATGAAACCACATCTTTATCGGGAGGTTTTCGAGAACCTTAGATGCAGAAGCATAATCCCCACATTTGCAATACAGCCACACAAGTGCACTCCCAATGAAGATATTGCTAGGTTCAAAATTCTTGAAAATCTGCGCATGCACTTCTTTACCTGTCGATAACGCCTTGAGTAAGCCACAAGCTCTAAGGACGCTGACCATGGTTGAGTTGTTAGTAGGCACCCTTATCCTTTTCATCACACGGAAGAGTCCTATAGCTTCGTCACCAAGGTTGTTACGAGCATATCCAGCTATCACAGAATTCCAAGTGATTGCGTTTTTCCTTTTCATTCCATCAAAAATTGTTCTCGATTCCTCAATCTTCCCACACTTTGCATACAAATCCACCAACGCAGTCCCCACGTAAACATCCATATCATACACCTTCTTAACGACAGTAGCATGTAGCTGCTCACCAAATCTTAGCTCTTTCTCTTCACCACAAGCATTCAACACACTACACACAGTAAACTCGTTAAGGTCAAGCCCATCAGATAACATTTGTGACAACAATGCAAAGGCCTCCTGTCCCCGCCCATGCTGTGAACATGCTGTGATCATTGTCGTCCAAGCTACCAAATCCCGATTTTGCATTCGGTCAAATACTTCAAAAGAACTACCCAAATCACCACACCGAGCATAAAAATGCAAAATAGTACAATCTAAGATGTAATTACTTACTTGATTCTTTACAGCAGAAGCATGCAACTGTCGTCCAAGATCATAGTTAAATGTCCTGCCACACAAATTCAGCACACAAACATATGTCTGCGCATTCCCACAGAGCCCACAGTTAACAAACTCGAGGAACAACCTGAAAGTTTCGTTGACTAAACCATGTCTCTGGTAGCCATTAAGCATTGCAGTCCAAGAAACAACATTTCTACCCAACATAGTGTCAAATACCCGACGAGCAGCCACAAGCTCCCCAAATCTAGCATACATACTGATTAAGTTATTATTAACATAAGCTACTGGATCTTTCATCCGCCTATGAACAACAGCATGTAGTTTCTTAACATCATGAATATTGGAACAAGACTGAACCCAGCGGCCTATAGTAATTGAGTTTATGTGTCGATTGCTGGGATTAGTCTCATCCAAGATCACATTATTGCTACCATCCATATTCGCAGGCGATGTAGACGGAGAGTGAGATTGTGTCAGACAAGGAAAATCCTCAGTGATTGAGAAGTTTAGGTCATCGATGTTGCTAGTGCTGCTGCAGCTTTTTGTTTTCCACGAGTGCTTTTTGCTATTGGGAATATTCAATATACGAGTTTCAACTATGCAAGGTGGTTTGTTTTGATATAGAAATGCACACGGGGTATTTGCACATGACAAAGAGAACATTGAAATATTTCTGTCAGTTTGATTTTCCCAAGTTGAGATGCTATAAACTCTCTGCACCTTCCTGTAAAATGTATAAAACCAATCAAAATGTAGAAAATCTTACAAGAACTGAAGGCCCACAACTTCACAAGAAGCTTCTTAATCAGAAAAATTGAATTAATAATGACTACGTAAACCAAATAAAGAAAATACAAATTCAAAGAAATTATCAAATTAATTCAAAACCTTCCAATCAACTCAAAAAAGAAAATTCTAAACCTTCCACTAGTTACTGAGGCCATCCATTTTCACACAATTTCTAAGTCCAAAGATGTTCACCTAATCAGTCTACAAACTTCAAGCATATATTTCTGGCTAATTCGAGTGAGCTAAAATTATTACTCTTTCAATTCAATCCTCACCTTTTAACAAAATAAAAATTCAGCACACACAAGATTTTTCAACCTCTTCGCATAGGATAATCAAGGAACACTTAAACCATAAATTCACAACTGATTCAAAACATTTCCAGCTCAATTTAAAGATTGAATTTACAACTAGAACAATACAGCACAAACAAATGGAACTTTTCGCACTGAAGACAATATAATAAAAGAATAGAAAAGTAAAAAACTTGAAATTCTGAAACTTATGTCATGAAATTGCAAAGCAAACAGCTAAACTATCTAAAAATTTCCCGTTAATCCTCCTTTTGAAGCTTTTTCTCGGTTTCTCCTAATGCAGAATACTTGAACAGAACAAACCCGAAATGAACAAACACGCGCGCGCATAAATACATGTATTATACGTATATACATATTAGTACATGATAACACACACACACACGTATATACAGTAGAGAGAGAGACCTGGTGACGCCGGAGAGATTTTGGAGAGAGAAGAAGAAGCAGCGGAAATGGAGGGAGAAGAGACAGCCGGAGTGGAGTGATAGTTCACTTCTATTGGTGAAGATTTTTTCTTAGTCTTCATTGGGCCGATGGCCCGTTATTTTAACAAGTGAATTCGGCCCATTTTATTTACCGGGCCTTCACTATGAAGCCCGGTTTGGCTTTTTAACTTTTAATGCAGTCGAATGCAGTCGAGCTCTTTATTAATTCACAACTTAGTTTGAAACTATAAATAATTGGATTAAATCTACAAAACAGGTTGCCATTTTCAAGAAGAAATGAAATTGTAATATATGAAATCGGAAATTGGTATAAATATGGATGGTTTGAATTAATGACATGACCAGTATTTAAGATAATTTTATAATGAAATATGCAAACCCTTATTGAAAAGTAACCCGATTTAGAGATCGTCTTTTATGCACTCCACCTCACGATGCGCACAGGAGCACACATATGTAATATTCTCTATCCCCTCTGCCTCTCTCCCATTTTTTCTCTCTAGACGTGCATTAAAGTTTGCAATGTGTAAGGTCTCATTGTAGACAATTAAAAATTGTTAGCAAATTATATTACGCCACGTGTAAATCACGAATTAAATAATTAATTATATTTCTATTTTATTAATGGAATTTATTCTAAAATTAAATAGATATGTGATTAATATTTAATTTCATCGGCGAATGGGAGAATGACATGTGGCAACGACACCTCGAAGATGAATAACCACTCAAACTGCGTCAAATAAGCCCAAAAGGCCCATAGGTCTAAGCCCAAGCTCAAGCCCATGGTTTGGTGACTCAAAAGGCCCATAAGTCTAAGCCCAAGATCAAGCCTATGGTTTGGTGGCCCATAAACCCAAGTCTAAGCTTAAGCCCATAGTTTGGTGGTCCAAGACCCATAAGCCCAAAAGCCCACTAAGCCACTAGCCTACATCTATAAATAGAGGTGTTGGGGCTTCATAATGGTAGAGGTGAAGTGAAGTGAATAAGGTGAAGATTCGAAGAGCTCAAGACACTCGAAGAATCCTCGACGAAGTCTTCAAGAAGCTTCGAAGTCTTCTTCAACATTCAAGGCATTCTTCGTGCAAATCACCACGTTCTTCGCCAAAATCATCCTCCAAATCATCCCAAAGAAGGCGTTCGATTCGGAAATATGGTGAAAACCCTCCGCGTTGACGCTCAAACTTGAAGATCTTCAAACGTTCTTCAACATATCAAATCAAATCCGACGTTCGATCTGAAAACAAGACTAAGGTCCTTCAGATCAACATCATCAAATCCAAACTTCAAGTTCAAGGAATCATATTCCCTCCAAACAATTCGAAGAACATCAAGATCGTTCAAGAAATCACATTGAAGAAGTGGAATCAAAGGATAAATAGAAGATCGAATCCACTCAAATACATCAAATCCATATTACATTGATTTTGTATACAATTTTGTATTTATAAAATTTAAATACAAAATTTGTATTACACTCATATCTCATCGTATCTATAACTAGGGGAACTATAAGGTGTGTGACTGTGCATTTAAAATTAATTGATTAATATTAGTGTATTTATTTAATTTTATTTAATTAATCATAGATACGATTTAATATAATTTTAATTATGAATTAATAAATAATAACTAAAATTAATAAACTAATTTTGAATTGATAAACCCAGTGAATTGATAAAATCTAATTTTGAATAACTAAATCCTAATTATGAATTACTAAACTCTAATTTTTGAATTACTAAACTCATTATGAATATTAAAATCTAAATTTAATTAATAAAACTTAATTTTAAATTAATAAACTCTAATTGGAATTACTAGACCCTAATTTTAAATTAATAAACTATAATTTTAAATTACTAAACCTACTAATAAACTCTAATTGTGAAATAATGCATCCTAATTATAAATTAATAAATCTTAATTTTAAAATAATAAACTCTAATTATGAATAAATAAATTATATTAGAGTTTAATTAATTTTAAAATAAAATTAGCTAACTCTTCACTAAGTAGACAAGGAAAAGGATAGCAATAAATAACAAAAAATCTGGAGAGAGAAAAAGTAGAAATAAATGGGTGGGCCTTGGGATGCAGAAAGGAATAAAACTATTTCCGTTTTGGGATCCAAATGCGCGAACCAAAGTTTTGTCCCCGATCTATATTTTTCTATTTTGGATTAGTGTCTTAATAATAGTATGCCTAGTGGTAAACGTACATAATGTATATATATATATATAATGTATTTCAAAAGAAAATTAGCCCGATTCGTTATTTATGGTAATAAGATCATTACTAAATTATCTCTTATTTATTTTGGGACAATTATATTATGATATTTTCTTTTATTTCTTTTTCTTTTACTTTTTGGAACAAGGATCGCAATAAATAATAAACGGAGAGAAAACACGAGAAATAAATGGGTGGGCCTTGGGATACAGAAAGGAATAAAACTATTTCCGTTTTGGGATCCGAATGCGCGAACCAAAGTTTTGTCCCCGATCTATATTTTTCTATTTTGGAATAGTGTCTTAATAATAGTATGAGTAGTGCTAGATGTAAATGATATGTATATATATAATGTCTTTCAATTTTTTTTAACCCGATTCGTTATTTATGGTAATAAGATCATTACTAAATTATCTCTTATTTATTTTGGGACAATTATATTATGAGATTCTCTTTTATTTCTTTTCCTTTTTCACTCATAATTTTGGAAACAAATTATTCCTAAACTTGCATCCATATATTTCATTATTTATATCTATTTATTATAAAATAATGAACAATGAAACTAAATAAAATTATTGTTGTGCAGTAATCTATCTTCATTATTCATTAAGAAGAAAGAAAAGAAGGCATGCGTAGTGAAATCTTCTCTGAAATCTGCTACTATGCGGCAGTGCACAATCAACTCAAAGAGTACTCTATCTTCATTATTCATTGTTATCATTACGAGTAATTGAATAAATTATAAATTCAATTAAAATATAACTAATCTCTTAATTGTTGAAAATGTGTAAAATGACAAAAATGTCTAATTATGTACATACATATTATGTACGTTTAACATTTTCCTAATAATAGAGTAATAATATACGTAATTTTATAATTGCAACATGACTTTTGATTATTTTTTTCTAAGAGAGTAAATTATATTTTCTTTATTACCATCATTATTATAATTAACTTTGCAATAACAAGCACTAGACAGTTTCGGGCAACTCACGATTCATCCATAAATATTAGTAACTTTTTTCACCGGTCCGAGTCCTTTGTTTCAACATTATGTGTCCCATTATTAAAATTATTATGTTAATAAAATTCAAAATAAAAATTATTATATTATAATAAAGTATAGTTAACATTCATTATAACAAAATTGAAGCTTAAATATCCTAATTTTAAAACAAATAATAAACTATTAACTTAAAATAAAATAAAATGCTAAAAATTATTATACACCCCAGTTGTAAATAATAAACTCTAAGTAACAATTACAAAATTAAATTAAAACACGAGAAATTAAAATTGAAGAAATGGATAAAAAAACTTAAAAGTGAGATACAAGTGAAATGCAAAAAGTGGGACAGATGATCCCAAGTGTTTTGCATTTCTGACAGAAACAATCTCACGCTAGACTTGGATCCACATATATTAAAATTCATGAATCACATAACTTATGCTAATTTTCATATTTAAACAACAAATAAACCAAGTTTACTGTCACCAACACCAATCCCAATCCACCACTCGAACTCGTATCTTGAAGTATAAAGAAAGACTTTTATTACTCATAAATAACAATGTCATGTTTAGATGATCAAAATGACTCAGGTTCGACCAACAAGGAACACTATTTACACGCTCGTGCTCGACTCGTAGCGAGTAAGAAGGAAAGCCAAGAATGGAGGCTAGTTGTTGAGTCCCCAATCATAATTTTGGTAGATCACTTTGAGCTGAGTATTCGAAAGCAAGTCGAGCAAGGCTTGAGAATCGGTTGGCTCCATGTAGTTTACGGCATGCTTCAGCACCTCCACCTCGTTCTTGCCGAAATCTACGCTATACCTAAAAGATGACAAAGTCGAATGTCATAGATTAGAATGACTGAATTGAGGAAGTCTTGTGTAAGATGGTTTGACAGGTCAAGATCTGTCAGACGGGCCAGGTTACGACCGGGATTCAAATATCATAAATCACTAGCAAAATTACATATATGCCATTGGAAATGGGATTGAATAAGGGCATTAGATCCGTCAGACAGCCTTAAACAAGTTTTTGTGGGCTCGGGCAAGTCTTGTGTAAGCTGGTCCGACAGATCATGGTTCGAGTCCAAACATTATAAAACAACTAAATATTTGCCAAGTCAGACTAATCTTGACCTGTTAGACGATCTCACACGAGATGGAGATTAGGGTTGTTAGCTTACCATTTCAGTATCTTGCTTGGATATGCAACATTCGTGACTAAATCAACGTACAGTCCTCCATTTCTGAGGAAACTACAAGCAGCTTCCACCAACTCTTTGTCAACGTTCCCTGGGGAGTAGCATCGGAGGGCGGGCCCAGATTGGGTGCCCAAACCAGTGCAAAATGAACGAGAGGCTCCACATACGGAAGAGCCACCTGAGAGAGAGAGAGAGAGAGAGAGAGGAATCAGCTTGAATTAACGACTAAAGAAAAGAAAACATCAATTCATAGTCATTTAGGAAGCAATCGGACCTTTAATCGCTTATCTTTCACTCCGAATGGCTTGATGAGATTGTATGGTGGTCTTTGGTTACCCCTCAAAATGCCGTTGTAGATAGCTGAAAGAGAGTATGCTGATCCACCAATAACGTATTTGAAGTCTCCGAGAAACTTTTTCCTGTCCATTGCTCCAGAGGGAGGACCGAGCACCAGTATCGCGTGAATGGCCATCATGTTGTAAAGATTGATGAAGAACGATAGCTTCTCCTCTCGAGGCATCTCGTGCAACTCGACACGCTGAAGCTCCTCAGCAATCCTCAAGTACCTAGAGCAGCACTTAACAACTTAGCCTAATGCATTGCATACATAGAAACTCTCTCTCACTCTCTCCCCGTTTTCATAGTAGACAGTAAGCATTTTGAACAAACCTCGCAAACTCTTCACTCCCGTGGATGCTCATGTAATCAACACGCTTTCCATCTTCCAAAGTGTAAGCTTCTAATATGGCAGATAGCAAAAACCTAAGCCTCGAGGAGATATCCGTGATGGGTTTTGGTTTCACTTCGGTGATGCCTCGTGGGATATTCTGGCATCGGGAGATGAAAGGATCGTCATCCAAGAAACGGTACAAGTGATTTCCGTCTTCAAATACGTTTTCACTGCACATCACAACACAAAAATCCGGTGACCAGAAGATTAAGCAACGGTATAAGCTATCCTCAAAATGCAAGAAATCACATGAATGTAACAAATAAAAGAAAGGTTGTAGAAACTCACTGAGCAACATGTTGGAAGAAGAGTTTCTCTGCAAGCTTACGGCCGAAATCAACAGCCTATTACAAGCGTTTTAAAACAATCAGAACAAACGAAAACAGTCTATCACCTGAAAGTGAGAACAAGATTGCTACTTACTTCTTCCCTCTCCAAATACTGATCTTCCGACAAGAAATCCACAGCGTCTTTACCTTGGAAACAGTCCGTGTACCTCCGCATTTTATAAAACCGGTCCTTTATGGATATCGAGCCTTTCATTTTCCGAACAATGAGAGCTAGCTCATCAATGGGTCCACCACTTGATAGGTCATCTTCACCAGATAGAGGTGGCAACGGAGCTTCATATGACGGTTCTTCACTGAAAACATACTCGATTTTCTCTCCAAGTTCGCCAGAATCCTCTAACTTTTTCAGCTCACTCAACCCGCCGATTAGGATTTCGTTAAAGAAAACTTTAGGAACAGCTGAAGATCCAGCAAATTTTTCAAGCTCTAGTTTTCTTGTCGGGTAGACATCGATATTGATTTCGACGTACTTGAGCCCTTTTGTTTGCAGATACCTCCTCGCTTCCGTGCAATCCTGGCATCCTAACCTCGTATAAAAGATAACTCTTCCTTTCATGGAAACCGGCTTCATTAACCCTTCTACACAATCCTCTTGTTCAAACTTGTTTTCTCTGCCAGCATCGTGTGAAATGCCGATAAGGCTAAGAGGGTTCCACCCGAATCTCTCGGGTGATTTCTGAGAGATTTTTTTGCCTACACTTTCAGGCAATGAATCTTTATCCCCCTTACTAAGATCGTCATCAGCAACATCTAGCCCATCATCACTTTTCCCAGAGAGACGACGGAAAACAGTAGACATTGCGCCTATACTCTTCTGCTTGACATAGTGCGATAGAGCAACGGCTTTGTCGGGCCAAGCAGACCCCTGTGTTTCGGAGTCGTTATCCGAGGACCTCGAAGACAAGCTCCTTTTACCTTCCATTCCCGGGACCTCGGTCCCATCGAACACGGGCTCCTCTTCCTCCTCATCTAGAACATCCCCCGAGCTTTTGTTAGTATGATCAGCAATGCCTCCGTTCTCCAAGTAATCCGGTATTCTCTCTCCCGCTACTTCACCACTTTGTTCTCTTATATCCTCATAATTCATACTTAATAATTCAAATTGCTGTTTTCCCTGAGCAGCAACTGCATCTTCCTCCTCCTCAGTTTTGTCCTTTTCCTGCACATAATTCCAAGTCTCACGATTATGCACCTCAACTATGCCAAGTTGAGACTTAAAACTTCTTTCTCACTAGTACTTACTTTACCCAAGTTGGCTTGAATGTCAAGTGCATCTTCCTTAGCTGAGGCATCTGGATTCTTCACATTCACCGACGAATCCTCTTTCTGAGAAACTGGAGGGATGGGGCTTTTCTTCTCGTCAGAGTCTTCTTTCTCCATGGTGTAATAAATACTGCTGAAACAATATTTTAGAGCAGAATTCTATATTATGAGCTATAACAGTAAATTCCCAAACAGAATTTTAGCTTATAAAGAGAGATGGAAAGTCATAACAGCTTAAACATTTTCAACTGTTTAACATGTTTCAGTACTATTTATGGAACTAGAATATAAAGCTTTTTTGACATGCAACAAGTCTCATCATAGCTGTCAGCAAGCTCAATGCATAAAAGTAGTTTAACTGGATACTTGTTCACTCGAAAAGAATCACTCCTCTATAGCAATAAATGTATCATATATGACACTACAGGGTTAACACATAAAATAAGCATCAATGCTTGAACCCCCGATTTATCATCATGATGTGAAACAGCTAATGTGCATGTTCATATCTAATTTGATACTTAATCAATTGAAAAGAATCACTCCTCTTTTCCTCCATCGTGATAAATGCATCATATGTAGTATACACCACACCATCGACAAATGAAATAAGCATTAACACTTGAACCCTGGATTTGTCATCATGATTTGAAATAGCTAAATAGCATGTTCTTATTTAGAGAGTTCCATTTAGGCAGCTTAAGCCCAACGAGGTGAAAGAAGAGGCACAGACAAAGAATCAACAACAAAACATTGATATGGCAATTCAGCATAACTGAACATATTGTATAAGTGGTAGAGAATAAGAACAGAAAGATAAGCCCTTATCCAACGGTATCATAAAGATGATGATACAGAAGTCTATCATAATAAAGAACCCCCACCCTACCCCCTCCCACTCCCCAATCCCAGTCTGAGCCTGCCCCAGAAAACGAGTCCATTACAGAGATGGTTTCTTCCTATTAATGTACCCTAATTTTGCAAACTTTTCAACAGAATACTTTGTTTCCTATTTCCAATTAGATGAAGAAATGTCTGGTGAAGTAGAATCACCTTTATCAAGGCAATAGCTGAGTTCAATACACTGTTGTAAATGATTCTAATTCAATTTAGACCACCATAAAATACTAATATAATAGGTTAATAGCAACCAGAAGGCATAATCATTCATAAATCGACCCAATGAAGAAGCCTATAAAACCACTTATTGCAAATCATAGCACCACAGAACACAACACAAACACAATCTAAGAGCTATGTCATAACATCAAAAAAATAAACAAGAGCAGAAAAAGTAGTGGCAAAACCCAGCAAATCCCACAATCAACGAAGTGTTGGGCTATATCATGAAAAGGATCAACAGAAAAAGCGGATTTTCTCTTGGAAAAGGGAGAGATATGAATGACTTACAGATCTCCCAGATGTAATTAAAATATAAATGAAAGATTAATCGCGAATCCCAGACGTTGTATTGCAAAAAGATGAATTCTTGACAGGTAAAAAAAGTGGTGAAATGTGATGACGATTTATGTGAGTTTGAAGAAAAAGATGAAGACTTTGAAGTTGAAACCGACGCCCGTTTTGACAAAATCAGACCACTCACGAGAGAAGCGGGAAGTTCTCTTCCAGTGCAATTTTGTTTTTGCATATCAGTCCTCAAATTTATGGATAGTATCAAAATCAGCCGCACAATTATTTTGTGGATAACAGAATATTTTCCATTTCGTCCAAATCAAAAAATATAAAGTGCACTAGTGCTCCATCCTACAAAATGTGACATGAGTTATTGTCTTGATTTATTTTGTTTCCTTTCCTAAATTGTCTCGATTTATTTTGTTTCTTGGAAATCAACATATAATGTATTTGATTGCCGAATATTACACGTTGGGGTGGGAATGTGATAGATCAATCCTGTATATGGAAAAAAATGACAAAGATGAAAATATTATATATGGTTTTCTAGGGAATAAAATATCGTATATGTTTGGTAATTGGTCGATAGGGATTTGGTAATGTTACATTTGATTTATTTGATGGATTTTAGTCACTTATAGTATTTGTCTCGAACATATTCGTATTCCATGCTAATGCATTAAACACTTTATATATGGTAATCTCTTATTTATTTTATCATTTAACTATTATAGTTACATATCTTCTCCATCTACAAAATCTACCAAACTCTTATATTTAGTTTCTTTTCGATTCATCCACCAAATACTTGCATTTTCTTTTTTTTGGACATGATCACTATATAAATTCCATAATTTCTACTCCAAATTCACCCACTTATTTAGAAAAAAATCATCACTTTATATTTATAATATGAGATTCTTTCTCCATTCAATTTATACATATTATAATTTATTAAAACCTATGACACAAAAAGTAATAAAAGCTTTTGATGGACATGGAAAATATATTACAACTATCATGTCGTACTACTGTAATTGATAATATCATATACATATATAACACATATTATTAATGTAGTTTTGTTTTTGTGATCTTTTTTAGAATTTTAAGTTGTCTGCACGTTCTTCTCTTCTTCTTCTTTTTTTTTTCCTTCTATAATAGATCTTAATTTGCGGGTGTGGTAATGACCTGAAATATAAAATATCAACATATCTTCTTATTCTTCCACTAAAAGAAACTATTCATCGTTTGCAAAAGCTAACATGGAAAATGAGATCCAAAAGCAAAAGCATCATATAGATTATAGGTACGAAAAAATAAAAAACGAAAATCATATTGATCTTTTAATAAAGCACTTATTCAGTATGATACTGTCAATTTCTAGTGAACAAATTGCTGAGTGGCAAGCAAGATGAATTAGGCTACAAATTCTAGAGTTTTGATGTTATTTTACTAAGTCGAGTTTGATTAATTTAGTGTTCAGACTAATATTCATAAACAAATTAGTCATATTATTAGGTGATTAAATTCAAGTCCTTACTCAGCTATACAGAATCCATATTTAAATTGTTTATTATCAAGTCGGAAATAATTTCGACAATTGACAACTTTATTCCTTAAATAAATCCATATTTAAATTGTTTATTTATCAAGTCGGAAATAATTTCGACAATTGACAACTTTATTCCTTAAATAATTACAATTTGTACGTTATTATCAATCACAAGTAAAATACTTTCTGACAATTGAGAGTAGTTTAATTCTTTAGTCCTTAAATAATTATAATCTGTACGTTATATTAATTAGAATTAGACCCCATAATTACGGATTAATAACTCCATGATTCCATACTCAAAGTCCTCTAATAGTCAACGCCAAAATTATTTTAAAACAAGTTCGTGCTTTTTTTGAATCCTCGACGAAAATATGGGTGTGAAGTGGACTGTTCTTCGAAATCCCAAACACGTCCTTAAATTATCAGCCCTAATTAAATTTCAACCAATCTTCAATACATCCCCAAATTTGTTGCTGAATTGGAAAAATGGCAGCTTTTGCCACTGTAGCCAAATCGTTGAAGAATCCCAATGTTCAGAACACTATAACGCATCTGTTCAGATTCCAGAATGCTCGAACGTTCTTGGTGCAGTCTGCTTCCGAGTCCGTCAAATTGCAGAAACTCACTGATTCTGATTCTGGTACATGTTTCTAATTTATGCTGTTATGTCGTTTCGGATTCAATTTTTTGAAATTCGACGTATCTATTTTACTTTTCGATGATACTTTTCTTGATTGTTCTGCATTTTTGGTTTTGTGATAAAATGGTGAATCAGTAGAATTTTGTGCTCGAGTTTGATTTAGATATTATGAGTGGATTTAGTATAGTAGGTTTGATCAAAGCTTCATTCGAGGTAGTGAATGTATTTTTAAGATGGTATCTTAATTTAACGAATTTGAAGAATTTTGAACCAGAATTTTGGCAATGATCATTTTTTGCGATTCCAAGCATATTTTTGGGGTTGTTTGGGATATAAAGAACTTTATGTCGAAGAAGCCTATTGAAGAAGGGTGTTAGAAATGATAAAATTTCTTAGTTTGTTCTTAAGTAACATAATTTCCACAATAAGTTTATTCTCAGTTAGTTTGTGTTTCTGGTAGTAGCATCATGATAAGTTTCCTCATCGAGACATATTTTTGATCATATGAAAATGAAGAGTGGAAGGTGTGTTGGATTAGCGAAATAATATATCTTTTGATAGAAAGCCTACATATAAACAAGGGATGTGCAAGTAGAATGGTATAACTAGAATTGATATACATTTTAATGATTGGAGTTTCTATTGGGGGGTGGGGATGATGCATTTGTGTTTTAAATGTTTGGTTACATTATGGAAAAGATGTATTTCACTGCTCCAAAATAAGAAAACTTTAGCTGAGGATTCGTGGTTTTAAGTTACAGATATTTTGCATTTTTGCTGTAGCTATTGTCTGCCTTCTATCAACTATCTATCACCTACAGGGATTTGGGAGGTTAACTTGGAAAGACCTAGCTCGAAAAATGCTATTGGAAGAGATATGCTGAGGGGATTGCAACATACACTTGAGTCTGTTAATAGAGACCAGACAGCAAAAGTTTTGATGATCTGCAGTTCGGTCCCCAAAGTATTTTGTGCAGGTGCTGATTTGAAGGTATAGAACTTAATCTGGACCAGGATTGTATGTTGTGGTACTAATACTATGAATTCTCAAGTTATAACTTCGTAAAAAATTAAGGGTTATTGGCGCATGAATATACCAACTTTAGGCCAATTTTGGTTTTTCCCACAAACTTTAAAAATTATCACAAAATACACAAACTTAATGACTTTAGTGTTTTTTCATGCCAAATTAGATCGACTTGGCATCAAATTTACATAGACTAAACATTCTTGATATAAACGATATCGTAGAGAGAGGACATAAAACATCGTTTGATTTTTTGATTTCTAGGATTCATCGCGTCAACCCTCATTACAAAAATCAAGTCTTCTCGTTTGTTTCATCGTCTGGTTCTAGTTAGGATCAAAACAATCGATATCCTCTCTCTACGATGTCGTTTATATCACTGACCGTTTTGTCTATAGTAAATTTTTGAGATGTCAAGTCAGATTTAATTTAGATCAAATTTGAAATCGTGGTAAAATCACTAAAGTCATTAAGTTTGTGTATTTTATGACAATTTTTAAAGTTTGTGGGAAAAACCAAAATTGGTCCAAAATTGGTGTATTTATGCTCCAACAACCCAAAAATTAATAATGGGAGAGTTTTAATAAATTTGAAGTTGATTGTGTCTTTTCTAGCTTGAATTTAGAATGAAATTACTGTTTTTGTTGGTTGAATGAACTTAAGAAGGTTTTGTTCTCTTTCCTCTTGTCATATATCTAGTTTGTTTGCTTGATAATTCACTTCCTTGATAAAGTGAATTTGTAGGAGAGGAAGACGATGAGTCCATCTGAAGTTCAGGATTTTGTGCACTCACTGCGCTCCACTTTCTCTTACTTGGAGGTGATGCTTATCCTTCATGTTCTTTCATGGCAAGTTGTGCTAATAAAATGATAGATCGATTTTTTGTCATTTATTTCACCGGCACCAGGAGATATGCTTAGGTTTGACCTGAGTGCTTGTTTCTGTGGGAGTGTCTAATGATCCCAGTCTCCCATCCTTCATCATTACTTTACTTGAATGAATTCAGGCACTGTATATCCCAACAATAGCTGTCATTGAAGGTGCTGCATTGGGAGGCGGGCTTGAAATGGCTTTATCTTGTGATCTCCGGATATGTGGTCAGTCCGTATCTTTGCTTCCAAACATAAGCTGATAAATAGCTGCAATATCTTGATCTTAATGTATTGAATCGAACAGGGGAAAATGCTTTGCTAGGATTACCAGAAACGGGACTGGCAATCATTCCTGGGTATGACTCGTATACACCTTCCATGGTGCTAGTGTCATTTCATTACCACACATATTTGGCTTCTATCGTAGTTGTATCTTAAACGAAGAACAACCTCTTTCAGGGCTGGGGGAACACAGAGGCTTCCTAGATTGGTTGGAAAATCGACAGCGAAGGAACTTATATTTACTGGTCGGAAAATTGATGGCAAAGATGCTCTATCCATGGGTATGTCCGGTTGGAGTCTTCACATTCTGGTTTCGTATTCAAATGTGAATTCTGAGTCGAGGTTTCTATAGCATGCCACTCCATGAATGAGGCATGCTAACAGTAGATTTCATTGCAGGCCTAGTGAATTACTGTGTCCCTGCGGGTAAGGCTCACTTGAAAGCTCTGGAAATTGCTCGTGATATAAATCAGAAGGTAAACAACCAATTCCAATCTGATAATGCTGCCTCTTCTATCCATCGTAATAAACTTATTAGATATTCTCCTTCGGCCTATGGTATTATACACTGTTGTAAAGACGCACATTATTACCCTTAAAGTCGTCTGTATGCACTTGGTCTATAAAAACCAACCTCCACGCTACTCCAAGAAACGGACTCTCACTTTTACGTGACAGTATTAAGATCGTTGGATCAGTTTGCGCAGTGGCTTCTCGACTTATAGTTTTCTTGCTGCAGGGGCCGGTGGCAATACGGATGGCGAAACGAGCTATTGATGGGGGATTGGAGGTGGATATGGAATCGGGTTTGGCTTTGGAGGAAGAGTGCTATGAACAGCTCTTGCACACCAAGGATCGTTTGGAAGGCTTGGTTGCATTTGCTGAGAAAAGAAAACCTAATTATAAAGGTGAATAATATGTTGTAGAAATGTTATATTATGGCTAATCTTAAAATCATAATTTATCATTTAGTTGATGATTTAGACCTTAAAGACTTGTCAATCTGATTTGTTGGATGGCCAAAATGGAATTCTCTTTGTTAGAATAATCTTGAGTCAGTTATGATAAGCTCAAAATCTTTATTTTTTTCTCTCTCTTTCCAGATTGTTCTTCTAAGATGTAATTAAAATCATTTGGGTTCTGGTGGAGGGAATTAAGCAATTCGTGTAAATAAGAAAACTAAAAAGATTTAAATTAGCTTGTTGGAGATTTTGGCCGTACATTTGAATAATTACTTTTTAAGAGAAAATTGCACTATAATACCATTTTTCATAATTATGTTTCGATCTAAAGGAAATACTATTTAAATATCCAAACTATTAAAATTTTAACAATTACACTATGAGGTTCCATTTCCAACAATGAAAAACAAAAGAAATTTAAAATATATTTACATAAAAACAATATTGTTTTAATATCGATAATGCCTTCAAGGGATTGATGCCAATTCAGTTTTGACATCAAGGAAAGACGTTTTGATGTCAAAACATATTAATTTCTTTTGTTAAAATCCAACTCAACTTCTATTCTACCATGCATGTAGTATTGTCATCGCTGTAAGACGGGCCCTATGACGTAATTATAAAAAGACGCTACGTAGCGGTCGCTAGCCTCATTTACTATGCAGATTGGATACAAATCGGGGGTCAACCGTGAGTTACAAAACCAACGCTACAGTGATCTAATCTGCTGCAATCTTACCTACCAAACGAGGCCTTAATGTATATAAATGTTATTTTTTAAAAATAAGAACGTAATTATGAAATGATCAATAATTCAAGTATTAAAAGAATAATTTTGCTTTTCTTTTTTGGTCAATTAATACAGAAATTTTAAAGACTGCGTCACGGTGGACTCGAACCCGAGACCTTTGGCCTCGGGCATTAACCACATTACCACTAGGTCAACACACACACACAATAATTTTGCTTTTCTTTAATCACTTTGGTAACTACATAAAAATAAGTAGAGAATACGGCTTTAGGTTAATTTATTGTATGTATACATGCTAATTATTGTTGATTATTTTACAAATTAAATTTTATTTTAATAATTATTGAGATAATAATTTGGATGTTAGTACACAACTATATTCCTCAATTAGTTTAGTAAAACTTGACGTTGGAGTTACTTATATTCCTCAATCGATTTAATTAAAACGTTGAGCATAAGTTACTAATATGCCTTAATCAATTTAGTAGAAACCTTGAGCATACGCTAGTTTGCAGCTTGGACATAATTAATTTTTCTTCATACCGAAAAGGATAGCAAAAATGATTGCGAATAATAACAGGTAACACTAGATTTTCTGTCATTATTATAAAGTTTCATAATTTCGAATCATACCAACATTGTTTCAGTCGAACTGCTTAGCAAGATAGTACTCGTTTTTATATTTTCCTACTTTAAAAATCATGATAATATTTCTTATACATGACAAATATATTCCAAATTATGGACGACTTGGAGGTTGAGGGGAATTGGGATAGGCTTGACGTTGATTGAGGAACGTAGTCTTTTTATGTATATTATATTTTAAATTGTAACATGACCAAGGCGTTAATGTGATAGCAATAAGGTGATTAAGTGTATTAACATATGATTTGACTTACATTATTTGGTCATTGATCTTATTATACGAAAACGTATACACGTGCTTATGTTTACAAAATTTGAAAACTTATAGCCTCTCACGAATATGGATATCAATTTAGCCCGAAACTCATGGATTGATCCGGATAGACCAACAACCCTATCGGGTTAGGGTTAAAAATTCTAACTCGAAAAAAATGTCTCCGAATAGTCCGATAACCCGAATGGATTAGCCCGTAAGTAACCCGAACTAGAATGAGATGACTTGAAAATCGAGTGATTGCCCGATTAATAGAAATTTTCCTTGTTATATGACTTTCAAACTTTATTATTTGATATTGTAAATTAGTATATATTTTTTTTAACAAAATACATGTGAAATGTATTTTGATTTAATATTCGAATGTTATACTTATCATTTTACTTCTTTGTCTATTTACTCGAATACTTAATATAAAATATATATAATTTTTTATTCCTTAAACTTTATGGCACGATTAACCCGATGGGTTAGCCCGAAACCCGATAGTTAAGAGTTAAAGTTTAACATTTCTAACCCGAAAAAAAATCAACTCAAATAGTCTGATAACCTGAGTGGG
The DNA here is from genome assembly GCA_036937905.1 of Salvia rosmarinus. NCBI lineage: Eukaryota > Viridiplantae > Streptophyta > Magnoliopsida > Lamiales > Lamiaceae > Salvia > Salvia rosmarinus. Next base: position 5,407,469 of record CM072813.1, read on the forward strand.
TTAACCCGAACAAATTAGCCCGATTAACATCCCTACTAATAAACATGATATAAAGGACAACTAATTATGTTTACAAAATTTAGAAGTTGCAGTCTATCATGAACATTATATAACGATTAAGTATGAATAAAATATCATATACAAAAAAGTTGTGATCATATCCAAAATTCCTACTACATCCTTTTTATTATTACATAAAAATTTATGTCTGCACGATGCGAACGTTTGAAAATGTCTATTGTTATAAAAAAAATATAATTTATTTTTATGTTGTAATTTTAAAGTATCATTTATATTAAACAAAAATATTTTTTACATTGAAAAAAAATATTAATGTTCATACATACGGACATCCGTACAGAAGACCACATCTTATTGTTATTTTAGTGAAAGCAACTAGGTGTAATTGGATTTGTTGAGCTTATACGTACCCCCACCCCCCAAACTCCCTATAATTAGCGTATACCTTTGTGGGGGTCCGAACCCCTATGAGCAGAAAAGGGAGGATGAAAGAGGCCCTAGTGAACCGTCGAGATATATGAAGCATGTCGTAGATAATGGCTATAGTTTATCTTAATAAGAAAGAAACCGAGTGGAACATAAAAACTTGGGTGAGTTTTCCCTCATCATGCATGAGCTCATCTCTTTTTTTGTTAAAATTATATATTAATTATGGTGAGTAAGGATAATTATATTTTATTAATTTATAATTAAATTTATTAATTTATAATTATAATTTATTAATTCATAATTATGTAATTCACAATTAAGGTTTATTATTCAAAGTTAGAATTTATCAATTCATAATTAGGATTTATTAATTCAAAATTAAGGTTTATTATTCAAATAGGATTTATTAATTCACAATTAGGATTTATTAATTCAAAATTAGGGTTTATTAATTCATAATTAGGGTTTATTATTCAAAATTAGGGTTTATTAATTCATAATTAGGGTTTACTAATTCACAATTAGAGTTTATTTATTCATAGTTAGGATTTATTATTAATTCAAAATTAAGATTTTATTAATTCATGATTATTATTTACTAATTCATAATTATGATTTATTAATTTACAACTAAGATTTATTAAATAATAGATTTTAATTGGAATTAATTAATTAAAAAATTAATTAGAGGGTCTCACTGTGTGCGCCGCGCGCACAGGAGACCACCCCGAAAAGAAAAGAAAAACTAGTTGTGAAATTTAATAAATATATAAAATTATACAACGGACAACATGATCAATATAAAATTTCACTATTACCTATAAAAGGGAATATTTGTTCTATCAGTATTAGGCAGACTAACCACCTCAAAAACTCGAACTTATGACTTATCTATCTACTAATTAAAATATATCAAAATATGTCGGTTTTATTTTAATTTTAATCGTTGTCCCAATTATTTATGGAAGCATCTGACTTCAACTTAACTATTGTACTCTTAAAAAATTACACAAAATCCAACTCATTAAGAACGATTTTAAGAGTTTTTGGAGTTCCTTGATTTATTAATGGAGCGAAGAGATTCCATATTAATCTTTAAGTCACCTAAAAAGATAATCACTCCAATTTAGAAAATTAGGATTATACTAATTTTTAAATATAATAAACCGTTAAGTATTCTCTTTTGAGTCTGCTTGATCCTATTTTTAGGGTATGTCCTAATATGCTGTGCATGTCTTTCTATTTTATTTACTTTGTTTATCCAATATATCTATCTATATATATATATAGAAGATGGTTATATGTAATATTCAATTTCATTCATTCAATAGATCTTATGACATAGACTTTTCAAAAAATTTAAGTTGTTTTTGGTTGATTTTGTTACAATAATGATATAATTGTAATTTGATTTGTTATGTGATACAAAAGAATAAAACAAGCATGTAATTAAATAAGATTCATGTAAGTAACAAAATAGAATCATGCATGCAACAAAATATAGTCATACATATAGTAAAATAGAATCATACATATAAGCTAGCAAAGCGTGTATATAGTTAAATATAAGCATGCATATGACAAGGCGGATCCAAAATTAATGATGGGGTGAAATAAAAATAAGATCTTGACAGATTAAATATCATAAATGCTAAAATATTTCTATGTTTTAAGTTGTCTCATGAGATTTCAATACATAAAATTCATCAATAATTGAGTTTATATCTATATTTTAATAAAATTTCTTTCAATATAAACCCTTATATAGCGTAAATTTTAGGGAATTCATCCGCCAAACCACTGGAAAAACTTGGCTGCGATTGAACTTGAACTTGGGCAGAGAGCAACATCAGCAAACACATGAGTAGATGTAGTGTTGAGGAAGAATATGACACATTTGTTTGACTAATTTTCCTGACTGGTATGAACTTTTGAGGATGCAGAAAAATAGGGTATTCTAAAAGCACCAATATACGTAGCTCAAAACAGTAGGCACGCAACAATAAGGAGACACAAAATTTTAGCGTGGAAAACCTCTCAAAATGAAAGAGATGAAAAAACCACGGGACTACTAGAGCCGCTTAAATCCACTATCATCAATAATGGAGTAGTACACAATCTTCTCTAGATTATACTAGAGGCATACAAAACATCATACACTCGGAAATAAGCACATCAAGATATATTGAATCAAAATCGAGTAAAGATCAAGAAAAATATCACCAGAAATTCTCCTTTGTTCAGATCGATGAAGCCCGACCTTAGAACTTTAAAATCCGATCTCCACCGTCCAAAACGTTTTCCCATGTGCTGTGAAGCTTCTGTCCAAAAATCATGGTGATCTAACGATTCAATCTCCGGGAAACTGAATTTTTCTAAAGCTGCACGCTGAAAATCCGAAAGGAGAAAAAAGGCTACGAATTTTCTGTTTTGGCTGCTCTCTTTTCTGTTTTGACTGCTCCAATTTCTCCCTTCAAAAATGATGACTGATCCTTTTCACTCTTATAACCTTATAAGAAAACCCAACAATAACAACTTTGTTTTAATTTTTTAATTATTTTGGACTGAGCTAATTTTGAATTGAGTTTAATATAATATATAGACGGAAGAAAAAGTTTGGGGGTTGCACTGGGCTGGCGCCCGGTGCAGTCCATACCTGGATCCACCCATGCATGTGACAAAACAAAGTCATACATATAACAAAACAAATATCTGCATATTATTTTGTGACATGTTGGCGCATAGTGCACTATTCACCATCGCAGATGCAGCATTATCTCGCCGGAGAAGTCATATCCATTTTTGTGCGAAGAAGAAGAAGGGATTGCATGCATGCCTTTATGTCCCTTGTGATTTTTTTTTTCTTTTTTTGAAAAATAGACTACCACTTATCAGTTTCTGGTACGTCTACAAATTCAAAATATATTATCTAAATTAGTACTAAATACTATCTAAAGACAAAATACTACCGAAATCTAATCCCATATATATGGTGCGAATTCAAAATACAAGGTTAACAAAATTGACCTTCAATAATTCCAACCTTGCTTGACAGTTGACATGGTTAACATTTAGCAGCCTTGAGTTGATCAATGTTATAAAATTGACCTTCAATAATTCCAGCTTTGCTTAACAGCTAACATGGTTAACATTTGGCAGCCTTGAGTTGATCAATGTTTGACTGTTTAAAGGTTTCATCAAGAGGGTGTTTGTCTGAGTTTATAAGCTCTTTAAAATACATTAAATTAAAAGTTCGATTGCACATATTTTAAATTTGATATACAAAATTAAAAATTGATGAAAGTAAATAATTTATAGGTAAATAACTCTTAGTTAAATAATTTAAATTAACACTGTCCAAAACTTCTCATGCACAAAGTCAAATAAACCCCACCGATATAACTCCCATATATAATAATAATCCTATTTGATATTTTAATACAAAATCAACTTCATCATCAAAATAGTGTAATTTTTAAGACGGATAAATCAAGCCTGCCTGCCTCTACTTGTTTAGAACTTTCAACAGGCAAAGATTCCGTCAAATAATTTTATTTTTTCTACACACACACACATATATATATGTATACATATACTGTTTTAAACCATAGTTTTTATTCGTCGTAAAATCATGGGAGCCATAGCAAAGCTGCTGTCTTATCCCGACAGAATTCTTTCGATTTTTTTCTGTAGAATCCTGCCGGAACTGATCCATCTAGCTATATTAGCCATATGCATTTTCTTCAAATACTATCAGATTATCGCAACGAGACGCAGCTACGCGGCGGCGGTGAAGAACAGCCGGAGGAAGCTGCGGCTGCAGCCGGATTCAGGCGAGTGCAGCGTCTGCTTGTCAGATTTCGCGGTGGCCAGGGAGGAGTGCTGCGAGCTGGCGGCATGCGGGCACGCGTTCCACCGGCGCTGCGTGGAGAGGTGGCTGAAGGGGTACGCGGCGACGTGCCCGCTGTGCCGGGCCGCGGTGGTGCCGGAGGAGGTGGCGGCGGAGTACCAGCGGCTGCTGGCGGAGGAGGAGGATGACTGGATCGAGAAGGAGTTTGCTCTCGTGTTGTTGAATGCGTTGGATGTTGGGAGATGTAATCATAGGTTTTTTAGTTAAGTTTTTGAATTGATATTTTTTAGAAATTGGTTTGTGCAGATTGGATTAATATATGAAAATAGCTGGCAATTAATCATTTACGTCACCTTATTATTCGTAGAAATTTGAATTTTGGTCCGGCCGGCGCCTAAAACTCGGCGATTGAAAACTTAATGTCGAGTGGAATGTATATAAACGGGGCACTTATATCAATTAAAATGGAATGGTCACTTTATTTGATCTTATAATCCATGTGAGAATTCCATAAGTTGGTTTAGCTTTTCGATACCGAATTTTTTATATTCGATCAAAATTGATACCCTTAATTTTATGTTTTGCTTCCCGTATTGTTCAAATTATGACAAAACTTTTCATTACTTACTTTTCTTTCTTGTATCTTTTCTGGCTATCTCGTAAATTTTAGGATCGGCCCACCTTAATTTCTATCATATAATGTTGATTAATTTTAAGAAAAGTTGATATTATATTCAAATTTCATAAGAATAATCCATTCTGCTTAAATAGTGTATTATATTATTATATATCTAAAAAACTTATGAAAAACTTACGAAAGAAGCGTCAGTAATAGAAATGACCAAGACTATTTGAACAGAGAAATGATTAGCGCAAAATGCTCCCACTAACCAATTATATTATCTCCTAAAAACAATCAATTATATTATTTATAGCTTTAATTGTATGTATACCTATATTTTTTGTTTGTTGAGTTGGGGGATGTTTCTCAACCCAACTCGATACTTGGTAACAAACGTGACACGGTAATTTATTGTGCCTTTTAACATCTTCACATACTTCCATAACTTCTAATTTGTTATTTATGAAAATTTAATAAAATAAGATGACCTACCTGTGCTCGATGTCTAACTAGATAGCAGCTCTACTACGATACGGTACCCACGAAAATGAAATTCTCTCTATCGAATTTATTCGTGTACATATAATTTTTAATATACATAAATAAGAATAAATTATGTCCATTTGATTTGAAAATCTAATAGTTATTTTAAGTGCGCATCTGAATTAACTATATACACATTTCTGTATATAATTGTGTATTTGTGTATCTGCGTTATAATTTGTATATTAAATCTGAAGCGTCCATATTGATTTATCAATGATTGATATTTGTCCTCATATTTTTATCAAAAAGAGTTTCCACACGATAACCACTCATATATATATATATATATATGACTTCAAAATTTTCACAATCAACCTCTAGCTCGTCCAATAACTTCTTTGATGTTATCACAGTGAATTGTATTATTCTTCTAATAATAAAAGGATGGCTAATGCAAGATGTGACTAAACGAAAGATAACTATCATACCTAAACGGGTGAGATATTATTTTCAAATATTTCAATGTTTTTAAGATGGATTGATAATTTCAAACAGCAAATGAACCTTTAGAGGCTCTGGATTATTAATATTTACGAAATCTCAAAATATGCGACGAGACACGAATTAAGACACTAATTATCGACAAAAGCATTCTTCATTGTGATATAAACGAATCAAATAATTTTGTTCAATACGTACGGTATTTGTATTCAAAATTAAATACTTTTTAATTTTTATTATTATCCAAATACAAATATGAAACCATAATGTTCGATTTAATATTCATAAATATTCAATTAAATATATATTCACAAATATTTAATTGCGTAAGAAAGATAATATATAAAAGAAAGACAAAAGCAAAATAAAATATTGACTAATGTTTATTAAGTAAATGTGTATTAAATATGTTAGATAGAGTCTTATATTATTTAGAATACTATTTTATATATTTTTTCCATAAATTTTTAATCGAATACTAAAATATTATTGTTTAAAATACAATCCAAAAAAATCGAATCTAATACTCAAATACTCGAGAATAATTATTTCGAATACGATTTTTAATATTCGACTAACAAATCGAATATTTAAATAGTTTCATGAATAATAAAATATGTATGTAAATAATAACACTATATATATGAGTTAACTTTAACTAAATATGTGTGATATCTCTATAGATATTTAAATTTAATAACTAAATCTATTGTAGTCTAATAGGTTATGATTTTTCTCTCATTTAGGAGATCTTGGTTCGATACCTCTAGCTACATATTTTCCTTTTCTTTCCTATACTTATTTTTCTTTTTCTTTCTTTCATTTTCATTTTCTATAATTTGTTTTATGTTGATAAAATGCTATTTCTTTTCTTTTCTATGATTTATTTTATATTGATAAAAGAAAAGATATCTGGAAATAATAAAGCTTTATATGTGAATTAATATTATCAATCAAATTTCTAAAGGATTATAATAAACTCATTATATTTTTTAAATTATTATTATTTTATAATTTTATTTTATTACCTTTTAAAATTATTATTAATTGGCCCCGTAAAATATTCTTGGCTTCAATCATGCAGATGTAGTAGGGATTGCATGCCTTTTATGTCTCTTGTGATTTTTTTTCTATTTTTGAAAAATAGACTACCACTTATCAATTTTTGATGCGTCTAAATTCAAAATATATGGTCTAGATTAGTACCAAATACTATTTAAAGACAAAATACTATCGAAATCTAATCCCATATATATGGTGCGAATTCAAGAAACAAGGTTAACAAAATTGACCTTCAATAATTCCGACCTTGCTTGATAGTTGACATGGTTAACATTTAGCAGCCTTGAGTTGATCAATGTTACAAAATTGACCTTCAATAATTCCAGCTTTGCTTAACTAACACATGATTAACATTTAGCAGCCTTGAGTTGATCAATGTTACAAAATTGACCTTCAATAATTCCAGCTTTGCTTAACTAACACATGGTTAACATTTAGCAGCCTTGAGTTGATCAATGTTACAAAATTGACTTTCAATAATTCCAGCTTTGCTTAACAGCCGTAACTAACCCATGGTTAACATTTAACAGCCTTGAGTTGATCAATGTTGACTGTATAAAGGCTGCATCACAAGGGTATTTGTATGAGTTTATAAGCTTTTTAAAATAGATTAAATTAAAAGTTTGATAAATTATCACACAGATTTTAAAGTTGATATACAAAATTAGAAATTGATGAAAGTTAAATAATTTATGGTAAATAACTCTTAATTAAATAATTTAAATTAACACTGTCCAGAAACTTCTCATGCACAAAGTCAAATAAACCCCACCGATATAACTTCCATTTATATAATAATAATCCTATTTAATATTTTAATACAAAATCAACTTCATCATCAAAATAGTGTAATTTTAAGACGGATAAATCAAGCCAGCCTGCCTCTACTTGTTTAGAACTTTCAAAAGACAAAGATTCCATCAAATAATTTTATTTTTTCTACATGTACACACACAATCACACACATATATATATATATATATATGTATATATTACATATACTGTTTTAAACCATAGTTTTTATTCGTCGTAAAATCATGGGAGCCATAGCAAAGCTGCTGTCTTATCCCGACAGAATTCTTTCGATTTTTTTCTGTAGAATCCTGCCGGAACTGATCCATCTAGCTATATTAGCCATATGCATTTTCTTCAAATACTATCAGATTATCGCAACGAGACGCAGCTACGCGGCGGCGGTGAAGAACAGCCGGAGGAAGCTGCGGCTGCAGCCGGATTCAGGCGAATGCAGCGTCTGCTTGTCAGATTTCGCGGCGGCCAGGGAGGAGTGCTGCGAGCTGGCGGCATGCGGCCACGCGTTCCACCGGCGCTGCGTGGAGAGGTGGCTGAAGGGGTACGCGGCGACGTGCCCGCTGTGCCGGGCCGCGGTGGTGCCGGAGGAGGTGGCGGCGGAGTACCAGCGGCTGCTGGCGGAGGAGGAGGATGACTGGATCGAGAAGGAGTTTGCTCTCGTGTTGTTGAATGCGTTGGATGTTGGGAGATGTAATCATAGGTTTTTTAGTTAAGTTTTTGAATTGATATTTTTTAGAAATTGGTTTGTGCAGATTGGATTAATATATGAAAATAGCTGGCAATTAATCATTTACGTCACCTTATTATTCGTAGAAATTTGAATTTTGGTCCGGCCGGCGCCTAAAACTCGGCGATTGAAAACTTAATGTCGAGTGGAATGTATATAAACGGGGCACTTATATCAATTAAAATGGAATGGTCACTTTATTTGATCTTATAATCCATGTGAGAATTCCATAAGTTGGTTTAGCTTTTCGATACCGAATTTTTTATATTCGATCAAAATTGATACCCTTAATTTTATGTTTTGCTTCCCGTATTGTTCAAATTATGACAAAACTTTTCATTACTTACTTTTCTTTCTTGTATCTTTTTCTGGCTATCTCGTAAATTTTAGGATCGGCCCACCTTAATTTCTATCATATAATGTTGATTAATTTTAAGAAAAAGTTGATATTATATTCAAATTTCATAAGAATAATCCATTCTGCTTAAATAGTGTATTATATTATTATATATCTAAAAAAACTTATGAAAAAACTTACGAAAGAAGCGTCAGTAATAGAAATGATCAAGACTATTTGAACAGAGAAATGATTAGCGCAAAATGCTCCCACTAACCAATTATATTATCTCCTAAAAAACAATCAATTATATTATTTATAGCTTTAATTGTATGTATACCTATATTTTTTGTTTGTTGAGTTGGGGGATGTTTCTCAACCCAACTCGATACTTGGTAACAAACGTGACACGGTAATTTATTGTGCCTTTTAACATCTTCACATACTTCCATAACTTCTAATTTGTTATTTATGAAAATTTAATAAAATAAGATGACCTACCTGTGCTCGATGTCTAACTAGATAGCAGCTCTACTACGATACGGTACCCACGAAATGAAATTCTCTATCGAATTTATTCGTACATATAATTTTAATATACATAAATAAGAATAAATTATGTCCATTTGAATTGAAAATCTAATAGTTATTTTAAGTCAGATCGAATTAACTATATACACATTTCGTATATAATTGTGTATTTGTGTATCTGCGTTATAATTTGTATATTAAATCAGCGTCATATTGATTTATCAATGATTGATATTTGTCTCATATTTTTATCAAAAGAGTTTACACGATAACCATCTATATATATATATATATATATATATATGACTTCAAAATTTTCACAATCAACCTCTAGCTCGTCCAATAACTTCTTTGATGTTATCACAGTGAATTGTATTATTCTTCTAATAATAAAAGGATGGCTAATGCAAGATGTGACTAAACGAAAGATAACTATCATACCTAAACGGGTGAGATATTTTTTTCAAATATTTCAATGTTTTTAAGATGGATTGATAATTTCAAACAGCAAATGAACCTTTTAGAGGCGCTGGATTAATATTAATATTTACGAAATCTCAAAATATGTGACGAGACACGAATTAAGACACTAATTATCGACAAAAGCATTCTTGATTGTGATATAAACGAATCAAATAATTTTGTTCAATACTGTATTTGTATTCAAAATTAAATACTTTTCATTGTTATTATTATCCAAATACAAATACGAAATCATAATGTTCTATTTAATATTCAGAATATTCAATTAAATATATATTCACAAATATTTAATTGCGTAAGAAAGATAATATATAAAAGAAAGATAGTGAAAAGCAAAATAAAAATATTGACTAATGTTTATTAAGTAAATGTATATTAAATATGTTAGATAGAGATTTAGAATACTATTTTATATATTTTTCCATAAAATTTTTAATCGAATACTAAAATATTATTGTTTAAAATACAATCCTAAAAAATCGAATCTAATACTCAAATACTCGAGAATAATTCAATAATTATTTCGAATAAGATTTTTAATATTCGAATAACAAATCGAATATTTAAATAGTTTCATGAATACAAATCGAATATAATGATATTTGCATCGATTAATTAGTTTAAAACTATATCCCCGACTCATCAACTCCATCCAAATAAAACAGGAGAAATGCAACGAGTATAAAAATCATACACCCTCCAGCTCATCTCGGATCCCTGAGTGAAGTACACACGATCATCCCTGCACCCAAATTCTACAGAATCCACCCAAATACACCTTTCCTTTAAGAACAATGTCTTCCCTCTCAGCCTCTCAACCTTAATCCAACCGATCCTATCCAAATCGAGTTGAAAAACCTCAACATGATCCACAACTTCAAGAGACTTCTGATGGATCAAGAACACCATCAAGATCTCCCCCTTCATCTGGAACAAATATTCCTTAAAAAATCTCGAACTCACAGAAGGAACGGCCCTGATCGCGCTCATGGCCGTGATCTTAAGGCGCATGTCAGTCACCTGCATCACTGCAAGCGCACCCTGTAAGCTCGTTGCATAGAACTTGCCTTGATAGTGAACTACGCTCGTGAATTCCATCAACCTCTTCTTGGCATCGAACGGGTCAGCCGTCGTGCATTCGTGCCTGATCGAAATTTGTGTATACCAATGTGAATTGGGTCTGACGTAGCGATAAACAGAATAATTGACCGTGAGGCCCGAACTTGGAGCATTCGGGCCAATAACGCCAGTCAGCTGCAGTTTCGGGCCGAACGGATGGAACCGGTTGGAAGGAATTGTGGGAGGTGGATGGAATTTGGTATCTGTATCGGATTTCAGAAGGCACCAATGCGAGGCTTTTGGCATTTCGTAAGCGGCTTCAGCAATGCTGGAGTCGCCGAGGAAATGGCGATTGTGTGGGACCTTTTTACTGGTCTTCATATTGGATGTGCTGGTGGCGACGTGGCGGAGTTGAGGCAGTTGATGGGCGTCGCATCGCGTCGTCGTTGGTAGCCATGATTTGGTGATGGCGGGTGCGCTGTTGATCAGGTTGTTATGACATAGTTTTCTTTCAAGGATGGATGGATGGATGGAAGAATTAGTTGGAGGAAGCTCGGACCAAGGCCACCATTGTCGACGATGATGTGACATGGCGTCGTCGACGGCGCCTCCTTTTTGATGGAGGATTTTTTGGCCTTGTGTTTCTTGGGTGCCATTGTTGATATAGTTTGTGATAATAGGAGAATTTAAGTGGTGGTGGTGATATGATGGGGTTGTATTTGTATAGGTAGATGGCCTTGGTACGCAAGCTTTTTTTTTTTTTTTAGATTACAAGTTACACATCATGGAATTTTACACTAATAGATTACAAAGAAAATCAAATAATATGTCAAATAATAGAACACTTAAATTAATATAAACTATATCAAATATCCACATAAAATAAAATAAGTTTATTTATTTTAGATTACAAGTTACATATCATGTCAAGAAAATCAAACTAAAAGTAATATGTTCAATAATCAAATAACTAAACTAATATAAATTAGATCAAATATCCACGTAAAATAAAACAATATTCTACAATAGTAGAATTCGAACTAATTACCTCTTAATTATGAAGGGTTTTGACGCTTTAATTTTATCAGGAGGCTTGACCTCATCGGCGGGTTTGGTACACAATCTTGATAAATGATTTTTAAAAATGCTGGTTGTTTACTTTGGAGAAAGTTGACTTTGAGTAAATATTAAAAAAATGAAGGATAGAGCTTGGGGGCCACGTACATTCCTTAAGGTTGTATTTAGATGACTTTTTTCTTTTCTTGTATATATTAATGCAATGTATATGCATTTCGAACGTGAAAATAATAATTTCAATAAATATTTTTTTATTAATTGTCTTTTGTTTTCTAATTAGTTCAATAAATGAGATTCCATTGAAAATATAAAAATAACTAAAATATTTAATTTTTAGAATATTTATTCGATAAAAAAAATAAGTACATTATATTCCATGGAACTACATGACTCATATAAAAACATCTAACTCAAGTAATAACACATCTAACAACAACACACACATGTACACAATGTTGTGTTGTTTCCAATAATTGACTTGGATAGAACACACAGATGTACTTATAACCAACAGCTTACATTTGAGGGTTATTGACTTGGATAGAACGCACACATGTACTTATAACCAAAAAGTAACATTTGAGGTTTATCTATATCTATATTTGATCACTAAAATCCTAGCTAGTAATAAAATACCGCAACTAAACAGTGTATTGTATACCAAGTTGTAATATTGTATCCATAGGGACTGAAAACATGAAATGACAATAAATAATAAACACAGACGCTTTACAATTTTCCAAGCTAAACAAAAGTATAGATATGTTTGATAAAATATGAGAAAATAAATAATAAAAGTAAAATAAAACAGATCTGAAAAATATCAAAGTAAAAGACTAATCCTAGGCTTGTAATAATATAATAAAAAAATCACAAAATCAACCTATAGAACTATTAACCATAATTAAATCAATTTGGATGAGGAATCACATAAATAATACAGTCTCCTGGATCGGGCAGATTAGTAGATTAATATATGTTCTATCTCCGCTAGGTCTCAAACACATAAAAATTTTCAAAAGCACATAAGATTTATTCTCCTACAATTAATACTAAAACCACCAAGTATTTAGATTAATTGTATTATGAATTCCTGAATTCGATCATCTAATTAAAACCACTAAGTATTTAATCAGACAACTAGCATGCATCAATAATGATCAGTTATCTAGCATAAAATAGCACTAGGAATCATAAATTATAAATTGACAGTAAAAGATTTCATAGATCAATCACATAAATTCCTACTATATAATACAGATCCTAGAATCAATGAAAATTTAGTTACGCATAATTGAAATTAAATAACAAGAAATAACGAAAAACATATTAAAATAAATAGATAAAACCCCTGTAGATGTTCCTCAATGAAGATCTTGAGGATAAAACGTGAAAATAAATCTCTAAACTATTACAGAAACTCTAAAAATAAAATAGAACTCTAAGAAATATAAAAAGAATTAATGAAGTGTAAAATCAAGTATGTGGGAGGTGTATTTATAGGTGGAGAAATCATCTAAAAGGATTGTGATATGTATATGAATCCTAATAAAGATCAATTATAGTTGGATAAGATAAATGATCAAAATAAGATCAATCATAATGGGAGAATGTAATTGGATCCAACTAGGAATCAAAATACACAAAAATAGGAAAAATCCCGAAAATTATGAAAATTCGAAAATTCTCGCAATGGCCCGTGGCAGATTACGCGACTTTCTTGTTTTGGCCCGTTCTCTCTCGTCCGAACTCCGAATTACGATCCGTTTGTGTCTACGAACTCTTAACGATGTGTACTTCAATTCTATCTACTTTTAACTCTTTAATTATCTCTCCAATCTTCCTGAAAAAATTGCAAAAGTTGCATACGAGTATCAATTCTTCAAATTAACAAAAAATTGATCAAATACTCATTCCAAACATGATTTTCTCTATCAATTAAGTCACACATACGCTTTAAAAACAATTGAAAATCCATGGTTTTCAATATTGTCATTCAAAACAACAATATTTATATATATGCTTAATACAAACTATTTATTCAACTCTCTCTCTAAATAAGATTTTTTCCGTACTAGCATTACTAGATGGATTCATTAGTGACTGGATGCAGAATGAAATGGATAGAATTGAATGATGATAGAATAGAATAGAATGAAATATGTGATTCTCATGTATATGCAAGAATGAACGAATAAGAATGAAATAAAACAAATAAAATAATTATGATTTTATAATTTATGTTATTATTATCGTAATAATAATAATAATAATAAATAACAATAATAATAATTATTATTAATATTTAGGAATATTATTAATACTAATTAATAATAATAATATCAATAATAATTAATTATTATTACTAATTAATAATAATAATTATTATTAGTTAGAATATTATTACTATTATTATTAATTAATTAATATTAATAATAATATTATTATTTTAATATAATTACTTAGGACTATTATTTTAATATTATTACTTAGGAATATTATTAAAATTATTATTACTAGTATTTATTATTATTATTATTATATAATTATTTATTGTATTAATTGTTATTTATTATGTTAATATTATTAATTACTATAATTTTTATCACTATTATTGTATTATAATTATTTATTATTAATAACTACAATTTATTTATTATCATAATTAATTAATTAATAATAATATTTAATATAATGTTTATTGGTAGTAAATATTATTTTTTGTCAATATTATTATTAATTTCTAATACTAGTATTTATTATTATTATTATTATTATTATTATTATTATTATTATTATTATTTTAATATAATTATTTATTGTTATTTATTATGTTAATATTATTAATAACTACTATTTATTTATTATCATAATATTATTATTATCAATTTTACTAGATAAAACAAATAAAAATAATTTTTAGAAAAATATAAATTTGGCTAATCCCATATTATAGGGAATAGCTACATAGGGGGAGGAATGACTAATCCCATGTTATGGTAATAGATTCCTTCGAAATGATTCAGACGTAAAATCTTAACATCTGATAGAATCGACGAAATCACCATTCCATTCTCATTCCATTCTAGTATGCAGGAATGGAATGGGAATGGAATGTGATTCTCGCCATCATTCCCATCATGATCGAGTAAGATTTTTACGCGAATCACCATTCCCGCGAATGCTTATTACCATAAACATGGATTAGCCATTCTCCTCCCCATGGTATTAGCTATTCCATGAATATGAGATTAGCCAATTTATTTATTTATTCTGAAAATTATTTTATTTATTTTATCTAGTAAAATTAATAATAATAAAATAATAATAATATTTATGATAATAAATAAATAGTAGTTATTAATAATAAATAATTTAATATAATAATAGTGATAAAAATATAGTTATTAATAATATTAACATAATAAATAATAATAAATACAATAAATAATTATATTAAAATAATAATATTATTGATAAACCTATTAAAATAATAATATTATTGATAATAATAATAATAATAATAATAATAATAATAATAATAATAATAATAATAATAATAATAATAATAAATACTATTAGAACTTAATAATAATATTGACATAAAAATAATAATTAATACCAATAAAGATTATATTAAAATATTATTATTAATTAATTAATTATGATAATAAATAAATAGTAGTTAATTTAATAATAAATAATTATAATATAATAATAGTGATAAAAATTATAGTAATTAATAATATTAACATAATATATAATAATTAATACAATAAATAATTATATTAAAATAATATATATGTAGTAATAATAATAATAATAATAATAATAATAATAATAATAATAAGAATAAATACTAGTAATAATAATATTAATAATATTCCTAAGTAATAATATTAAAATAATATTCCTAAGTAATTATATTAGAATAATAATATTATTATTAATAATTAATTAATAATAATAGTAATAGTATTCCTAACTAATAATTATTATTATTAATTAGTAATAATTAATTATTATTATTATTGATATTATTATTAATTAGTATTAATAATATTCCTAAATATTAATACTAATTATTATTATTATTGTTATTATTATTATTATTACGATAATAATAACATAAATTATAAAATCATAATTATTTTATTTGTTTTATTTCATTCATATTCGCTCATTCCTCAGTCATACCAAACATATGAATCACATATTTCATTTCATTCCATTCTATCATCATTCCATTCCAAAGTTCATTCCATTCCTATCCAATTTCATTACTGCGTACCAGCCGTCACCTAATAATTTTTGGCAAGAATTTGAGCGCATGGGTCCTTTACCATTTTATTTTATTTTTGTAATGAACTACTAATTAAAGTTAATTAAGATATATTAAATTCTAATTAAATTCATTAATCTTAATTAGAATTTATTAATTTTTCATTTATCCAATTGAAATTTATTAATCTTCAATTAAAATTAATTAATTAAATAATAAAATAAATAAATAACAAGGGAATGGGCCTGATTGCTCGGTTCGGCCGGGTCTACTCAAATATTTACCGGATTTACATCTAAAAAATAAGTAATCAGAAATGAATCAAGACAACCACAGGATCTCAATGAGACTCGTCAACTCCATCCGAATAAAACGGGCGAAATGCGACAAGTTTTTCATATCAAACACCCTCCAACTCTTCCCCAGTCCCATCACTGCACTCAAAATCTGCTGAATACACCTTTCCTTCAAGAACACCGTCTTCCCTCACAGCCTCTCAACCTTAATCCAACCCAGCTTATCCAAATCGAGTCGAAAAACCTCATCATGATCCACAACTGCAAGAGATCTCTAAAACCAACAAGGTCTCCTCCCCCTTCATCTCAAACAAATATTCCTTAAAGAACCTCGAACACACGGAAGGAATAGCTCTGGTCGCACCTGCATCACTGCAAGCTCGTCGCCTAGTACTTGCCTTGACAGTGAACTGCGCTCGTGCACTCGTACCTGATCGAAATGTCTCTGTACTGACATGAACTAAGCATTCGGGCCGAAAACTTCTCTCAGCATTAGACCGGTCGGGGGGAATCGCGGGAGGTGGACGGGATTCGGGCTTCGTGTCGGGCTTCAGATAGCACCACTACGAGGCTTTAGGCGTTTCGTAATCGGCTGCAGCAATGACGGAGCCGTCCCCGAGGAGGTGATTGCGTGGATGGTGTGGATTAGGGGTGACGGCCCGGCGATGTGGCGGAGTTGAGGCCATTGACGGGCGTTGCATAGCGTCTTGGAGCCATAATTTGGTGATGGCGCCACCTGCTCCCGATATTTTATAGCTTGCAAAATAAAGAATATAGCCTCATTTTTAAAAATTCATATAAACCCTCATCATTATCTTCTGCAGCATTGTAAACTTATGTTCTTTACAATAACTCGCAAACGACACGGACTACTAAACAACACTTGAAAAATCGGATATGACCGGCTTGAACCTATAGAGACGATAGTGATGTTTGAACTCGTGGTCTTTGGCCACATGAACTTACTTAATTATTAGACCATCAAAGAGGTCCCTTATATTATACTTATAAAATAAATTAAATTTGTATCAAAATAAAAAATAGAAAAATCCGAAAATTATGAAAATTCAAAAATTCTCGCCATGACCCGCAGATTGAGCGACTTTCTTGTTTTGGCCCGTTATCTCTCGTCCGAACTTCGAATTACGATCTGTTGTGCGTCGATATGTACTTAAATTCTATCTACTTTTAACTCTTTAATTAGTTCTCCAATTTTCCAAAAAATTGCAAAAGTTGTATACGAGTATCAATTCTTCAAGTTAACAAAAAATTAATTAAATACTCATTCCAAACATGATTTTCTCTATCAATTAAGTCACACATGCGCTTTAAAAACCATTGAACATCCATGTTTTCAATATTGTCATTCAAAACCACAATATTTATATACTTAATAAAAACTATTTATTCAACTCCTCTCTTCTAAATAAGATTTTTTTTTTCCTGTACTACCATTACTAGATGGATTCATTAATAATTTTAGGCAAGAATTTGATCGCATCCGGCCGCACTATGATGATGGGTCCTTTACCATTTTATTTTATTTTTGTAATGAACTACTAATTAGAGTTAATTAAGATATATTAAATCCTAATTAAATTCATTAATCTTAATTAAAATTTATTAAATTTTCATTTATCCAATTTAAATTTATTAATCTTCAATTAAAATTAATTAATTAAATAATAAAATAAATAAGTAACAAGGGAATGGGCCTGATTGCTCGGTTCGGCCGGTCTACTCAAATATATACCGGATTTCCATCTAAAAAATAAGTAATCAGAAATGAATTAAGACAACCACAGGATCTCAGTGAGACTCGTCAACTCCATCCGAATAAAACGGGCGAAATGCGACAACTTTTTCATATCAAACACCCTCCAACTCTTCTCCAGTCCCATCCCTGCACCCAAAATCTGCTGAATACACCTTTCCTTCAAGAACACCGTCTTCCCTCGCAGCCTCTCAACCTTAATCCAACCCAGCTTATCCAAATCGAGTCGAAAAACCTCATCATGATCCACAACTGCAAGAGATCTCCAAAACCAACAAGGTCCCCTCCCCCTTCATCTCAAACAAATATTCCTTAAAGAACCTCGAACTCACGGAAGGAATAGCTCTGGTCGCACCTGCATCACTGCAAGCTCGTCGCCTAGTACTTGCCTTGACAGTGAACTGCGCTCGTGCATTCGTACCTGATCGAAATGTCTCTGTACTAACATGAACTAAGCATTCGAGCCATAATTTGGTGATGGCGGCGCAATGCCGAAGGTCTGTTTTGAGGATGTGTTAGATGGAAGAATTAGTTGGAGGAAACTCAGACCAAGCACGAAATGGAGGCGTCTATGTCGACGGCGGCCTCTTTTGTGATGGATAGTTTTTTGGCTTTGGAATTTTTGGGCGCCATTGATGAGAAGCAAGTTTGTAATGGTATGAGAATGTGGTGATGAATTAATGGGATTGTACACGTAGGCAGTGACGGAGCTAGAAATATTTTTTTGGGGCCCAAAATTATTATAAATTTTAAAAATTATAAGTGTAATTTTTAAAATAAAATTAGAAATTAATTATAACAATTTCAATAATCGTTTAATATTATCTGAATTACATGACAAAATTAAAAAAATGTGATCATCTCATAACGTGAACAAAAAGAGCAAATCTAATGTATAGCGTCATTTTGATATGAATTTTGCATCGAAATGATGCATTTTCGCACTCGTATGAATTTTGATGTAAGTGAGTAGTTTTACATAAAATGTGTATGATTGGAATACAATATGATAAAAACTACATAACATTTAGAATTTTAGTGTAGTTTAGAGTTAAACTAAAACGATACTTATTCCACATAAAGTTTGATAAAGAATGGTAAATTTTATTCTTAAACTTTTCGGAAATAGAACTTGTGACAATAAAGATGTGATCAATACTTATGTTTCTAAAAGAATTGTCATATATTCAATCAATTTATATTTTGATTGTTCTATCATCAACAACATCTTTAGGGTAAGAATTCAAATAACTTGAATATTTTCAACTATTTTTTTTGGGTCAATTAATACAGAAATTTTAAAGGCTGCGTCATTGTGGACTCGAACCCGAGACCTTTGGCCTCGGGTATTAACCACTCTACCACTATTCCAACACACACACACACACGTTTTCAACTATTACTGTTAGAATAAGTTTATCATAATCTTTTTAAAAATTAGATTGATCATATTAATTCAATATAAAACTTTATTATTTGCATAAATATTTTATTTTATCAACATAATACAAATTGAATAAAAAAAAAGAGTAGAAAATAAGGAGAGAGATTTTAAAAATTGAACAAATTAAAAAAGAAAGAGCATAATTAATGAGAGAGATAAATAAGATTAACCAAAGAAAATCTAAAAAATTGAACACATTAAAGGAAAAAAGAATAGCATAATTAATAAGGGAGATAAAGAAGAAAAACCAAAAATAAGTTTTTTTGTCAACCCCAGGAATTGAACACAGTTCTTTCAATTGGAAGAAGAAAACCTTACCCAACTCAACTAGACTATTCTATGTATTATTTATCGATTATCTATATAATAGTAGTTTGTTTTCCAAAAAGTTGGGCCCCGCCCCAGTGTGGCTCCGCCAATGCAGGTAGGTGGCCTTGGTTCCCAAGCTTCATCAATCAATTATAAAATGTTGCTTGTTTATTATGGAGAGAGTTTTTTTTTCTTTTTTTTTCCCTTTTTAATAATAATAATAATAATAATAATAATAATAATAATAATTATTATTATTATTATTATTATTATTATTATTATTATTATTATTATTATTATTATTATTATTATCATCGTGGAGTTGACTTAATGAAATATTAAAAAGCGAAGGATAGAGCATGGAGGACACGTATATATGGATTTTCCCATATAGATGTGTAGATTTTTGTGCTGTAACATCATTGTTATTAGGAATTATATATTATGATATTAGATATAAAAAGTATTACAACGTTTGAATTTTTCATAAGTGTAATTTAATGTATGTCAGGAAATTATAAACAAGTATCTCATCATTATTTTTAACAATATATCCTACCACATTAAGAAAAAGTTACTTTCGTTTTCTTGTAGAGTACTCAATTCCTAGCAATCCAATTGTTAATCGTCATAAGTCTATAACTGAGAACATGAACTACAAAATCCCCCAAAATAATTTTTCAATCAAACATTGATTTAACGCTATAATTAATTCCACCTCGAACAATTGCATAACTCTAACTCGGCAACATCAATTTCTTGACACAATTGCTCTGCCAATGAATGTCCGACGACGAAGTTGAAGTATTGAACGGATAGCTTAGATATGGACATCAACTTCCCTCAGTTAATTTCAATTTCAACTACTTCAAGTTCACCTAAAAAAAACTTTCACGCATGCCACCCATCACGGATAGCTAGATCGCGTAGATCATGGACATCAATTACTTTGTCTTCCAGTGTCTGATTGACAGTCAAAATATTTGAAAGCTCTCAACGATAGCTTGAATTTGGTTATCCAAGACAATTGAAATATATGCATGGTAAGGTAGAATTGTTATTAATAATGACTATATATGTACTAAATTGTAATTCACGTACATTATAGTACAATTATTATGAAAAAAAATTGATTGGTATAAAATGGTACTTTCCCGATCAAATAACTTAAAAGATGTAATTCTTCACAAAAAATCAGAGTACCAAAAAAGAAAAAAGAAAATTATTTGAAGAATAAATTAGAATATACAAAAACTAATAAAAAGACTGAAAAGTAATGGACATAGGAAGGGCTAGATTTTGTGTTTATGTATGAATTGTGTCTATTTATGTATTTTTTTTTAAAGATGATGAGTTGTAATTCAATTAATAAGATACTTTTCTAGTCAAATATGTTGAGGGTTCGAATCACTTCCGTTTGGTAGGTTAGTTAGGTTTCCTCTAGTTAAAATATACTGTGCAGTTAGGTTTCGTCTAGTTAAAATGTAATGTGCAGTTAGGTTTCGTAACCCACCACTTAGGTAGGTTATAAATCCTAAAGAAATAGTGCAAAACAGCCAAACAGACGCATAACTTTGTTATCCTGACGAAACAAGGCTACCAAACGGGGCCTAGTGTACATGAATGTGTAACTTTAAGAAACAACTTTTTTTAGCATGATCATATGAAAATTAATATTTTTTTTTAATTTATATTGTTTTAAAATAAAATTGCATTAATTATTCCTCAATATAATCTCTTAAAATAAACTATTGTAGATGACTGCATTTATTGTTGTTCGAATATTTCTCCATTTTCCTGAAATTTTCTTCTAGAAATCACAACATTACATAATTCAAGATAGCATACACGACTTTCTTGCAAATCTTAGATATCATCGCCAATATAATTGATTACAATCTAACGTTCAAGTTACTTATTTATCATTGTTTGACCCCATTCGTTTTCAAAAACTGGTAAAATGCAACAACTTTTCATGTCAAACACCCTCCAACTCTTCTCCAATCCCTGAGTGAAGTACACACAATCATCCCTGCAGCCAAAATTTTCCGAATCCACCCAAATACACCCCTTATTCAAGAACAATGTCTTCCCTCGAAGCCTGTCAACCTTAATCCAGCCGAGCTTATCCAAATCGAGACGAAAAACCTCGACATGATCCACAACTGCAAGAGATTTCTGATGGATCAAGAAAACCAAAAAGATCTCCCCCTTCATCTCAAAAAAATATTCCTTAAAAAACCTCGAATTCGTTGAAGGAACGGCCCTGATGGCGCTCACGGCTGTGATCTTAAGGCGCGTGTCGATCACCTGCATGACTGCAAGCGCACCCTGTAAGCTCGTCGCGTAGTACTTGCCTTGAAAGTGAACTAAGCTCGTGAACTCCATACACTTGTTCTTGGCGTCGAACGGGTCGGCCGTCGTGCATTCGTACCTGATCGAAGTTTCTATACACCGAAATGAACTCGGACCAATTTTGCGACTAATTGAGTATTTGACCATGAGGCCGCAACCAGGAGCATTCGCTCCTGAAACTCCTCTTAGACAGAGATGCGGCCCCAGAACATTTGTGGGAGGCGGAATGAATTCGGGCTTTGTATCTAATCTCAAGTAGCACCAATACGATGCGTCGGGCAGTTCGTATACGACGTCGGCGATGCTAGAGCCGTCGCCGAGGAAATGATTGTGCAGATTATTTGGGTTCTTGGATGCTGCGGTGGCGACGTGGTGGAGCTGAGGCCGTTGGCGGGCGTCGCATCGCGTTGACGGTGGTGGCCATGATTTGGTGATGGCAGAAATGCTGCCGACCCTGAGGTCGTTAAGCAGCTGGTATGTGTATGTTTGGAGGTAGTGTGGATGGACGGAGGAATTAGTTGGAGGAAGCTCCGACCAAGGCCAGTGCTGTCGGCGACGCAATATGGCGGCGTCGTCGTCGGCTTCTTTTGTGATGGATGATTTCTTGGCCTTGATTTTTTTGGGTGCCATTGTTGCTGGTGATGAGAAGCAAGTTGGTGATATAAGAGATTAATGAATGTGGTGATGATGGGGGTTTGTATAGATAGGTGGCCTTGGAACGCAAGCTTGATCAATCAAAGTTGTACACATCTTATTATATTTGTATATGATTGATATGTGGCAATTATAGGGGTTTCGAGTTACTAAATATTAGGTATATATTTTTCTTATAAAAACCTTAACTTTTAAATCTTTAATATTCTTACATGTCGATTACAATAGAATATATAAGCCTAAAAAGCAGTAGAGGATCCAAAGTAATTTATTATATAGGAGAGAGTCCACTTACGTGGAAATATTTAAAAAAAATGGAGGATAGAGCTTGGGGTACAAGTATATATAGTTTATTCTTATATAGTTGTATTTATGCCTTTTTTTATATACACTAGCAAAATGTAGATTCATTCGCATGAAAAAAGATGTTTGCGTGCTAAAAGTTATTGTTATAGTAATTAGTAAAAACTTTCTATACATATAGGAATAATCTTCATATAATAATAAAAAGATTATAATCCCGGTTCTGGATAAGATATATTTAGAGTATATATTAACCACATATTATGCTAAGAGGGTGTTTGAGGGTAGCTTATAAGCTCTTTAAAACAGCTTATAAGTTGTTTAAGAGTTTATAAGCTGTTGCAAAGTGTTTAACAAAATAAGCTCCTAAACAGCTTATAAGATGTGAAAATAAGTTCCAACAGCTTATAAGTTCCCTAAAAATAAGTTGGTCAACCCTAACTTATTTTTTCATAAACTTATAAGTAACCATGAATTTACCAAAATAACCTTATTATTGTTCGTTATTTCCTACACATACACTATCAACTTCACATCTCGTCAATTTTATCTCTCTAACTCACGATTCTTTCTCTATCTTATAAGATCAATTATCCAAACACTTTAACAACTTATAAGCACTTGAGACATTACCTCTTATAAGTTCTTGAAACATCTTATAAGCTCTTGAAGCTTATAAGCTCTCTAAAATAAACTTAGCCAAACACCCCCTAAGTCTTATTTTTCTCGGTAAGATTTAAAGAATTTATATCTCCATGTAGTAATAAAAGACATTATATATAGCATACACTACAATAAGTTTGAGATGGTTATCGAAGATTAAAGTACATGTTTTAGTTAAATCTATTACATATAAAAAGGGGGTTTAATTTGCAGTCAATTGCAAATTCACTTGAGTGACAATTTTACAAATTTAGTTAATTTTTAGGTCATAATTTCTAAAAAAAAAAGAAATTGGCTTTCCTCGAAGTTGTATATAATCTCTAAGGGGATACGGAAGCTCAGCTCATAAAGTTCTTATTTTGTTAATAACTAATATTTTATTTGTAATACAACTATGAATTTTCAATATTTTACGTTTCACACACACACACACACACACACACATATATATATATATATATATATATATATATATATAATGGTTCATGTGAGAATGTAAATAATTTTAGAAAATAGGAATAAATATGTAAGTTTAGCATATCTTTCATATTTGTGCAAAGACCATCGTAATTACTACTATGTTATACGTATTAGTTTAGACATATTTCATCTCTTCAGTAGACATATGCTAAATATATTAGTTTAACACATCTTTCATTACAACAGAAGACAAGAAGAGTTCTAGTGTTGCACAATAATCCGTAGCACACAAAACACAAAATTGTAGCACAACCGAAATTAAATCTCAACCATTGATCCAGCGAATCAAAGGCCCAGATTCATTCCCATTTCCTACCAAATTACATTTCCTACCTGATCCATCTCCTATATATATATATATATATATATTATTGGCGCATAAATATATCAACTTTGGGCTCATTTTGGTTTTTCCCACGAACTTTAAAAATTATCACAAAATACATAAACTTAATCACTTTAGTGATTTTATCACGATTTCAAATTCATGTCAAATTAAATCTGACTTGATATTTCAAAAATTTACTATAGACAAAACGGTTAATTATATAAATGACATCATAGAGAGATGGCATAAAACATCGATGTTCTATCAAAATAAATCATATTTTTTTATTTCTAGGATTCATTGCAGCAACCTTCATTACAAAAATCATGTTTTCTCACTTGTTTCATCGTCTGGTTCTAGTTATGATCAAAACAATTGATATCATCTATCTACAATATCATTTATATCACTAACCGTTTTTTCTATATAACATAATAAAACTCTGTTTAGGAATAATTCTCTATAGTAATATTCTTCCCTCGTCCCAACACGTTGTAGAAATTATATCTTATATGCATAAGAATTTATGGCCTTATGCGTTTTTTGCTGCCATTGTTGATGGAAATGGAAGCTAATTTTGCAGGCTTGGGATATATGAGGAAGATGTATGTAACTGAACGGTAGATATTGCACAATAAGAATTTATTTTACCACAAGAATGGCTTTATTACAAATAGTTCGATTTCTCTATTACAATTTCGCGTAACTAATTTTCGTCGTCAAACATGAAATGCTACCACTTTCCATATCATATACCAACCAGCCACTATATGAGGCCTGAGTGAAATATATGCAATTTCCATTGCAACCAATTTCTGCTGCATCTGCGCAAAGAAACTCTGGATCCAAAAACAAGATTTTCCCTCCGATCCCTTCAGCCTTGACCCACTTAAGTCCATGTAAACAAAGACGAAAAACTTCAACACAATCCACAATTCCGAGAGATGTTTGATGAATAAGGAAAATTATAACGATTTCTCCTCCAATTTCAACCAAATATTCTTTGAAAAACCTGCAACTTAGAGATGGAACGGCCCGATTCGAGGCGGCGCCGATGATCGTGCAACGCGAGTCGATCATTTCAACGACCACAAGAGTTCCTTGCAAACTCAGCGCATATGTTTTTCCTTCACAAGAAACCGTGCCAGTGATTTCCATGCAATTTTTCTCGATTTTTTGAAATAGAGGATCTCGTCTGAGTCTAAACGGATCAGCTAAGTTGCACCCGTATTTGGCCAGTTCGAGTTGATTCATATTGCGATAGAACATCTGACCATTAACCCAGCTTTCAACTCTCTGAGCCGTGAAAGGACAGTCGCTGGAGAAATATTTGAAGTAGGCTGAGTCGTCCATGCGGAGGAGTCGGGGCGGCCGCTGTTCGCCGCCGCACCGGTTTGTCGTTGGGACCCACGATTTTGTGACCTCGCTGGAGTTGGACACGCAACGGAGAGTGTTTTTATTTCTGTTTTTGGGGAGTAATTGGAGTATTTGTTGGGTGAGTTGGAACCAATAATCGTTTTTGGTGTAGGTTTTGTTTTTTGACGGTTTTTTGGCCTTGTTTTTCTTTGCTGCCATTACTGATGAAGAAAAGAGAAAGCTAATATGCAGGCTTGGAAATTAGCTGATGAAGATGGTGGCGTTTTATAGGTAGCTAGCATCCTTGCTCTTCAAGTTCTATATCTTTAAAAATATTGCAAGTGGAGAATAATTGGACTCGGTGAATATTATTAATTAAAATATAGTTTTAAAAGTCTTATATATCCGTTGATCAATTATAAAAGATCTTGATATTATGAGATACAAGTAATTAAGATGTGGTGTGTATACAGTCAAGTCACCCTTGAGAAAATCAGACCGATCCAATCGATAAATGGATTGGTGGACTCATGCTGCAACACTTGGTTCCAAATTTAAATTTAATGTCATATATCTAAAATAATATCCTAAATTATCAAAACAAACATAATGATGATATTTTAATTTCCCAAATTTTCTATCGATATTTCCATATGATCATTTGTGAATAGAGAAAAATTATAGTTAATCTTAACATATAAATATTAATAAAAAATATAAAATATTATAACTTTATATAAACATTTTGAATAATTTGGTACCTATAACTAATTTTTCAAGTCCAACTCAAATACTTAACAATTAATAATTTTACTATCCATTCTATTAAAATTTGACAAAATTAAGTACCCGTAAAATTCTGAGCCGCTTCCATCCCTAAATCCAACAAAGAAAGACACCATATTTCCTTCTTCCCGTTGGTCTCCCTAATTATTTTAGGTAAAACATGAATAAAATCAGTGAATAGCTTTGCTCGGACTCTTTTTCTTCCTGAAACCTGAAAAATGGAGCTGGCTTCTGTTCCTCTCAGCTCAAACTACGCCGTTTCAGCTGTACGAACCGTCACCGCCAGAAGCTTCTCTCCGTCCCTCCCTACTTTCAGGGCCACCGTTCCGAAGATTTCTTCATTCCCTTCTATTTCTAAATCCAAAGGTATTCGTACCAGTTAATTCCTCATATTTCGCTTCTTCTTTTTCTCCGTCTGATTTTTGGTTGCGCAGGAAGTAACATTAATTTTTAATAAGCTGAAAAACATTTTCCAATGATAAGCTCCCTCTTGCTTTTCTTATCTTTTTGGGTTATAATTTTGAGAATTTTTGTAAATTGGATTGAATTTTGGCGCCAGCAGGCTTCTCTATTAGGCTTAACAGTTTTGGCCTAAATGAGTTTAGTCGTTGGTTAGAATAAAACATGGCAATGGTGGCGAGCTGGAGTTGATGAGTATGCATATTGGTTCCTGATATTTGAGTTATACAGTAAGTATTGAGTAGATACTTGATTCAAAATACTTGAGATAGAATTATAAAGTTTGATATTTTTTAAGTAGTTCTAGACCCAAGGGTTTTGTTGTAGTTAGAAGCAGGAAATTAAGATCATGAAGATTGAGTTAGAGGTCAGGAAATTGGGTCCTTGGCAATTGAGTATGAGTTTTCGAAGACAGATATCGAGGGGAAGAAAATTAGTCTAGTTTGTTGTCAACCTGATGTTGAAATTGTTTTCCTGATTGGATAAGTTAGGATGTGTTTGATGTGTATGGTCCGACTGAAAGAAGGGATGGTCATTCTTTTACCACCTGATTGGTTAATGCTAGTCTTCGAAATGAATGATAAAATGGTTGTTTATTTATCTTGGTGATCATGTTGAGTTTATGTGTAGCATGTTTGGAGGTGGGAAGCATCTTCATTGGTTTAGTTTGAAACTTTTAATCCCTTTGAATGTGTTTACCCATGATGTTCCCTCCTCAAGTATAGTCTACCTGAACTATGATCAAATATAAAGTTATGATTAAATTGATAATTCATCATGCTCAATGAGTTATGCGGATTGTAATATTTTTGAGTAAGGATATGAAGTGTGAAACGAAACATTCATTTTTTAGGATTTACTCCTCTTGAAATGCAGGCTTCCTCTTGCCACCGGAGAAATATAGGTGTTTGTCCAATGCTGCTGGTCTTGATAATGCAACAGCTGCAGGGAACATTTCATCTCAAGAACATGTGCCGTCTGCTGAGAAATGTATTCCAGAAGGTGGCGCTATTACTGAAAATGATGAAAACCACAAAGATAGGGATGTAAATAGTGATCAATTGGATGAGAGTAAAATGATTCGTATCTGCGACAAACTGATTGGAGTCTTTATGGTTGATAAGCCGGCACCAACTGATTGGAGAAGATTATTAATTTTTAGCAAGGAATGGGACAATATTCGACCCCACTTCTACAACAGATGTCAGCACCGAGCAGATAGTGAGAGTGATCCGGGAATGATGCATAAGCTACTTCGCCTTGCAAGGAAGCTGAAAGAGGTACAATTTTGTTTTTGTTTTTTTATAACAAAATGGACATGAATGGGTTGTACAAGATCTATATTTGTTTTTTGTTTTCTTAGAATGATCTAAATATCCATAAAGTAACTAGGATCATTTTTATATTTTTGGGCTAACCAAGGTTTTGTTCCTTCTACATTGTAGTTTTGCTCGAGTATGTTTGTCTTGTACTCTTTGGTGGACTATCTTTAGTTCATTTTGGGAACTGACCTAAATTTCCATCTAGATTGATGACGATACCCAAAGGCATAATGAGCTGCTTGATGCAATTAGAAAGTCACCGTCTGAGGTTGGTGAAATTGTAGCTAGACGGCGTAAAGACTTCACGAAAGAATTCTTTGTTCATCTTCACACTGTGGCAGAGTCATACTATGACAATCCAACAGAACAAAATGGTGAGACTTTTTGTTATTTCATGCGAAGTATTTTACAACCTTTGTTTTATTATTAATTGACTAGTTTCCTGGTATTATGAAGGATAAATCTTAAATGACAAGCATTTGATTTCCTGAATAAATCCTGTTAACATTTATCTTCTTTTTTTTATGACTAGCGGTGGCAAAGATTGGGAATACATGCATAGCTGCTATACAAGCATATGACACTGCAACAGAAAGTATAGAAGCGCTAAATGCTGCAGAGTTGAAATTTCAAGATATCATTAACTCTCCATCTGTAGATGCTGCTTGCCGGAAGATTGACAATTTGGCTGAAAAAAATCAACTAGATTCAGCTTTAGTCCTCATGATTACAAAAGCTTGGTCTGCTGCCAAAGAGTCGACCATGATGAAAGATGAGGTATCTTGTTAGCTTAGATACATCATACATCATTTTGTTACGTTTAGTATACCTACATATTGGGATAGCTAATATAGAGATAGTCAACACTAGAGACAAATGAGTAGTGTAGGATTATCACTATATTGATCTTAAACAGAGATTCAGTCATCATGTTTACTGGCTTGCATATTTATAGCTCGTCTAAACCTAGTTGGTCTACAGATGTGAGAGTTGAAGCCTGTTTTATAATGTAATGTTGATCATTTGGAGGTTATCAATTAGTGAGCTTGCTTAGTACGGTGCAGCTGCAGCCTGCAGTATTCATTTAATGTATGGCTTATTTTGCTGTTGCATCGGCAACCCAGAGATAACTTTCACTAACTGTTTTCACTTCTCCTCCCAGGTGAAAGATGTATTGTATCATTTATACAAAACATCTAGAGGTAATCTCCAGAGGCTTATGCCTAAAGAAATCAGGATAGTCAAATATCTACTAACAATCGAAGATCCTGAAGAGCGCATGAGTGCATTAAAAGATGCTTTCACGCCAGGGGAAGAACTTGAAGGAATGGATGTCGACAGCCTCTATACGTATGCATTTTAACCGAAATCCCGCTTCTCTGTTCTCATGTAGTAATTCTATGACCTTGTGGATGTTGCACTAGTATTTCTGGTCTAGAAAACTCACAATGACATGCTCCTTTTATTTTTGTTTTTCTTTTCTTCCTCACAAGGGAGTCGGGGGCCATTACTCCCCTTCATCCTCAACTTATTTCACATGACCAAAAATTCGTGATTCTGACAGAACGCCGGAGCAGCTGCATACTTGGATTGGTGCTGTGGTTGATGCATACAATTTCAGTAGAGAGGGCACCCTCGTAAGAGAAGCCAGAGACATGATGAACCCAAAGGTTATCCAGAAATTGGAAGAGTTAAAGAAGGTCATCCAAGATAATTTCATGTGATGTTGTATGCTTTTCGAGTTCTCTTACTATCTCGCTCCAGCACGATGTCCCTGTGTAGCAAATGTGACGTGTCTCGAGTAGCTCGAGCACGAGTACAATGAAATTCTTTACACCAGTTTCTTCATGTGCAAAGCTTGATAGGTATATACTTATATAATTTGGTATGCGCCCGGCATGGCAGGATGCTTTGAGGAATGGGAAGAAGACTACACGGAGCCTACTGTAAATTGGTTCTGTTACAGCCGGTTTTCAAGATAATTCGGTTATTTTGATTCGGTAGTTTTTTGGGTAAAACCGCCCAAATTAATAGAATCAGTCCTACACTGAGTGCATGGTTTAGGTGTGATGTGAAGTGAGTGAAATTACAATTGACTCGTTAGGCTATTCTTGCAATTCTGTATGGTAAATGATACTCCCTCCGCCCCGCTTAAAGTGTCCAATTTCTTTTGGGCATGTGTATTTAGGAGAAAGATATAAAATAGTTAAAGTGTTAAAAAGTAGGTAGGGTTTACACTTTTTGAATGGATAATTATTTCCTAAAATGGAATGAGACATTTGTAATAGGACAACTCAAAAAAGAAAGTGAGACATTTTAAATGGGATAGAGGGAATATTTTTTATTGTAGAAAGAATAATTGAAAAAGCTATGAGGATTGATTTACCGTTTCAATGTCCGTAAAAGATTATATTTCTTGAATAATATCTCTTATTTTGCAGGTTTAGATGAATATATTTTACAAAAATTAAAAGAACACGATAGCAAATTATACATTTAGTTGGAGTTTCTAATATGTGTTAGGAGATGGGTGTTGGATCGTAATACGATTATGTATCGATATAATTATGAAGAGTAATTGTAAAATAATTATAAACATATATCCATTATGCAAGTTTGATAACATTTTCATTTTTTTGCAAATACATATCAATTCTTTTAAAAATTTTGTGATTGGGAGTTCTACAATTTTTCTAGTGATAGAAAGATGACTTGGATGTTCATGTGGATCGAAAAAATGATGTTTAATCTAGTTTTGTGCCGTTTTCTATGTTTATCGGTGTACCGATTGCTCGTCTCTTTGTTCGCTTAACATTTATTTTTGTAAAAAATAAAAATTAATTATGTTCATTGATGATGGTTCATAGGATTGCGGATCAAAAATTGGGAAATACATGCCGAACCGTACAAGACCGCATGCTGCAAGCACGTGGCTGGGGCACGACGCCAATGGCCCCGCACACGAGCTCACGCACGATAGTGTCTCACTAGCGCCAACAACGTGTCCCAACACTCGTGCCACCTTCACCTCACACCAGCCGGTGCGCTGGCTGGCAGCTAGTACTGCCCAGACAGCGCCCGGACCTTGTTCCCCTTCTGCATAGCATGCGGGAGCGCTGGTGCCCAGCTCCCGTCTGCGACCACGTCCGTCTCCATCCGTGTTCTAGGGTGCTCTCGTGCTAGCAGATCAGCCAGTGCTCCTGGGTGCCCCTCCTGTATCATGTCGGCCGCTAGGTGCCCATTCTGCCGAAGTCATGCCCAACACGTAGGGGTGAGCAAAACCGAATCCAAACCGAATAACCAAACCGAACCGTAATAATTTGGTCGGTTTGGATCGGTTTTTAAAAACTTTGGTTCGATTTGGATGCAAAAAATGAAAACCGAACTTTTTTCGGTTCGGACCGAACCGAACCGAACCAAGTTTATATATATATATATATATATATATATATATATATATAACTAACTAAAATATTAAAATATTAAACCCTATTAAATTAAAATTAAATTTATATATATATATATATATATATATATTAAATTAAATTATCAAAAGTTCGGTTAACCAAAAACCGAAGTTTAAAATTCGGTTCGGTTCGGTTTGAGTAAAAATTCGGTTCGATTCGGTTGAAATTTTTGAACGATTCGATTTTTTCGGTTTTGGATTTTCGGTTCGGTTTTCAACCGAACCGACCGAATGCTCATCCCTACCAACACGCACTCTGGCTTCCCGCGAGCGCTGGGTGGAGCTTCTCAAGCCGGATTTGGAAAGCTTTTAGTGCCTTTATAGAGGAAAAAAACAACCGCCTCAATTAAAACTAGTCTCGACACGTAGTTTTCACAAATTTTTAATTCTTTATCTTTTCTTGTACTCAGATTAACATTTTGGAATGACTATTCTACATTGTCGGACGACGATTCTTCAGTGATTGGTTGTAAGCATTTCTTTATGTTATGTCTATATATATGTATTTAGGATGATTTATTCCGCGAGAATGAATAATGATTTGTCTTACTAAAATATATATATATATATATATATATATATATATATCAATTAATACATAAATTTTAAAGGTTGCGTCACGGTGGACTCGAACCCGAGACCTTTGGCTTCAGGCATTAACCACTCTTCCACTAGGCCAACACACACACTCTTACTAAAATATATTTGTTTTAGGGTTTGTTGATCTTGAATTGTGATTGATATGCCGATGGTTTAATTAAGCCCTTCCATTTGATTGATCTTTTCGTGATTTATAGTAGACATGCTTGAATGAATAGTCCATTGTGATGGTGTGCTTAGGATTGAATGTGAATGAATGCACGAGCTAAATCGTTGTTGATTGTGAGTTTGATTGTGAATAAATGCAAAAGCTAATTTATCATCGAGTGAGTAATATATCGGGTTTGGTTATTGCTATTGTTTGCATGTGTATTTGATTGTTGTTTCTTGATTGATGATGAATGGGGTCGAGAGATGATTTTGTTATTGATTGTATGTTTCACGTAGAGAAGGTCGAGAGATGAATGTGTGTGAAATAACACGATATCGGGAGATGAGTTTGAGCTAAATACTAGAACTTAGAACTAGACTTAATCGGAAGCGCATAGTCTAGGTGTTAATCTACTG
The DNA here is from genome assembly GCA_036937905.1 of Salvia rosmarinus. Lineage (NCBI taxonomy): Eukaryota > Viridiplantae > Streptophyta > Magnoliopsida > Lamiales > Lamiaceae > Salvia > Salvia rosmarinus. The sequence continues at coordinate 5,440,908 of CM072813.1, forward strand.
GGGTAATTTGATTCACTTAAGCTTTTTATGAACATGAGAGCTAGTGACTATGTGTAAAGTGAGATGGTTGTGTGAGTAGTTTGATTGTGCTTGTGTATTGGTTGCTGGCTAGTTGATCGCGAAGATATAACCTTATACCCGTCTCACTTCCATGAATTTGCCCTGTCTACTGTTGTTCTAAGTTGTTTTCCTTTTCTCATTTCTTTTTTCCATATATACCTTCTTCCTATCTCCTGACTAGAGTATTTGAGTTCGTGTATGACATAGAATTTGGAGCCATGTGAAGTCTTCCTTGAAAATACGACTTGAGTCAACTTATCGCTCCTACTTTGACCTCATCCTCTTGTGAGCATCACTTTAGGTGCACTTTTAGGCCGAACAGATGACGCAAACCAACGTGGACTATTCGGTAGAGGATAACGATGTCGTTTAGTGTACAATTGAATTGAGTACAAAATCTAAATGTATAATACTTGAATCTTATCAATTTTGTGTTTAATTGCACATTGTATAACATTGTTTATTCATTCTCTACCTTATTTCAATATGTGCTAGCACCCACATGACCACATCATTTTTTCAGTCATAAAAAAAAATAGGAAGTCTCAATTGCAAAAATTATAAAAACTTAGTATTTATATACAAATATTTAAAAGTAAAATTAAAATTGTAGAATGAGTATAAGTTCCTAATTTATTTTACAATTAAATATACTATAAGGTATAGGTATATATGGGGTATACAAGTTTTTTTCAATTAAATACACCAAAAGATATGAACACTGTACAATATACCTTTGAGATGAGATGTGAAAGAAATTGTTGTCAATGGCACATCTTTTAGCATTTTAACCATAATTTTGACTGTTAATATGTAAGTCTTGTAATGGTAACGAAGAGGTATTATGGCATTAAATTAATAAATTTAATGTTATTCCGGTCAAATATTGATAAATCTAGTGTATGCTAATATACGAGATTTACGCAAAGCAGTAAAGAACACCAAGACTTTTACGTGGTTCGATCCAAATAAGATCTACGTCCACGGAGGAGTGATTCCTCAATACTTTCACTATGATTTGATTACGATGAGTGTAGCTAAAAGCTCTTAGTATTCAACAAGTTGCTAACCCTTCTACCTTCGATCTAACTCCTATTTATACATATCGAGGAGCACTTAGGCGGGATCGATCCTCCCATGTAGGGACTCTTCCTCTCGCATGTGGGGACTGCCTCTCGCCCATGGGACTCTTAGCCTTCCACCAGGGACTCTTAGCCTTCCACCGTAGGGTGGCGTCGATTAGGGTTTGGAGGCTGGTTGGGGCTTAGAGGATGGGCTCGCTTAACCGCGTGGGCGTTATTAACCCGTGCCCACTCGTTTGGGCTGTCGGTGGGCTGGCGGTTGGGCCATATCCCATCATAGCCCCCCCCAAATAGTCGAGTATGCCGTGCAGGGTGAGGTGAAGAATGCGCTTTGTCGAGGTGGGATGTTGCTCGGCTGAGGTTGTTTGTCGAAGGTTTTTCGATCTCTTTGATGTCAGGGTTTGATCGGTTCGCCTGGATCCGAACTAAAGTAGACGGTTTGCCGTTCTGGACCGAATCGGACTGTGTGCCATGTTCCAAACTGAGTCGCTCGAAGTTGGATGGCGATGTCCGTCAGGAGAATGCCGAGGTGGCGAAGGCGGTCATGCATCTGGAGGCCGAGATGGGGTCCGAACTGAGTTTGATGGTCTGGCGTTCTGGGCATGCGCCGCTTGTCGAGGACCGAGCTTAGTGGGTCGACCTTCTGGAGGTCTGACGCCTATTTGAAGGATGCCGAGGTCCGACCTGAGCGGCGCCGCCTTCTGGAGGATGCCGAGGACCGACCTGAGTGGCACCGCCCTTCTGGAGGATGCCGAGGTCCGAGGTGGATCGCGATATCTGGCTGGGCAGCGAAGTCGCTTGGGAGGGCGACGCCGAGGTCCGGAGTCAGAGTGATGATTGCACGATTAGACCGGTTGTGTCAGCGCGTCCTTGATCACGTCATACGCGCCAGACGGTTGGTAGGCGCTCGAAACATGTGCGCACGTCTAATCCACGACAAATCACAATTAGCCACGTGGGAAGTTGAAACGGCAGGTTTGGGCGCCTCTCTGTACTATAAATAAGCCCGTAGAAGGAAACTATTCATTTCCTTCTTCATTTGCCTCGAGAAAATCTTGACGTTCGAATTCTTCGAGCTCGTTGACGAGCAATTTCTCACTCACCAAAAAAGTAAGTATGACTTGACTTCTCCTCTACGTCGGTTCTTCCCATTCTTCTTTTACCACGATAGCGAGATAGAGATAAAGGATTATATGTGTCATAACCTTGTGGGTAGATCTTTAGGTATCAGCGCTAGGGTTCCGTTGATTTCTTCGGTCTGGGATAAGTATAAGGTTAGGGATGCCGTATCATCTCTGACCATTGACGACGTGATTAGAATAGTGTCACGACCCGACTATTTAATTACTTAATTAACTAAATAATCAAGCTGTGACTGGTTTAATTAACGATAATCTTTCAATAAAAGCGTGGTTTAGATAATAAGTTTTGGAAACAAACGGACAATATAACGTTTGTAAATAGAGTACGCCAACCTGCAATCAGAAAATATCCAACTACGACAATTATCAAAATGAGGACACACCTCACACCATATACATATAAAAGTTTTCAAATAGTTACATGGTTTATCAAAAGTGCGGTTTCAAAGTTTCAGGTTCGATGGCGGAAGATCAATGAATATCATGTGTGAAGACATGATATTCGGACATATCAAACAAAGTAAAAGATCAAACGATATCTCATTCGGTTTTCACCCACACCTCCTTCATACTCAACTGCATAATAAAAACATTTTGGAGGGCATGAGTGCGAGAAAGTACTCGATGGATAATGCCAATATATTTTTCAAAGTTAAACATTTTGTTCGAAAACCTTTCTTTCTAATAGCGATTCATAAGGCGATTGATCGATGATTCATAAGAAAACTTTCACATAATATTATGTCACCACACTTTATTTTGAAACATACCGGCATAACATACCGAGTTGGTCCGAAGGATAGCAACTACGGTCATACCTATCTACGTCATACGGTAAAGGGAAGTAGGCCTCTCCAATACCATGGCGGCCTACATTTGCAAGCTCACGACCATCTACACATGCGATAATAACATTTTCCTACCGTAGATAGGTAATTGCCGTCATACCCACAATGTGGTAAAACATTCATTTTCAACATATTCATCATGTGGTGATTGAATGTTTTCATAATAAAACAAGTTCATAACATAAATTCTTTTGCTTCAAAATAAAGTTGAGAGATTACCCACGATGGCGTTCACTCCAATCGTTCGATTCTTCGTTCTTTACTTCCCGATTCCCTCCGCTTGATCCTTATAACATAAGATAATTATTGACTTTAGCAATCTTTCTTACTTATTTATACTATTAGTGATCAAGTAATACCTAAAACGTCTTATGCATATCAAATTCTACCGAAATTTCGGCAGCGTAACATCTGTAATATGTATAGCCCAAACACACCAAACTACACCAATCTTATCCCAAACTCCTCAATATCATCATCATATTATCAAACATACACTTAAGAACCTTATCTGAAGACTAATATCTTGCAATTCAACGTTAATCGCCTAAGGCGATTCAACTATACATATATATATACATTTCAATATTTTTAGTATATTCAACCCATTAAACATCAAATATCATATAATCATACTTAATTAACGTCATTGATCATTATTTCATGATCCATTCAATTATAGATCAATTATATCACATATGAACATAACTTTAAACCTAAACTTTAATTTTTGTAACTTTTGATATCTATGTCCAAAAATTCCCATAAATTCTATTTAGACCTTATATTTATCATAGATCTCAAATATCAACTCAATTCCATCAAATAAAATCAAGAAATCATAGATCATGCCTTCCCCTTCATTTTCGAAATTTTTGAACATAATGCATATGATTAAATTAAATTCCTATAAATTCATTTTATACATTATTTATATCCCTAAGCATGAATATCATGTCAAATTCATCAATAAAAATTAAAATCATCAAGTTCATGTGACTTGTGATTTTCGAAAATTTAAAAATTTAATTAACATGATTTAACTTTTAATTTCTTTAATCATATGATGTTTATAAGCATACTTAAACATATATCTAAGCTTAATTCAATCATATCATAACATAGAAATCATATTCAAAAATTAGGGTTTCATGATCAAACTTTAATTTTAGAATTTCATGAATTCAAGGTATTTAATTCCATAACATATGTTAATCTAACTCCATAAACATAATTAAATCAACACATATAACAAAATTTAAACAAATCAATCATAATCACATCCCATAATTTTCGAAAACTTTAAGGATATAAAACATGATATTCATCAATTTAATTTATGTAAACTTTGCATAAATGAAGTAATTACCTTGGTAGGAGAAATTTTTCTTTAATTCCCAAGTCTAACTTTGTGTTAAATGTGAAGATAAAATTTTGTAGGTGAAGTGTGTGTGTGTCGTGTGTTTTGTAGAGAAAATAGGGAAGAAGATGATTTTATTCATGTATTATACTTCTAGATGTTTAATTTAAATTTCATGTGCATTTATGTAAAATTTCAAGATAATAATACACAAATTTCAAAAATATTATAAATGCACTCTTAACTTTGCTAATTCCAACTTTAGTGTAATTTAATTAATAGGATTATATTTCAAGTAAATTATAAAATCTAATATAACTTATATTCATGATTTAATTTAGATTCATATAGCATAATTTAAATCACTTTATTTAATAAAATTCAATTCATTATTATAATACTTCTTAAATTTCAAAATTACATAAATAATTTCTTTAATCATTAGTTATTAATAAAACAAATTTATTCAAGACTTTACTATCTTAAATAATATTTTATCTCATTTTATAAGAAAAATACATGCAAAAATAATTAATGCAATTCATAGCATGATTTCTAATTTATAGCATTTTTCATACCAACATTCATTTATAATCACAAAATTCACATTTTATCACAATTAAACTCATTTCTAATAATTCTCTACATTTTCGATTCCATATAATTAAATCTTAAATTAATCAATTCTTAAGGCTTAAATAGCTTTTAAGCCTTTAATAATATTAATTAAACCTTACTAATTACTATAAAATTTTAGGCTACTACATTCCTCCCTTAAAGAAATTTAGTCCCGAAATTTTCGTACCTTATTAAATAAGTCGGGTACTTTTCTATCATTTGATCTTCCAATTCCATGTGACTTCTTACGGACCATGATGTTTCCATTGAACTTTCTAAAGGAATAACTTTATTCCTTAACCACATTCTTTTCGGTCGAGAATGCTTTCGAGCCCTTCTTCATAACTTAAGTCGACATTAGGAACTATTTCATCATAATGAAGAATATGTTGTGGATCATATACATACTTTACGGTGAGATACGTGAAAAGCGTCATATGCGTTAGCGAAGTTTGGAAGCAACGTTAACCTATAGGCTACTGAGGCCCAATCCGTTCCAATATCTCATAAGGTCGAAATGCGGGTTTAAGTTTCCTTTTATTCCAAAGCGGTGAACTCCTTTAGTTGGGAAACTTTAAGAAAGACCTTGTCCCTATTTCAACTTCATTACATGCGGCGATGATCGACATAGGACTTTTGTCGGTCTTGAGCTTCTTTCATTCTTTGTTTTATTTGTCGTACAATTTGAACCATTTCTTCATTGCTTCGGGCGAGAATCTTCCGTTCTCCTACCTCGTCCCAATACGGAGGTGATCTGCACTTTTACCATAAAGTGCTTCATAAGGTGCCATACCGATCGTAGCTTGATAACTGTTGTTGTAAGCAAATTCTATCGGGGTAGAACTTGTTCCCATTGATCTCCCGATCTAGCACTATAGTTCGAGCATATCCTCCAAGGTGCGAATTGTTCTCTCGGTCGACCGTGCATGCGGGGATGAAAAGCGGTGCTAAAATTTAACCGAGTGCCCAATTCTTTTTAAAAGTAGTCCGAACCGAGAGGTGAATTTGGCATCACGATCCGAGATGATTGAGATCGGCACTCCATGTAGCCGAACAATTTCCGAACATAAATCGTGCTGACTTATCTGCTCCATACGTTATCGAATTGGAATGAAATGGCGCTCTTGGTTAATCGATCAATGATTACCCATATGGCGTATTTCCTCGTCTAGACTTGGGTAAACCAATTACAAAATCCATAGCGATGTGATCCCATTTCCATTCGAGCACTTGAAGAGGTGTAACTTTCCGTATGGTCTTTGATGCAAAGCTTTTACTTGTTGGCACGCTAAACACCGTTCGACGTGGGAGACAATGTCTTGTTTCATCCCGTCCACACAAACTTTTGTTTAAGATCACGGTACATCTTCGTACTTCCGGGATGTGCAGCATCTGGAACCTTATGAGCTTCATTCAAAATTTCATTTTCAATTACGTATCGTTAGAGTGCGTATATGCGATTACCAAACATAATCGCATTATCCCCACTTCATGATATTCGGAAAATTTCCCATTCGAATCTTTGCTCGTAGAGTTTCGAGTTGTTTATCTCTTCTTTGCGCTTGATGTCGAGCTCTCAAATCCGGAAGTACCATCAATGACGCTACAATTCCTTGAATATTTCGGGAGGTAACACGGTTTCGACTTCATTCTCTCGAACTCTTTTAATAATTCTCCTTGATCCGTTAAAGAGTTCCTAATTTCTCGACTTTTCCTACTCGGGCGCGCCTACGACATTAGCTTTTCGGGATGATACTTGATCTCACAATCGTAGTCTTTGACCAGCTCGAGCCATCTTCGTTGTCGCGTATTCAAATCTTTTGTTCAAAGAAATACTTCAAACTTTTGTGGTCCGTGAAAATCTCACATCTCGATCCGTACAGATAATGTCTCCATATTTTCAATGCATGGACCACTGTTGCGAGCTCCAGATCGTGAGTAGGATAATTGTGTTCGTGAATCTTCAACTGTCGTGAAGCGTATGACCACCTTTCCTTCTTGCATTAAAACGCATCCAATTCCATTTCTCGACGCATCCGTGTATATGGTATAATCTTTCTCTGGATCAGGTATAGTTAAGATAGGAGCGTTGGTCAGTCTTTCTTTGAGTTCTTGAAAACTGTCTTCGCATTCCGGGTCGATGAAATTTTACCCTTTCTTCAACAATTGCGTCATTGGCTTAGCAATTTTAGAAAATCCTTGATGAATCTTCTATAATACCCAACTAAACCCGAAAACTACGAATCTCATTTGGAGTCGTGGGTGACTTCCACTCTGACTGCTTGGACTTTGGCGGGGTCCACTTTAATTCCTCTGCCGAGACTATATGCCCTAAGAAATTTACTTCTTTCACCAAAATCACACTTGCTTGAACTTGGCATATAATCTTTGTGCCTTAGCTTTTCAATACAATTCTCAAATGCTCTTCGTGTTCTTGTTAGCTCTTTGAATAGATTAAAATATCATCGATAAACACTAATCTGAATTTATCGAGATATTCATGGAATACACGATTCATGAGATCCATGAACACAGCTGGAGCATTGGTTAGTCCAAACGGCATGACTACAAATTCGTAGTGTCCGTATCGGGTCCTAAAAGCGGTTTTCGGTATATCTTCGGGTTTTATCTTCACTTGATGGTAACCCGATCTTAGATCGATTTTCGAAAATACCTTTGCTCCTTTCAATTGGTCGAACAAGTCGTCAATTCGAGGAAGCGGATATTTATTCTTCAATGTCACCTTGTTCAATTCTCGATAGTCGATGCACATTCTTAAGGTGCCGTCCTTCTTTTTGACGAATAACACTAGTGCTCCCCAGGGTGATGCGCTTGGTCGAATAAATCCTAAGTCCAAAAGTTCCTGTAATTGGACTTTCAATTCTTGCAGTTCTTTAGGGGCCATCCGATCGGTGCTTTGGAAATGGCGCGGATCACGGCTCGAGATCGATCGCGAAATCGATTGTCGATCGGCGGTATCTTGGGTAATTTTTAAAATACGTCGGATATTCTCGAACAACCGGTACATCATCAATCTTCCTATTCTTCTTGTCTTCCTTGCTTAGGCATACAAGATAGGCATGATTTTCGTTACATCTTATCAACTTTTCTGCCTGCAAAGCTGATATCACAGGCACCCTTCTTCTTCTCTCATCGATTCCATAGAAGCACGTGGGTTCTTTTCCTGGTGGTTGAAATCGATTTCTCGTTGTTCTAGCGAATCGTTGCGAAATTCTCCGTTAACCAATCCATACCCAAGATAATATCTACGTCCCACATGCATAAGAGGCGTAATGATTCAGTTTTTAACCGAAGCGATCCTAACTCAAATTCTAAGTTAGGACATACTTTATCAACTATTGTCGCCCCACCTATCGGAGTGAGCACTTTGAAACCTACTTCAGATGATTCTACGGGAAGTTCAAGATTATCTACACATGCTGTAGAAATGAAGGAATGCGATGCTCCCGTATCAAACAAAACTATAACAGGTACACCTTTTAACTGGGCCATACCTGTCAGGTTTCCCATACTCTTCTCTGGTTGCTTCTGTTTTAAAGCATACGCCTGTTGATGTTGAGGTTGAACTTGTAGAGATTGAGATGGCGTCTGCTGAGCTGAAGCCTCTGGGATTGCAGTCATTTGCGGTGGAGGAAGTTGATAGCGAGGCGGTTGTGGATATCCTGTCATTGCTTTCACAGTCTGAACGGGTCGCGAAGATTTTCCTCTTTCTCCTCTCCCGGCCACATTACATGCGTATGGACGAGCGAAGCAAAGTGACCGTATTGCCCACACGAATAGCAAGTGTTACTCCCACTCCGACATAAACCGAAATGTGTACGGTTGCATTGAGGGCACATGGGTGGTCTTATCGATTACGAGAAAAGAGTGGTTGTCCGGTGGTCGGTGATCGGAATGATCTCGGCCCGTGGAGCTCTGCCTTTAAAGCGGTCTTTGCTTGAATTTCCTCGCATCTCCCATTTCTTTTTCCTTTATATTTTTGTTCCATTTGGGAGGATTTTGTTGGTATAATTCCTTGTGGTACGCCAACATTAGTCTCGTGACATGCTTTTCACTTGAATCTCCATTTCCATGTCCAGCATTGCGGTTAAGAGTTTCTGCGTAAGACATGGGTGGTTGAGCGACTAAAATAATTCGGTTCGGTCGTAATCGAGCGAAACATCTCGACCATCTTCTCATCTGTTTCTACTTTATAAGGTGCATATCGGGATAATGTACAAAATTCCGGTCGTACTCCATACGCTCCTATTACCTTGTTTCAAATTCATAAATTCAATTTCCTTCGCCTCCTATAGCTTGAGGAATGAACTTAGCATCTGATTCTTCCTTGAACTGTTCCCATGTAAAGTTCGCCAATTGCTCGGGGTGAGGGTTTTACTGCTGGCCTCCCACCGAAATCTGCAGTCCTTTCATCGAAAAATTTATGCACTGACAAACATTCTTGATCGTTGCATTCCAAGAACTTAAAGATTCTCTCAATAGTTCTTACCCACTCTTGACTTGGCGGGACTACCACTCACTGTGAAGTTAGGTGGGTTTAACGAAGAAAGAGTTACGAAATTTTTCGATTTGGTGGAGAGGGTTCACGATTTGGAAAGTTACGAGGTGTTGCTTCACTATCTCTTTCTTCCAAACTTGTATTTCTTCTTCTTGGAGCATACTAATACCAAAGAAGAATATTATTGTCCAACGATTGATAAGATATCACAACAAGGAAATAAGGTTTCAAATTATAGTAAAGCGCAATCATCACAAGATTTAAGGACCCAACAACATGAGAAACAACAAAGATATCGACATATTATAATTTACAAAACAACAACAAAATAAGCGACATGTTATAGGTTACAAAATTGCCTCGGTGAGGACTTTTACAAAATAAGTTAGTTTCAACGATCTTGGTGGTAGTTACGCCTTGCCATTCTAACTATCCTACCTAGCTTTAAACATATTTCTCTTATCTATCTATGTCTTCATCGTGGTCTTCCTCGGGGTCCTCTTGATTCCTCTTACGGCTCTTCTTCCTTTTATCTTGGGAGTATGAGCATGATCGGTGGTGAGTGGCCTCTCTCGGCAAAAGAAGGAAGGATCGGATAAAGAGGGCATTTCACCAACAGCTATAGGTCTCAAATAAGAAGTGCGGATAGTGGTTGTTCAAATTCTGGGCTACCTCGGTGGAAGACATAATTAAAGGTATTTCGGGAAGAGGAGATAAAGGTGGTGAAGGAGTTTTTAGTGCAAATGGTCATTCAAGCAGATCTAAGTCATCTAGGGTCCACCGAGGTCCAGAGGAAAAAACTATCGCTATCGAGCAGGACTCAGAAGTAGGACTAGAAATGACAACCTCACGAAACATAGGTTTAATTTCTCCCATTTTTGGATGAAGAAAATCATCTAGAATTTGATGAACTGCTGGAATAAATTGATCAAAAGGACGATATGGTAACTCTGGGGGATCTCCTATTTTTCGATACTGCTTTTTGATAAGATCTACAAATCGATCGAGATTACGATGATTCGCACTCCATATCAATATGTACATAATTCAAAGCCATTTCGGATGCCCATCCCCGCCAAGAAGGAGGTAAAGCATTAACCAATGCGAGAAGTCCATCTAACTCAGTCACTGCACTCTTTAAAACTGATCTCCACAGCATCATAAACTGTTTGAGAGCAAATGGCAGATGCTGCTCCTCTCTGATTCTAAAGGAAAAGAAACTATCGATGCTACCTAATCCAGTCGGCCTATTATCAACATTCTTTCGAGCAACAGCCTTCCTCCGTACCATCCTATAGTCAAATATAACTTTTATACTAATTAGAAACAGCATAATCACATATCATTTATTTTCACACATACCATCTAATAATGTTCAACATAATCACCTTTCATTCAAATATACACATCACTTACAGCTTACTTTACGGTTGGTGAAGAGATGGTGGAACATCTTGAGCCTTTACCAACGACTCGAAGGTTTACAAGAGGTTGGCTCGAAAGAAAGAAAATTCTGAGGATCATAGCGAAACAATGCTCTGATACCACTCTGTCACGACCCGACTATTTAATTACTTAATTAACTAAATAATCAAGCTGTGACTGGTTTAATTAACGATAATCTTTCAATAAAAGCGTGGTTTAGATAATAAGTTTTGGAAACAAACGGACAATATAACGTTTGTAAATAGAGTACATGACTGCAATCGAAAAATATCCAACTACGACAATTATCAAAATGAGGACACAGCCTCACCATATACATATAAAAGTTTTCAAATAGTTACATGGTTTATCAAAAGTGCGGTTTCAAAGTTTCAAGGTTCCAGTAGCGGAAGATCAATGAATATCATGTGTGAAGACATGATATTCGGACATATCCAAACAAAGTAAAAAGATCAAAACGATATCTCATTCGGTTTTCACCCACACTCCTTCCATACTCAACTGCATAATAAAAACATTTTGGAGGGCATGAGTGCGAGAAAGTACTCGATGGATAATGCCAATATATTTTTCAAAGTTAAACATTTTGTTCGAAAACCTTTCTTTCTAATAGCGGTTCATAAGGCGATTGAATCCGATGATTCATAAGAAAACTTTCACATAATATTATGTCACCACACTTTATTTTGAAACATACCGGCATAACATACCGAGTTGGTCCCGAAGGATAGCAACTACGGTCATACCTATCTCGTCATACGGTAAAGGAAGTAGGCCTCCTCCAATACCATGGCGGCCTACATTTGCAAGCTCACGACCGTCTACACATGCACGATAATTAACATTTTCCTACCGCGAGATAGGTAATTGCCGTCATACCCACAATGTGGTAAAACATTTTTTCAACATATTATCATGTGGTGATCAAATGTTTTCATAATAAAACAAGTTCATAACATATCATAAATGTTTAGCTTGAAATAACTTTGAGAGGCATTACCCACGATGGCGTTCACTCCGATGCGTTCGATTCTTCGTTCTTTACTTCCCGATTCCCTCCGCTTGATCCTTATAACATAAGATAATTATTGACTTTAGCAATCTTTCTTACTTATTTATACTATTAGTGATCAAGTAATACCTAAAACGTCTTATCATATCAAATTCTACCGAAATTTCGGCAGCGTAACATCTGTAATATGTATAGCCCAAACACACCAAACTACACCAATCTTATCCCAAACTCCTCAATATCATCATCATATTATCAAACATACACTTAAGAACCTTATACAAGACTAATATCTTGCAATTCAGCGTTAATCGCCTAAAGCGATTCAACTATCATATATATATACATTTCAATATTTTTAGTATATACAACCCATTAAACATCAAATATCATATAATCATACTTAATTAACGTCATTGATCATTATTTCATGATCCATTCAATTATAGATCAATTATATCACATATGAACATAACTTTCAACCTAAACTTTAATTTTTGTAACTTTTGATATCTATGTCCAAAAATTCCCATAAATTCTATTTAGACCTTATATTTATCATAGATCTCAAATATCAACTCAATTCCATCAAATAAAATCAAGAAATCATAGATCATGCCTTCCCTTCATTTTGAAATTTTTGAACATAATGCGTATGATTAAATTAAATTCCTATAAATTCATTTTATACATTATTTATATCCCTAAGCATGAATATCATGTCAAATTCATCAATAAAATTTAAAATCATCAAGTTCATGTGACTTGTGATTTTCGAAAATTTTAAAATTTAATTAACATGATTTAACTTTTAATTTCTTTAATCATATGATGTTTATAAGCATACTTAAACATATATCTAAGCTTAATTCAATCATATCATAACATAGAAATCATATTCAAAATTAGGGTTTCATGATCAAACTTTAATTTTAGAATTTCATGAATTTAAGGTATTTAATTCCATAACATATGTTAATCTAACTCCATAAACATAATTAAATCAACACATATAACAAAATTTAAACAAATCAATCATAATCACATCCCATAATTTTCGAAAACTTTAAGGATATAAAACATGATATTCATCAATTTAATTTATGTAAACTTTGCATAAATGAAGTAATTACCTTGGTAGGAGAAATTTTTCTTTAATTCCCAAGTCTAACTTTGTGTTAAATGTGAAGATAAAATTTTGTAGGTGAAGTGTGTGTGTGTGTCGTGTGTTTTGTAGAGAAAATAGGGAAGAAGATGATTTTATTCATGTATTATACTTCTAGATGTTTAATTTAAATTTCATGTGCATTTATGTAAAATTTCAAGATAATAATACACAAATTTCAAAAATATTATAAATGCACTCTTAACTTTGCTAATTCCAACTTTAGTGTAATTTAATTAATAGGATTATATTTCAAGTAAATTATAAAATCTAATATAACTTATATTCATGATTTAATTTAGATTCATATAGCATAATTTAAATCACTTTATTTAATAAAATTCAATTCATTATTATAATACTTCTTAAATTTCGAAAATTACATAAATAATTTCTTTAATCATTAGTTATTAATAAAACAAACTTATTCAAGACTTTACTATCTTAAATAATATTTTATCTCATTTTATAAGAAAAATACATGCAAAAATAATTAATGCAATTCATAGCATGATTTCTAATTTATAGCATTTTTCATACCAACATTCATTTATAATCACAAAATTCACATTTTATCACAATTAAACTCATTTCTAATAATTCTCTACATTTTTCGATTCCATATAATTAAATCTTACGAATTCTTAAGGCTTAAATAGCTTTTAAGCCTTTAATAATATAATTAAACCTTACTAATTACTATAAAATTTTTGCGGTGAAAGGCGCAGCAGAGAAGGGCTCACGACCACCGAGCAAGGCGCTCCAAAGAAAAAGCGGTAATTTGAACTTGCCAAGCCACGAAGAAGGTTGACGACATTAGTCAATCGATGGCGGGGCCTCTGCTGCTTTACCGTGAGCTTTTTGTCGCTATTCAAACTTTTGTTCAAAAATACCAAACTTTTGGGTCCTAAAACTTCTTCCCCGGTAATGTTCCTTTTTCAAGCATGGCCCTTTCGGCCATCTAGAGGATAATTTTTCGTAATTTAAGAGGTGGGGTTACCACCTTTCTCTTCATTAAGGACAATTCCTTTCCTTAATCCGGTTTGGATAACTTTTGGACTAAGTTAAATGGGGTTGGTTCTTTCTTTGAGTTTTGGGTTTGCGTTGGGTCGAAAATTTTATTTAACAATTCGCTTGGCGCAATTTTGTCCTAATCTTCTAAATTCCCACTCCCGCTGAATTATTTGGATGTGGGTGATTCCTCTGCCTTGGACTTTCGGGGTCCAAATTTTCCCGGGGGGATAGCCTGAAATTTCTTCTTTAAAATCACCTTCTTTGAAGGATTTCTTTTCCCTCTCCCAAACCTCAAATTTTTGCTTTTGCTCTTTGGAAAAATACAGTAAACCATCAATTTACGAATTTGGCGTTCATGAGCCATGGGTGGGCTTGGTTAAAAGGAGATTTGTGTGTTATCGGGTCTCGGCGGTAATTCTTGGTTTATCTTCCTTGATTCGATCAATCTTTTAAAATATTTGTCCTTTAATTGGTGAAAATCTGTTGACGGAATTTATTCTTCTGCACCTTTTGATTCTCATTCATGCACTTCTTAAGGTCGTCTTTTGCAAAAATGTTCCCGGGGTATCGGCGAAAAATCCAAGTCTTTAATTTACTTTAATTCTTATTTTTAATCCGTGGGTCTTTGGAAATCCGGGTATCAAATTCCAAATATTGCTCCTACTTTAATTTTTAAATTGGGAATTCCGAAAACCTTCCTTTTTTTCTTCCTTTTTCCCTTCTTAAAAATAGGCAATTTTATTTCGTTTTAAACTAAAGGGATTCCCAATTCTTACCCCTTTGATTTGAAACACGTGGGTTTTTAGGTGGTTGAAAGATTTTTTACGAATGTTAAATTTCCGTTAAAAATTACCGAATTTCTTCCCATCTCAATGATTTTTTTTAAGGCATTAACTAAATTCAAGAGGAATATTTTCAACTATTGTGCCCACACAAAAATTTAAATAAGATTCTAAAGTTAAACACACTTTGAGAAAAAGAATGCATTTTCAAAACAAAAATAACATGTAATTTTCCCTGGGGGTTTCCAATTTTGGTTGTTCATTTGGTTTTGTTTTTGATTAACTTTAAGTTAATTCTTTTTAAACCTTGGGTTTTGGGTTTCTGGGGTTGATCGGGGTTTTTTTCTTGTTTATGGCGGTGGGATTTTCCCTTCTCCCGGGTTAAGCAAAGAGCAAAGTCCCTTTCCCCAAGAAGTGTTTTCACTAAAAGGGAAAAATGGGTTGAGAGGGAAGGGTGGTTTAGTTAAAAAATGGTTGGGGGTTGGGCAAGTCTGGCAGGGGAAAATTTGAAGCGGTCTTTGCTTGAATTTTCCCCTCCCTTTTTTTTAATTTTTTTCCTTTGGGAGGATTTTTTAAATTTTGTGAGTAAATTATTGTGAAGCGATTGAACTACCAAAGGGGTTAAATTTTTCGAAACTGGGTGGTTTGACTAAAATAATTGGTTGGTGAATCACAAAATTGACCATTTAAATTTTCTTTTAAAGGGAAGGATAATTCAAAATTCCTTCCTCCCCTTTCTTTCCTTTTTCAATCATAAAATTTTTCCCCATGCGAGGAATGCTTCTCTGATTCTTTTGGGCATGAAATTGCCAATTGTGGGGTATTTTTCCCTCCACCCCAAATCCTTTCGAAAAATTTATTAAACAAACATTCTTATTTCATTCCGCTTAAAGTTCCTAATATTCTTCCATTTACCGGGAACCCTTTTGTGAAGAGGTGGTTTTGAAAAAAGGTTAAAATTTTTCGATTTGGTGGAAAGGGAATTTGGAAATTAGGGGTTTCTTCATTTTTCCCAAACTTTTTTACTATAAACCAAAAAAAATTTTGTGGGTTATAAGATATCCCAAAAAAAGGTTTAAATTATAGTGAACACCAAAGATTTAAGGAAAAACTGGAAACAACAAAATATCGACTAAAATTTACAAAAAAAACAAAAAGCCTGTTATATTCAAAAATTCCCTTAGGACTTTTACAAAATGTTAGTTTAAATTTTGGGGAACGTTGATTCTAACTATTCCCTTTAAACAATTTTTATCATTATTCCTCGGGGTTTCCCGGGCCTCATTCCCACCTTTCCCCTTTTTTGGGGGATGAGAGATCGGTGGTATGGGGTTTTCAAAGAAAAATGGTAAACTTTCCCCATAGGGTTCAAATAAAGGCCAGATGTGGTTTTAAACTCTATTGGAAACATAATTGGATTTCGGGAAAAATAAAGGTGGTGAAGGAGTTTTTAAAACATTAAGGGATTAAGCTCTGGGTCCTTTAGGCGAAAAAAATCGCACGGACCGGGTGGATAAAATTTCCCCTAAAATAGGTTTAATTTTCCCTTTTGGTAAAAAATCATTAAAATTTATAGTATTGGAATAAATTAAAAAAATTGGTAACTAATCTCCTTTTAAACTTTTTGATGTCCAAATCGTCGAATTAGTTTACCATCCTACAATTTAATAACAAAGATTTATGGCCCAGAAATAAAATTAACAGGGGTTAACTAAACCTTTTAAAGGATTCCCGACACAAATGTTTAGGCAAACAACTTCCCTCTTTTAAAAAAAAAACTATCTATTTCAATCCTGGCCTTTATCAACATTCTTTCAACACCCTTAATTCCTAAACGAAAAAATTTTAATTAAAAAATAATAATATTTTATTTTCAACCATACCTCAATAATTTCAACTAATACCTTTCATTAATTTTTCACCCAATTTAGGTTTAAAATTGGAACACCTTTACCAACTAATTTTTGAATTGGTCAAAAAAAAATTTAATTAAAACTTATAATCTGTCCAACATTTAATTCTTAATTAATAAATAATGTTTTTTTTAAATTTAATTTTAAAAACGTGGTTTAATTAATTTTAAAAACAAATTTAACTTTTAAATAAGGCGTAAGGAAAATATCATAAAATTAAAAAAAAACCCTTTTAAATTAAAAATTTTAAATATTACTTTTTAAATGGGTTTAAAAAATTCAGGCAAATCATAATATCATTTGAAAATAATTGGTTCAAACAAATAAAAAAAATTCTGGTCGGTTTTACCCTCCCCTTTATCAACCCAAATAAAACATTTTAATTCAAAACTTAAATAAATTTTCAAATTAAACATTTTTTGAAAACCTTTTTTTAAACGGTTCATAAATTATAATTTCATAAAAAATTTAAAAATTTTGTAAATTTTTTTAAAACCGGCTAACTTTGGAAGGATAAATGGTATTTTTCCGTTGGTAAAAAGGGTTTTAATCCATGGGGTACTTTGAAGTTTAAATTTTTGGCATTAAAATTTCCTATAAAATTAAAATCCCGTATCCACTGTGGTAAAAATTATTTTAAAATTATTTTTAAAAGTAATTTATAAAAAACAATTAACTAACATAAATTTTTTGTCACATAATTTAACATTAATATTTCATCCATTTATTCTTATTTTTACTTTTCCTAATTTTTATAAATAAAAATTATTGACTTTACAATCTTTTTATTATTTTACTATTTATAAGAAACCAAAATTTTATCAATTCTGAAATTTTATTTTATTTAAAAACAAAAAACAAAATTTATCCCAAACTCCTCAATAATTCTCAATTTCAAACATAATTAAAACCTTTCAACTAAACTTAATTAGCTTAAGCCTAAATTCAATAAATTATAATTACTTAATTTTTAGTTACAACCCATTAAAATAAATTCATATTATCTTTTCTCTTGACTTATTTATGATTTTCATACCAACATTCATTTATAATCACAAAATTCACATTTTATCACAATTAAACTCATTTCTAATAATTTCTACATTTTTCGATTCCATATAATTAAATCTTTAATTCTTAAGGCTTAAATAGCTTTTAAGCCTTTAATAATACTTAATTAAACCTTACTAATTACTATAAAATTTTCGGCTACTACAAATAGGGTGGAATTTCATATTTATTGGATGCTGGTGGTGTCTGTAGTGACCTAGTGATGAGCGATGGCCCTCCGGAGGGTTTATAACAAGATATGTAGATCTGATGAAGGTGGGCTTAGGTTTCCTTAGCCAACATCTTCGAACATTCGGGAGTATTTTCAAATCCTATATGCCGCTTTTCCCAAATTCCATTAGGTCGGTGGTAGGGATGGGGCTCACTTGTTATGGCGTTGTCGAGGAGTTCTCCTTTGAGGTCTTGATGCGTTTTTAGCGTCGAGAACACACGAGTGTATACTATTTTTCGCCTCGGCGGTGTTTAGAGTGACCGCCCGCCGAAGGTGTCGCGATGGCGTAATAAATTCTTCTTTCGAGGCGGAGGATCCGAGGTATGAGTGGGGTTAGGACAAATGAAGGATTTGATGTTGAAACCCCGGGTTATGTGGAGGAACAACTCGACATCTTGGGTGAAGTCTCCGTAGGGTTCACCGAGACGACTGAATAAGGCGGACCGAGCGTTCACAGGTCGAAGGCCTGTGGTGGGGCCCGAGCCGTGAGGGCACCTTCTTCTTCTTACTCTTTATAAATCTGATTTTGTTGTGCTAACGCGACTTTCTTCTGTCATGCAGTGAAACTGACGCAGCAAGAGGCGGCTCACGACCACCGAGCAAGGCGCCCAAAGAAAAAAGCGGTGGGCTGAACTTGCCAAGCCCACAAGAAGGTTGACGACATTAGTCAACTGATGACGGGGCCTCTGCCGGGGTCGAGCCCGGCACCGGAGACGCAGACTCAGGCCCGCCTCGAGTACGAGGTGCCGCCCTCCAGCTCGGTCGCACCTAGGGATGTCAATATGGGTCGAAGCCCACGGGCTGACCCGAATAGCCCGATAAAATTAGAGGGTTAGGGTTGGATTTTTATAACCCGAAAAAAACGTCAACCCGAATAGCCCGAACCGAATAGCCCGACAACCCGAGTGGGTTAGCCCGAACTTGAGCGGGTTGGCCCGATTAACATCCCTACAACTATACAAGAAATTATAGAAGATATTCATAGTGTTGTTAAAAGTTACAAAAAAATAGTGAATTAGCTATTATGGAATATGAATATTAAGATATATTAAAAAAATAATTTAGTTGTGAGCATTATTTTCTAATTTTGATATTGTAATATATTTTAAATAGTATTATATTGAATTAACTTATTAAATTTTTCTAGATATTAGTTTTAATTCGCTATAATTGTATTATATTATTAGAGATCATTTAGTTACATGGAATGAGACATTAAAGCATATTAGAAAAAAGAATTTAATTATGAGCACTATTTTTAATTTTTATTGTTTGCTATTCAAAGTTAGTATAATAAGTTTAAAAAAAGAACTTGTGGAATGTATTATATTTATTTTTCAATTATTTGTTTTACTCCAACGCTTAATATAAAATATTTGATATATATATATATATATATATATATATATATATATATATATATATATATTTTAAGCTTTACGCCCGATGGGTTAGCCCGAAACCGAGAGTTTAGGGTTAGGGTTGAATTTTCTAACCGAAAAAATGTCAACCCGAATAGCCCGAACCGAATAGCCCGACAACCCGAGTGGGTTAGCCCGAACCCGAACGGGTTGGCCGATTGACATCCCTAGTCGCACCCTCCCCAATGTATAAAGTTCTTCCACATCGGCTTTATCCGATCTGCGATCTGATTAACTTGTGTTGTTTTTAGGATGCGAGCTCGGTGATGGGGTCCGCAATGTCTTCTTTGGGACTGCAACTTACCACCGGCTGATCGCCGAGCTCAGCCGGTATGAGGTCTTGGGCGGGAGCTTGCTTTGCGCGGGCGGATCTTGATGCCGCCGGTGGCGGCGGCGGCGGGCCGAGGCCGAGGTTCTTCTTGAGGCCGCCACGAAGAGGGCTTTGGCATTGGAGGTCGCCCGAGGGGAGCTCGAAGAGGCTCGCGAGGAGGCGGTCGGGGCGAAGAAGGAGCTCGCGGACGAGAGGAGGGCTAGGCTGGCCGATCAGGGGCCAATGCTGAGGGCCTTTGCCAGCAAGCTCGTCGAGTCGGAGAGCTTCTCGGCTTTTATTACCGACCTGGCCGCCGTGCTCAAGCCCAAGGTGGTGTCAGACCATCTGGAGGGGTTGGCGGCCGCCATGCCTGACTTTGACAAGGTCAAGCATGGTTGGGTCGAGGTCGCCACCCGCGAGCTGAATAAGGCATACGCCCGGGTGGTCTCCGGGGTCGGGTCCTTCCCTGTGTTGGAGGCTCTGGCGTCCAGCTCCTCCCTTCTGACGGCGGAGGCCGTTGCCCAGTGCAAGGAGGACGAAGATCCTGAACTCCAGGAGCTTCTTGCCGAGGTGCGAGCCGAAGCCGAGGAGGTGGAGGAGGAGGAACCGAGCTCGGAGCTTCCTTCTGAAGGGGGCCTTGCGTAGCAACAGCAGCAAGTGCAGCAGGAGGCCGGCGAGCCCGGCATAGAGCCTGAGGTCAGTGGACCTAATGTAATAGGTTGAATTATCGGGGTCGATAGGATCCTGAGCCCTTGTAAAAATTTCCCCTCTTTTGAATAATAAAATTTACAATCTTCTGAAACGTTTACTGTCTCTTTATTTATAGCACTCCACATCTCAATACCTTGGACTCGATCACGAATTGTTGACCAAGCTAAAGGAGGTCCGAGGTGCCTGGCCGAGAGGACGAAGAGGTGTTGTTTTGGAGGAGCGGTCTGCCGAATCGACCCAAAGCTTTGGCGAGATGGACGTCGGCTCGGCCATCCGCCGACCAAGAAGAAGTTGCAAGAGTCCGATCGAGAAGCCGCCTCCTAGTCGAGCGAGGCTCTAAAGCTAAGAATCATACACTCGAAGTCCAGGGGCGGACTTATCCGCCGATGTGATCCAAGGACGCCGATACGATGTGAGGCGGCTCGGTGACGACGACGAAAGCTAGCTCGGATCTCGGAGGAGCACGCAGAGTATGAGAAGGTAATCCACCGATCTGGTGGAACTACCATATCAGAAGCTAATGATCGAGTTCGAGCTTGGTCGGCGAGGCATGGTCTTTGAGGGATGAGGAGGGCCCAACAAAAAGTTTAAAGATGCGTCGAACTCCATCGTGAAGTACATGCGGATGTACGAGATCGTCAAGTAAACGACGATGCCCCTGACCCGCAACAGTCCACAGCGGGCTCCACCGATCCAATAATAGAAAACCCGAGGAGGAGGCGGCTCGCCGATCATGCCGTGCTGCTTGGTTGATGGGTCCAGCTCTGCCGACTTCCCGGTGGAGCCAAGTTCATCGAGGTCGGCTCTACCAACGAGGTCACCCAACTCCCGCCCCACACGGAGGAATCATCCTTGCACCACCCGATGGTTGCCGGCGGATGTCGTGGACGAAGCTTCATGCAAACGGGCGGAGCGGCATCCTCCTCCTCGGCCCGCACAAGCAAGTGACCCACGCCCGGGTTTACCTTCCGACCACAAACAACGAGGTGGAGTACTGTTACCGATCTCGGGACTCCCGCAATAAATTGAAAGTGGACAAGGTCCAGATCTTCTGAGATTCCTGTCGTGGTAAACCGTGTCCTAGGAAGATCTGAGGCCAGGAGGATCGAATGAAGCAATACCGAGAGAGGCAAATGAGATCTTGACCTCATTCAGTACTTCAAGATTCATCAAATCCCACGAGGGAAAACAGCCGGTGGCGTCCTCGACAAGTTAGTGCGTCGTCAACAAGTCCACCAAAGGAGGAGGTTCATTCCGAAGCATCGCTGAGTCCCACATCGGCATCATCACCGAGATAGAGCCAACCGGATGTCTCTCATAAGGGCCTATCGGAAGATGGCGCCTTTGCCTCAAGATCGGCTCGAAGCCAAAAGATGATGGTGAAATCCCAAAGTACCTCACACATGAGGCGTTCTGTGAAGTCTTATCTTCAACCCTTCCTGAGGTGCCTCGGACGAGAAGAAGCCGACTACGTACTCAATGAGATTCACCGAGGGTCTTGTGGAAGTCACATCGGGTCGCAAGCTCTCTCAAAGAAGACGTTGAGGTCGGGATATTACTGGCCCATGTTGGATTTGTATACTGAAAGCAGTTTGGTTGAGCTTGTATACAATGTTTCTGTTACCACTATTACAATCTCCTATCGATTTGAATACTTGATTGCATATATCCGTGTCCCCTTATCTCATATACAAGTTAGATCATACGATTGTGTAGAAGATCACGTAAGTCCGTATGATTGGTCAAGCAATGAGATATAAAAGTTTCACACCGAGACGACTTAAGGACGAGTTGTCGGTTTAGGCCGCAGATAGATAAGTGACTTGACTTAGTTACTTGTCTATCTTTGTACGTCTCGACGTATTGAAGGATCACGGTGAGATGTGTTCTTCTTCGGACCGTCGTGAAGAATCAAGATCTCGGTGACTTACGATGATCTAAACCTCGATAAGGTATTAGGTGAGTATGAGTTCTTGACCATCACTTTGACTTGTTATGGGTGAGGGTTATATGTTCTAACCCAAGATTCTCCGCATCTTGGGTGGTGGCGATCTTGTATGTCACGCTAGTTATCATGTCGAGTCACCGTATCCGCTTAGGATGATGACGCCCCTTAAGGAGCTCAAAGGTTTATTGTACTAAACCCCGCAGTTGAGTTAGCTCAAGTACAATAATAAGGTTGAGTGGTACTACTTAAGGAAATAAAGTTATTAATCGTTTTAAGCTGTCAGATTGCTATAAATGATTAATGGACGTTCGATATCTTAAATACGGGGATTCGTAATGTCTAAGTGCAAGCCCGACTCAACTTCGGTAATAAAGGGGTAAGTCAACATTCTTTCTCTAGTGGCATGATCGAATGTTTATAAATTAATTTATGTTAAACAACACAAGATAATTAATTTATTTGAGGCCCATCTTTATTCCTTGCATTTGATCCCTGGGCTGGCCCATCCAGGCCCGTAGCACTGAGGAAAATCGGCGCCCCCTATTGCTCAATTGGCAAGATTTTATTCTCTTTATCCACAAGGATATAATTATATTTATGGTATATGCATAGATCCTTTCCATATAAGATTATGGTAATAATCTTGAGAGTATGGAAATAATCCTAAGAGTATGGAAATAATCCTAAGAGTATGGTAATATTCCATATAGGATTATGGTAATATTCCATATAGGATTAAGGTAGTGCATTATAAATATAAGGTATGAGATAATGTCTAGGTTAATGCTCACATATTGCAAGCATAATTTTCGGCCATCACATATTGAGATTCTCGAAAATTGTGAAGAGCTCGGTGATTTTCGGTGCATTCTCCATAGATCGCCCTCACTCGACGTTGGAGTTTGGGTATCCGGATACGATCCGGAAGGTCAAAGCACGAGTCTCGATCGTTCAACCGTTCATCCGCTCGACCCACCCTCGGCGGATCCAAAGGTAAACACGTGAAAACCCCACGTGTTGCGATTTAATTATATAGACGCATGCTAGGTTTATAATCAATGTATGGTGAATTAAACACCCAAGATGGATCCTCGGGCGAGGTTAACATACGTTTTCCTACAATTGGTATCGAGCACGGGATCGTAATCTTGGCTCTGTTGGATTAATTCACGTTTGATTATTACGTGCGTTTTAATAATTGTGGATCCGCTGCTCATCGTGGCTCGTTTGTTGTTTTGTTGGTTTTGTTTTACACCACGAGAAAATCCGTGGTTAGATTAGATTTTATTATGTAAATCTTATCCGTAAAGAAGAACGAAGACGAAAGAACGAAGAACGAAACGACGGAAAAACAGGGCTCTCGGCGGTCCACGACGGTATCTCGCGGCGAGCCTCGCGATCGCGAGGGCGATCGCGGCGGCGGGCGGCAGGCGTCGCGTCACGCCGACGAGATCCTGGCGCCACGCGGCGATCGAGCAATCGAGCGATCGCGAGATACGGCCGCGAAGCAAGCTAGCGGCGGCGGGCGCGTTGCGCGCGCGAGCTACCCGGCCATGAGCGTATCGCGATCGCGAAGTTTCGCCGGGGCGACGGCGTCTCGGCGCACGCGTTCGGCGCTCGGGAAGGCCGCGCACGCGTGCTTTCGACGGGTCGCGGTCGCCGCGACCGTGAGGAAGCCCGCGAGAGCACGCGGCAGCGGCGGCATGAGGTCAGGCGCGGTGGGCTTTGCCTTGCGCGCGCCCAAGACATTTTAATGACCGCCCGCACTGCTTTTCAGATTTTCCGGCCCGTGCCGTGCGCGAGGCCCATTTGTTGAATCCGGTCCGTGCCCGAGCACGCGAGGCCCGTTCAAGTTTAATTACATGCTTTGTAAATCTATGTAATAGATTAGATTTAAATGTGCGGGTTTCACGATTGGGCGCGATGAGCGTTTTATTTTATTTTATCGTTCATATGCATGTCGTGGATGTTTAAATTATGCATAGCATGCTATGTATGTTTATATTACGTTGACAAACCTTTAAGTGTTTTACGTAATTGGATGCGCATAGTAAGCATGCTAGGTTTATCGCGTTTATCAAGCATATTTTAGAATTACTGCATGAGCATGTTTTACATGTTGTGTTCTATAGAAAAGCATGCTAGGATTACGTGATCTGCATGGACAAACCTTTGAATAAAAAGACTAAGCAAGCAACCCGACAAATTAATTTTTCAAATTAAAATGTCGAGACCTCCACTTTTGATCTCTAAACAAAGTGAGGCGACCGCGTGAGTAAACGCCCACACGCGTGGCTTGCTTGCACTGCTTATCATAAGTTTGTTAGATGAGATTTCTAAATAAAACATTTTAAATCTATTGAGAAGTGGGAGTTTCATGTAAACGCCCACACGCGTGGCTTGCATGTGCGATTTTCATAAGTTCTCTAGAGATAGATATAAAATGAGATAACAAAAGAATTTGAATTGGAGCGGTATGGTCCGGTGAGTATACCAATTCTAAGAATTCATCTTCTACGTTAAAATTGTGGTCATTGCTTAGACATCACCTCAGTACAACTTCCCGCCAAGTCCTTCTTGCGATAGTGATGTGGTCTAGTAAGGTCCAATCATTAATTTCATTTGTCATAAGGATAAGTTGATATGGATTGAAATTAAGCGACTAAAAGGTATATTTTAGTCCGATCGAGGGGTTCATGTGTACGTCCACACGCGTGGCTTGCATGTGGGATTCCTTGGGCGATTGGAGGTTTCATTAATATTGTTTTATCAAAAGGTTACAATATTATTATTCTGAATTATTTGCGATCGTATGCTTATGTGTTTTACATTATCGTTTCGATATGTCTCTTCGCCGATTATCAATATGCTCGCACAAAATCCGTTATCCGGTCCAAATTTCATCGAGTGGAAGCGAAACATGGAATATGTTCTTATCATTTGAAGAACACATGTTTGTTCTCACTACTCCTAAACCCGATGCCCTTCATCGACGCATCGACTAATGAGCGGCGAGTCAAGCACTTTGGAATAAGTCAAACAATATGGCTAAATGCTATATGATGACTACGATGTCCAAAGGCTTGCAATGCAACATCGATCGATGGCGACGCGACGATATTTGGTCAAGTCTCGAGGTAAGTTTGGGCGATCGGATCGGACGATCCTTCCACACAATGAGAGAAATCTTGGCGTGTAAGATGGAAGAAGGAAGTTCGTCCATGAACATGTCTCCCACACGACTCGTCTCATGGATAGTCTTGATCGGTTGGGAGGAGGTATTGACGGTGAAGCAAGGTCGATATCATCCTCAACACACCGCCCAAGTCTTTTGAGAACTTTCGGCGTGA
This sequence comes from Salvia rosmarinus, assembly GCA_036937905.1. Classification (NCBI taxonomy): domain Eukaryota; kingdom Viridiplantae; phylum Streptophyta; class Magnoliopsida; order Lamiales; family Lamiaceae; genus Salvia; species Salvia rosmarinus. The sequence goes on from CM072813.1 coordinate 5,466,891, forward strand.
ATGCAATCATGAGCAAGACCGAGTTTACTCTTAGTCGGTTGCTTAATGATCTCGTTCTTTGCGGAAGGAGTTATGGGAAAAGGAGCACATGCTCTTGCTAGCACATCTAAGGGCCCAAAATTTTCGTTGCAAAATGGAAATAGAAAAGGGGTGCCAAAGGTGGTAAAGGCGAGGAAATAGTGGGAGTAATGGGAGCAAGAACATGGTTGCCACCGAGGCTCAAGAAGCCAAGGAGAAGGCAAGTGCTTGAAGTGCGGTGGACCCAGGCATTGGAAGGCCAAGTGCCCTATGCTCGAGGCTCAAGTACGCCGTTTGCTTTAGTAACGGAAACATGTTTAGCGACTTGTTCTACCCATTCTTGGGTAGTAGATACGGGCGAATCGATCATGTTTGTTACACCTTGCGGGGTTCATACGGACAAGGAGTCGTTTGATGGCGAGATAACGATCTCCATGGGCAACGCGCGAAAGTCGAAGTCATTGCGCTTGGAGATGTTTTTTATGTTTTGGGACAACAGTTTTAGTTTTGAAAGACGTTTTATATGTGCGGATTTTGGTGGAACCTTGTTCTGTTTGAAATTATTTACTCATGGATATTCATTATTTTTGATAGTGGTGTTTCTATCATAAGAAATGACGGTTATCCGTGTAGGCACCTTATATAATTAACTTTATACTATTTACGCAAAACATAATACCTATAACTATGTTGCATCTTCATCAAACCCTAAAAGAAAGTTTTCTTCAGAAGATGACTCTACTTTTCTCGGCATCTTAGATTAGGTCACATCAATCTAAATAGGATCCAAAGACCGCTAAGAATGGGCGTTGGGTGATCTCACGGTTACTCGCTTCCGGTCTGCGAATCTCATAGAAGGTAAGATGTCGACTGCACCCTTCAAAGCGAAGGGTTATAGAGCCAAAGAAATGTTGGAGTTAGTCCATTCGACTGTGTGGACCAATGTCCACACAAGCTCGTGGAGGTACAGTATTTTGTCACTTTCATTGACGATTACTCAAGGTACGGATACATATACCGCTTCACCGCAGTCCGAATGCTTTGAGAAATTCAAAGAGTTTAAGGCGGAAGTGGAGCGAAGCTAGGTAAGAGTATCAAGTCATCATGGTCCGATCGCGGTGGCGAATACCTCGATAACGAAGTTTATGGACTATCTAGTGAAGTGTGGGATTACATCCAACAAGATTTCACCGGCACACCACAAAAAATGGTGTGTCGAGCGAAGAAATAGGACTCTTTTGGAAATGGTTAGATCTATGATGAGTTATGCTACATTGCCTATTTAGCTACGGGGTATGCCTTAGACGGCGGCATACTTGCTAAATCTAGTACCGTCCAAGTCGATCGAAAAGACCCCTTCGAGTTGTGGTTTGGTATGAGCCCGCTTTAAGCCACATAAGGATATGGGCGATCCGGCACATGTCTTTGAACAAGAAGGCGACAAGTTGGAGGCTTGATCCGACGCAAGGCATTTATTGGCTATCCTAGAGGAACGAAGGTGGTTTATTCTATAGTCCCAAGGATCGGAAGGTCATTATTAGCACTAATGCTCGATTCTTAGAAGAGACTACATGAAAAATCATAAGTCCAAAGTTGAAATCATTCTTCAAGAATTAGAAGATGATCGTATTCCACCACCGATTAGGCCAAAGGTGCGAGATGTCGAGTCTAGTGGGAGGATCGACACGGATACTTCAAGAAATTGAAGTGGGTCGAGTTCATTGGAGATACCGATCGTCAAGTGGTACCTACACGACAAGTTGTGCAAGTTAAAGAACCACAAGTATCTCGCACCCACCGCTGCCATTGTGCTGTAGAACCTCGTCGTAGTGGGAGGGTTGTTCGTCAACCCGAGCGATTTATGTTCGTGGGTGAATCTTGGTTTAGTCCCAGAGACGAACATGCAATAATCGACCCATGGACATACAAGGAGGCGATACAAGATATTGATGCAAGATCATGGCACACCGCTATGGACTTAGAAATGGAGTCCATAACGGCTATGGATGTATATGAAAGACACCTCTACCGGATGGCGAGGAAGCCATAGGTAGTAAGTGGATATCTGAGAGGAAGAGATTCCGATGGAGGTTTCGCTTTCAAAGCCGTGCTTGTGGCGAAGGTACACTCAGTTGAGGGCATCGATTTCGATGAGACCTTTTCACCAGTAGCAATGCTCAAGTCCATCGAATTCTTCTAGCCATAGCACCCACTCAACCCAGAGGTTTGGCAAATGGATGTTAAAACCGCTTTTCTAAACGGTTACCTTGAGGAAGGTAGAGACATCTATATGCAAAGAACACGAAGGTTATGTGGTAAAGGGTGAAGAGCATCTAGTATGGAAGCTTAAGAAGTCCATTTATGGACTTAAGCAGGCCTCCCGATCATGGAACTTACGCTTTGACGAGGTGGTAAAGTCCTATGGATTTACCCAGTTGCCTAGCGAGAGTTGTGTGTATCGGTTAGATGTCAACAGTGATGTGGTATTTCTTGCACTTTATGTAGATGACATCCTTCTAGTTGGCAACAACGTGAAGCTGTTATCAGACGTAAAGAGTTGGCTATCCGATCAGTTTCAAATGAAAGACTTAGGAGATGCAGCGTACATTCTTGGGATCAAGGTTTACCGAGATCGCAAGAAGAAAATATTGAGCTTATCTCAGGCGTCTTACATTGATACTGTGATTACTCGTTTTAGTATGCAGACCGCCAAGAAAGGATTGCTACCTTTCAGACATGGCGTTCCTTTATCTAAAAACGCATCACCCATGATTTGCAAAGGAGATAGAGGAAATGAGACAAGTTCCTTATGCTTCCGCCGTAGGAAGTCTCATGTACGCAATGCTATGCACGAGGCCGATATTTGCTATGCGGTAGGCATAGTAGCTAGATATCGCCTAACCTCGACAAGCTCATTGGATCGCGATAAAGCATATACTCAAGCACCGAAAAGGACTCGAGATTATAGGCTAGTTTACCATGCGAGATAGTCTAATGCCTTTGGGTTACAGACTCGGTTTCCAAGCCGACCGTGATGAGAAAAAGTCAACCTCGGGCTATGTGTTTACCTTGGGAGGTGGAGCCGTATCCTCGGAGTGCAAGCAGCGATGCATTACGGACTCTACCATGGAAGCCGAATATGTAGCCGCCTTGAGGCTTCTAAGGAGGCAGATGGTTCAAGAACTACCTCATGGATCTAGATGTGGTACCTGGTTTGCCCAAGAGTATCATAGTTTACTGTGATAACTCAGGTGCAGTGGCAAACTCGAAGGAACCACGGACCCACAAGGCGACCAAACACATAGAGAGAAAGTACCATGTCATACGAGAAATCGTTAGACGAGTGGCGTCTCGATTGAAAAGATTGATCTGACGGAAAATCTAGCGGATCCATTCACGAAGAGCTCCGCCGCAAAAGTCTACGATGAACACGTTAGAGGACTTGGATTGCGCTTGATGGCACCCACTTAGAAAGGAAACTTTTGTATAAGTGGGAGAAGCAAAGTGATGGTTGTTTGTAATAGCTAGTAGAAAGACACATTGTATACTAAAAGTTTGCTTTAGTATAAGTGGGAGATTGTTGGATTTGTATCTTGAAAGCGCTTTGGTTGAGCTTGTATACAATGTTTCTGTTACCACTATTACAATCTCCTATCCGATTTGAATACTTGATTGCATATATCCGTGTCCCCTTATCTCATATACAAGTTAGATCATACGATGTGTAGAAGATCACGAAGTGCGTATGATTGGTCGCTTAATGAGATATAAAAGTTTCACACCGAGACGACTTAAGGACGAGTTGTCGGTTTAGGCCGCAGATAGATAAGAAGTGACTTGACTTAGTTACTTGTCTATGCCGGATGCGTCTCGACGTATTGAAGGATCACGATGAGATGTGTTCTTCTTTCCGACCGTCGTGAAGAATCAAGATCTCGGTGACTTACGATGATCTAAACCTCGATAAGGTATTAGGTGAGTATGAGTTCTTGACCATCACTTTGACTTGTTATGGGTGAGGGTTATATGTTCTAACCCAAGATTCTCCGCGTCTTGGGTGGTGGCGTCTTGTATGTCACGCTAGTTATCTCAGTCGAGTCACCGTATCCGCTTAGGATGATGACGTCCCTTAAGGAGCTCAAAGGTTTATTGTACTAAACCCTGCAGTTGAGTTAGCTCAAGTACAATAATAAGGTTGAGTGGTACTACTTAAGGAAATAAAGTTATTAATCGTTTTAAGCAGTCAGATTGCTATAAATGATTAATGGACGTTCGATATCTTAAATACGGGGATTCGTAATGTCTAAGTGCAAGCCCGACTCAACTTCGGTAATAAAGGGGTAAGTCAACATTCTTTCTCTAGTGGCATGATCGAATGTTTATAAATTAATTTATGTTCGGGTGAACACAAGATAATTAATTTATTTGAGGCCCATCTTTATTCCTCAGATTTGATCCACAGGTGGCCCATCCAGTTCGTGTAATCGAGGAAAATCGGCCCCTATTGCTCAATTGGCAAGATTTTATTCTCTTTATCCACAAGGATATAATTATATTTATGGTATATGCATAGATCCTTTCCATATAAGATTATGGTAATAATCTTGAGAGTATGGAAATAATCCTAAGAGTATGGAAATAATCCTAAGAGTATGGTAATATTCCATATAGGATTATGGTAATATTCCATATAGGATTAAGGTAGTGCATTATAAATATAAGGTATGAGATAATGTCTAGGTTAATGCTCACATATTGCAAGCATAATTTTCGGCCATCACATATTGAGATTCTCGAAAATTGTGAAGAGCTCGGTGATTTTCGGTGCATTCTCCATAGATCGTCCTCACTCGACGTTGGAGTTTGGGTATCCGGATACGACCCGAAGGTCAAAGCACGAGTCTCGATCGTTCAATCCGCTCATCCCGCTCGACCCACCTCGGCGGATCCAAAGGTAAACACGTGAAAACCCCTACGTGTTGCGATTTAATTATATAGACGCATGCTAGGTTTATAATCAATGTATGGTGAATTAAACACCCAAGATGGATCCTCGGGGCGAGGGTTAACATACTTTTTCCCTACAGCCCACCCTCATCCAAGATTCGTCCGAGCTCGTCAAAAGTGTCCGGTGCGACTTCACTCCACGGTCGAAGCTACCCCTGCATCGATCTAAGCGACTACGAGTCCACGGCCTTTCATGCGGTGGGGGATCGACATCGTTGGTCCGTTTGATCGAGCACCAGGTCAGCTTTGCTACTTAGTCGTGGCTGTAGACTACTTCACAAAATGTGTCGAAGCTGAGCCACTTTCGAGCCTCACATGCAGGAGGATTCAGACCTTCATGTGGAAAAACATAGTTTGCCGCTTGCATACCACATATTTTGGTCTCGGACAACGGCACCCGGTTAAATCGACAAAACTTTCAAGGAATGGTGTGAAGAGCTCCGGATCGAGCGGCGCTTCATCTCGATCGCACACCCGCAGCAAATGGTCGACCGAGGTGACGAACCGCACGATCGTACAAGGATTGAAAAAGAGGTTAGACCGATCTAAGGGCGACTAGGTTGAAAATCTCCCTCAAGTCCTCTGGTCCTACAGGACAACACCTCGGACTTCGCACGGAGAAACCCCCTTCAGCTTGGTCTACGGGACCGAGGGCGTAGGTCACTTCTTGCTTGTTTGGGCCGAGGAGGAGGATGCCCGCTCATTGCCTGTTTGCATGAAGCTCGTCCACATACATCCGCCAAGAACCATCGGGCGGTGCAAGGACGATTCCTCCGCGTGGGGCGGGAGTTGGAGTGACCTCACCGGTAGAGGCGACCTCGGTGAACTTGGCCTCCACCGGAAGTCGGCGAGCTTGCCTTTTATGGCGGCACCGGGGAGTGCGAAATGTCGTGCTCGCCGATCTCCAAGTGCCCACTGCTATCGTCCGGATGATTACGGCTTTGACAAGACTTGTCTCAAGGTAAGTCGGTTAGTACACAGGACGGAATGGGCTTGGAAGTAGGGTCGGAGGTGTCGCTTGCGTTCACTAGGGCTGCTTACCTTTTCGAGGTGGTGTACCTCGTCTCCTGGTCCTTTGAGAGCCCGGCTAATGAAGTAGATAGGGAGTTGCCGTCCCACCTCATCTCGCACCATATACAGATCGATTGCCTCGTCCGAGGCGGCGGATATAAAGAGAGGATTTCACCTTGTTTGGGCGACGGTGGTCGGCGGTCGGCGAGATACTCTTTAGTTGTCTGGGCGACTGGTGTTCTTCCCGCCAGCGGTTCGAGCTCTCTCAAGATCTTGAAGAAGGAAGCCGCTTCTCGCAGCCCGAGATAAGAATCTGGCGAGGCGGCTAGGCACCCGGTGAGTTTGTGGATCTCACGGATGGTCTTTGGCACCTGCATGTCGAGCACCGTTTTCACCTTAGTGGGATTTACCTTCAGGCCTTCTTGTGAAACGCAGCATCCCAGGAATTTACCCGTCCTCACCATGAATGTGCACTTCTGGGTGTTGAGCTTGAGGTTGGCCGATCTGAGGAGTTGGAGGATAGTTCCGAGGTCGTCAGCGCAGTTCTCCGTTTTTTGACTTTTGACTACGATGTCGTCGACATAGACCTCGATGATCTCCCCTATGTGGTCCTTGAATATTGCGTCCACCATCCTCTGGTAGGTAGCTCCGACGTTCTTTAGGCTGAAAGGCATCTTTCGGTACGCAAAGACTCCGAAGTCGGTGATGAACGCTGTCTTTGGGGCGTCCTCTGGGCTCATCAGGATTTGGTGGTACCCTTTGTACAGATCCGAGAAATCGAAGACCTCGTGGCCTACCAGTGCCTCCACCTTCTTGTCAATGTCGGGAGGGTAGCAATCCTTTGGCGATGCTTGTTGAGGTCGGTGTAGTCGACGCATTACGCCACCCTCCTCAGCTTTGGACCACGATCGGATTAGCCATCCGTGTCGGTACTTAACCTCGAACAAGATCTTGGCCTTCGAGTCGAGTCGTTTCGTCTCTTATGACCGCTACGCCTATCGCAAACACTCTTTTCTTCGCCGAACCGCTTAGTGGCGGGTCGATGTTGAGGCGATGAGTTATGAGCTCGGGCGACACCGGTCATGTCGAGTGGGGACCATGCGAACACGTCCTGTATTCCTCGTGTCGCATGACATGCCGCCTAATATCACCGGGCCACGACGCCGACCTTGACAACTTTGGAGGGTCGTCGTCGATAGTCAAGATTCTCGGTCGGTCGTCCCGAGGTGGTGGCTTCGGGATTCTCAGAATTGCTATGCCCGAGGTAAGGCTACATCACAGGTCGAGACTCGTAGGCATTCTTTGGCGCCGTTTGGTCACCTCGATGCTTAGCACTCTCACGGGGTGGGTATTTTGATTGTGGTGGTACACCGAGCGACGGCCTTGGTGGCGTATAGCGATCTCGCCAGATGATGTTGTACGGAGAGGAGCTCGTGCAGGGAAAAATTTAATGGACTTTGTGACCGACACAGGAGCACGTCCTACCAGAACCGGAAGGTAATGACACCTTCGGGTTGAACCGTCTCTGAGTGAAGCTCGCAATCGGGATGGTGCGGGGCGATTTGAATCCCTCCGACCTCAAGTTTATCCAGCGCCTACGGAAGATAATGCTGACGGAGGCACCGATGTCGATGTAGACCCGGTGGACGTTCCTGTTGCCCACCACGGCTTGTATCGTGATGACGTCTTGGTTGGGCATGATCTTGGGCACCGGGTCGTCTTTGGAGAACACGATGTTCTCACCATCCCGAGTCGCTTGTTTTTCGGCTCCTCGGGGGCCGGCCTCCGAGCTTCATTTTTTAACGACGCCTCGCTCGTTCTTGCTGGAGTCCAAAGTGATGGCATAGACACTGCCCATAGCGTTGGGACCTTCGTCCTCGTCATCTTGGCCGGGTCGCCGTCGAGGTCGGCCCGCAGCTTGTTGCCACCATTATTCTTCCTCTGCGCTTCGCCCCCCGGCCCACTCGGCCGAGGTATTTCTTGAGGCTCCTCCGACGAGCTCGTCGATCTACGAGTCGAGTTCCGCAATCCTCGGTGTCGTGACCATACCGCGGTGATAGTTACAATACTTCTCCGTTGACCTCTTCTTTGATCCTCCTTTCATGGGAGGTGGTTTGAGAAGAGCTCGCGGAGCTCGAATATCTCCGCCTCGATTTGAGCGGAGGAGGCGCTTTGCCGCTAGGGTTTGGCCGAGGTCCGAGCACGGACTCAATGGCCTCTCGATTCTATCGAAGCGCCGATCGGCGCCGACTTGATCATCGGCTTTTTCGTTCAACCTTTGCTCATCCCGGATCTCTTTTCTTCCGATCCGACTCGTCCCTTCGACATAGTTGTCTACCAGTTCCAAAGTTTACTCGTCGTCTTTGGTTTCTCCCCGGTGATTTCTTTGTTCGATCGCCGGTCGGATCCGTTTTGAACGCATTGATGATGTCGGATCGTTACTATCATCAATCTTGAGGATTCCTTGATGAATCGCGAGACGAAATTGACATCGTCTCGTCTCGCCTCGGCGGATGGTGAGCGATCGGACGAAGGCTGCGAGGTGGCATCTTCGATAAGCGCCACTGAATCGATCCGTGAGGTCACGGCGGCATCAGATATCGCTCGGGCGGCGGGTGAACCAACGTCGGGCGTTGGAGATTAACACCTCGGGAAGATTTTGCACATGTGAAAATCTTCCATTCCTCGATTCGCCATATTGGTGGTATAGGCGAAAAGGAAGTCGGAGGGTCCCCAGGCCATCGTGGCGGCGATGTTGGGTGCCTGTATCGGCTGGGCAAGGCGTGTCGTAATCTCTCCGGAGAAAGGAGATGATTCTCCTGCACGGTCGAACCCCGGAGATTGTTGTCGTCTCTTTCGGAGGGTGGGAGACCGATGACGGCGTCTCATCGTCTCTCCGGGAGTTCGGCCCGCCTTTCCTCTCTCCTATTCTCGCCTCTGGGGAGGCATGCCGAGGTGTAGAGGGGCTTCGCGGGCGACGTGGTGGTGCATGGTTGCGACCATCTCGACGAGGTGATGGACTTCTGGCGGCGGATTGATGTACGCGTTCTCGACTATCGTGCCGAAAGGCGTTGACCGCCTCGGTGGGGTGGCGACCTCGGCGCCAGATTTGCGCGCTTCGGGCACTCGAGAGGTGCCGCCCATTTGTCCTTTGGTGAAGGAAGTTTTGGAATTGGCGAGATTGGCATTGAGGAACTCGATACGCTCGGCGAGGCTTCGTGAGACCGGTGAACCGCCTGTCACCGGGCGTTGAGGTCGGCGTCTTCTTCCGTCGTCGGCGGCGATCACGAGGTGTATGAGAATGTTTTCCATGTAGCCCTCGGTGTGTGGCCGCTGTGGCGTCTGCAATCTCCTTCCATGTTGGAGTGACCACCGGTCGTCTTCGCCATGGTTGTTCTGAGTCGGGCGGTTGCACGTGTTCTTGCCATTAATTTGTAGAAAACGAAGCTTTTTGTTCGGTGTTTCCCACACGGCGCCAATGATAAATCTAGTGTATGCTAATATACGAGATTTACGTAAGCGATAAAGAATACCAAGCTTTTACGTGGTTCGATCCAAATAAGATCTACGTCCACGGAGGAGTGATTCCTCAATACTTTCACTATGATTTGATTACGGTGAGTGTGGTAAAAGCTCTTAGTATTCAACAAGTTCTAACCCTTCTACCTTCGATCTAACTCCTATTTATACATATCGAGGACCCTTATGCGGGATCGATCCTCCCATGTAGGGACTCTTCCTCTCGCATGTAGGACTGCTCCTCCGCCCATGGGGACTCTTAGCCTTCCACCAGTAGGGACTCTTACCCTTCCGCAGGGGTGACGTCGATTAGGGTTTGGAGGTGGTTAGAGTTTAGAGGATGGGCCTTTGCTTAACGTGGTAGTTATTAACCTGGCCATTGTTTGGGCTGTCGATGGGCGCAGCGGTTGGTATATCCCATCAAATATCGTGCTTTAGAATTTGATCTTTAGTCTAACTTTACATTGATTTGATATATTTTCATATGCAACGCAACCATAATTTATATTTAAAAAAAATCACAGATAGAAACTGATTAAACCCTCGGATAATTAAGAAATTAAAATGGCTAAAACCGAATTAATAACTAAAAGGAGCAAAATGTAATGCACAAAGATATGTTTGCCAGTGAGACGTGACTCGTAAGGGAAGTACATAAACGAACAGTTGACGCAAAAATGATTTATGCAAAACATAAAATTACTTATAGAAAACTATTTGGTACAACAGGTCTGATTACTCGTTAATCCAAAACCTTGGCCATAAACACACACAAGCAATCTCCATAACCTAATTCCTGTTCAAATAATCAATTTCAAGCTCGCAAAGGAAGAATTCCAACAAAAAGGATAAATATCTGCTAATTCTCGGTTTCAGATGATGACGACGGCGACGACGAGAAAAACGAGCTGTTGCGCCATTTGCGAGAACTCTAATCTCGCTTCAATTTGTCATGTCTGTGTTAATTACAGGTAAATTTTCTTGATTTGAGTTTGCGTGATTGTGTAGTCACCACTGCATTGTTAGTTATGATTCTTTTAGAAAATATCGTTTGTTGTGTATGAGCAGAAACTGATGTGTGTTTGGTGCGTTTTTATTGGTTAGATTGAATGGGTACAATAGTAATTTGAGGTTATTGAAGAGTAGGAGAGATTCGCTGTACTCGAGACTGACTCAAGTGCTGGTTGCGAAGGTACATGTGATGTAGTTTTGAATTGAATTTGCCATTTAACTGTAATCTGGTTAACAAATTGTGCGATTGATTGATGTTTTGATGTTGTAGTATTTGTAAGTGAGGTTTAATGAGGTGAGAGCTCCGATCATGGGGAGGACATGTGTAGTTTGTAATACTATACTAAATTGCTGGTCTGTAATGCATTTTATATAAGCTGTTTGCTTTGCTAACCATTGTCATGTACTGCGATATTTGTGTGGCTTAAGCAATCAACAAAAATTTGTTTTTTCATTCTATTTTAAGTATTAAAACAGAGGTAGCTGATTACCAAGATGATATATTACTATGTATGTCTTTATTTGCTATAATGTCTACAGTTGTGCTCTTTTTCTATTTAACAGTTTTACCAAGCTAAAGGATGAAATATTGGAGCGATTGTAAGATATCATATTCATAGAATTAATCTACCCACATACTTTTTTGGGGGATTGGTGTGCTTGTATGAAACTTGTATTAGTACAAGCATAATGAGCTTCATAGTTTGGTGAGAGAGTAAAGTTTGCTGAACTTGCGAGTTGCAACAGCTATTCAAGATGCTTGTGAAAAAAGTGAAACTAAAGTCGTGGCAATATCTATTCTATTTAAGCATAGTGCAACTTCATTGTGGAGTCGAGCCTAGTTGGAGCTATTTGGAAATCTTTTTTGGTTTAAATTTTGCATCGTTAAACTTCTCAATTAATTATTTTTCGTCCTTTTAGGGTAAGGCTGACGATCAACATAGTTGGAGGGTGCTTCAAAATGAGAAATTAGCTAGGTTGAGGGATAAGCTCAGACTTCGAAGAGAACAGGTTTCACAAGGTTTGCTGCTCTGAGTCTTGATGGCATTTTGGGTTACACATGATCCTCAACTTAGGTTATGTTATTTTTGAATAATTGATTCTTTTCAGGGAAGGTTAAGATTGACATGATGTCTCATGATCTAAAAGTCAAATACCAATTGCTTGAGTCAGCAATGAGTTTGGTAATCCAAATAATATATGAATTCTTTTAATGATGGAAAAAAGCTTACAGCTGTTAGCTCAGTGTCTCTCTTACAGTTTTTCCTCTCCTCAATTTATTATTTGGTTTCCTCCTTTTACCAACTTAATAATGTTTTTTGTTTGATATGAAACTGCAGTTGGAAAAGAATCGTGCTGAACAAATTGAGAAATATTATCCAAATCTTATCTGCACACAGAGTTTGGGACTTGTAAGAAACATGATTAAGTATTATTTTTATGTTTGTGGTGTTTATCTTAAAACCTCTTATTATTACTACTTTAACCATCTTTGAGTTTCTCTACTAAGATTAGTGCTCCGCAAATCTGATTTCAGATGGCAATTACCTCTGAACGCCTTCATAAACAATCTGTCATTATAAAGCAGATATGCAAGTTATTTCCTCAGCGTCGGGTACTCCCTGAAACCTTTTCCTTCTCTAGTTAGATATCATAATGTCCGTGTCTTGATATTGCAGTTGATATGACACTATTGGCATTTATCAACTTCCATTTTTTATGTGTCAATTCCTAGTTTCCATAGACAGGGATGCTCTCCTGACTTTAAACTGTGTTGAATTTATATTTTATTTATGATGAGCTCCTGAAATTGATGCATACAAATGGGTAAGGGAAACTTATTTTGTTAAGGTTGGTAGGTATCTTCAGTTTAAACTTCAGTACCAATTTCATATTCATTGGCCTTTTACTTTGTCAATGACTTGATTCTCTCCGTTCTCTTTCCGGAGAAAATTGTTTAGTAGTTTATTTTGGAGTTCTTACCAAAGCACTATTGTTGTTGATATCTGATGCTTGTTGATATGTTCTCTATGATTTTCCAAGCAATTAAAGTGCTAATTTTCTTGGTAGAGGTGACGCTCTTAATAGTTTTCACAATTATAATTAATTGCAGGTGTTTATTGACGGGGAGAGAAAAGACGGGTATGGTGGTCCATATGATACAATTTGCAATGCACGCTTGCCAAGAGGGTTAGATCCCCACTCAGTTCCAGCTGACGAACTTGCCGCCTCATTGGGGTATATTTCCATCTATATCTGAATACCAATGATTCATGATGAATATGAGGAGATATCAGATCCGATTTCTCTCCCCTTTAATTACCCTTATATACATAGTCATGAAAGGTGTGCAAAGGGCACCAGGTTCACACCCTTGCGCCTAGAGAAGTAAAAGCTGCGTGCAATATCAAAGGCGGCCGTATTGATTTTATATGTAAATTTATTCTTATATTATTTTTAAATTTTTTCCTATTTTCACCTTGCGATAGAATGGCGTACCTTACACCTTACACATAGGGCTTCAGGAGATACTATCCTTCAATATCTATGATTACATATTTCCATCTCTGAGCTTGATCCCTCAAACCACTTCTATGATACTAACTCCGACTAGACTAAAAAGAAGTCATCGAAAGTTAAAGAAGTATTGTGTAGCTGCTTCCTCGATTTGTTTGTTGGTACTTCTTGGTGTATCATGATTACTTATTCTTTATGCTCAATCACTGAAAGCAGGTACATGGTGCAACTTCTGAATCTAGTTCTGCATGCTGTGTGCTCTCCGGCTTTGCATAACTCTGGGTTTGCGGTATGTGCAGATGTACCTTTTCTCTGCCTCTTATAAAATATCTGTGGGTTTGTTTTGGTTGACTGTGTTGTAGACTCTATATTTATTGAAGGAGCTTTTACTAGGTAGCTAAGATCATACTTTAATATCAATAACACATAGGAAAGGTCTGATAATGGTGAAGAAATGTGCAATAATCTGTTGCTTTATAATTGCAATGAGATCAAGGAAACAGCCCTATATTTTTATCACATCAATGACTATTGGTGGTTCAGATATTAGTGAGGTGCTCACGTCGTACATAAATTTGTAGTTATATCTGTCTTTGAGTAACCAGTTACAAATGTTGTATTTATTTCATTTTTTTGGTTATTTTGTTGCCTTTCCTTTTCCTGATATTTTTGCAAGTTTCATTACTTGAAAGATCTTACAAACAAGTGGTTCTTATCATTTCTTCATGTGTATCAGGGTTCCTGTTCTCGGATATGGCAGCGGGAGTCATATTGGGATGCTCGTCCATCATCTAGAAGGTAATATACTGGGTAGAGTTGTAGGGGTGGGTATTTGGTCTAATTGTACTAGACCAAACAGAAAGTTTAGTTAACTGAAAATTTGCTAAAAAAATCTCACACTGATAACTCTCCCTCTTCGTTTGTGAAAGATAGAATGTAACTAAACTGGTGCTCCACCACTATACATTTGTCCCAAATTGATGAGAAGATGTCTGCCATTATAATGAACTTAATTTCTACTATTCAACAGTGAATATTCACTTTTTATTCCTCGCCAAAATTTTTGCACAACTGGTGGTGAAACGTCATGGTCCGAGAGAAGCTCAAGTAATTTTGGTGTAGCTTCAATGGATTCTGAGAGGAAGCCTCGTTTAGATTCCTCCGGTGGTAGTTTCAATTACTCCTCTGCTTCTGCACACTCAATTGAGTTACACAAGGATTTGCAGAAGGGCATATCACTCCTCAAGAAAAGTGTGGCATGCATAACTGCATATTGCTATAACTCTTTGTGTTCGGAAGTTCCCTCTGAAGTGTCTACGTTCGAGGCATTTGCGAGATTGTTGACTACACTTTCTTCTTCAAAGGAAGTTCGAAGTGTTTTATCTTTGAAAATGGTATCATCAAGGTATAAGCATCTTTAGTTCATCGTATTTTTCTCACTATGCACTCAATGCTTGCAACTTCATGTGAATTCCAAGTCAAAATTCATTTGCCTCAAGTACTCCGGAAGATTATTACTTCCACCAAAAATATATGAATGTGCTTATAGGCAAAATACTTGGTTACTATTGGATATCGGTTCAATTTGCAGGTCCAAGCCTTGCCAACAACTGAACACGTCTGTATGGAATGTTGAATCAACTGTTTCATCAAGCACTTTGATGGAGAGTGCACATGCACTGCCTACCATGGTATAACTTTTAAAAATTCAATGTTCTGTCAGAGATTTGTATATATTTTGATCAACTTTGAGGAGATAATATATATATATATATATATATATATGGGATGGTTCCTGTGAGAATGGAAATAAGTGTAGGAAATAGGAATAGATATGTAAGTCTAGCATATCTTTCATATTTGTGTAACACAATCAGAATTACTATGTTGCACATATTAGTTTAGCACATATTTCATCTTTTCGTAGCACATATGCTAAATATATTAGTTTAGCACATCTTTCATTGCAGCGTAGCACAAGAAGGGTTCTAATGCTGCACAATAATCCGCGTAGCACATACAACACAAAACTATAGCACAACCGAAATTAAATCTCAACCATTGATCCAGCGAATCAAAGACACAGATTCATTCTTATTTCCTACTCCCTCCGTCCCAGCCCAATTGGCACAACACTTTTTGCACAAAGATTAAGAAAAAATGGGTTAAGGGGTTTAATGGTGTTGGTCCCACAAGATTTAATGTTAATAAAGTAGGAGAGAGAAATAGAATATGGAGAGAGAAAGAGAGGGTAGAATATGGAGAGGCATGATTGGAAGAGAAAGAGTAGATTAAGGGATTTAATTTTTGCCATTTTTGGTATGTGCCAATTGGGTTGGGACAACCCAATTTGGCAAGTGTGCCAATTGGGCTGGGACGGAGGGAGTACAAAATTATCCATTCCTACCTGATCCATCTCCTATATATATATATATATATATATATATATATATATATATACATTGTCTATGCAACAAGCTGATAGTAAATGTATGAACTCACATGTGTTAGGCTTTGTATCTGATTCATTACCTTTGTACTATGAGGCATTATACACTTAGAACCACTTTCACTGATTCTTTAATTAAATTTTTCTTTGCCTGCCATTTCTTTTATGGCTTCACTTTCTAGTCTATTTCCTTGCCTTCTCGTCATTTCTCTATCTGTTCAAAACTTTATTCTTTCGCTAGACCTGATATGACACAAAAACTTACTTCTTCTGTATTGATGCTGCTTAAATCTGAAAGCCAGAAGTGATAATAAAAAAAATTATATTTTCAGCATTTACTATCGATTTTTATACTTTGTTTCATTATAACTGTTGTGTATTGCACAATGTCTCCTTAATATAAAAAAGCACATTGCAACCTGGACATTCCATTCTCTCAATGATAATTTTATCTGCAGAGAAACGCCTTTGATAACTATCTCCCAAGCTTTGCTGGCAGCTATGTTTATGCCAATGAGTTTCCTTATTATTCTGGGAAGAATGAAAACTTAATTGAAGGTTGGGATTTGGTGGAACATCCTACTTTTCCTCCTCCTCCATCACACACTGAAGATGTGGAGCATTGGACTCGAGCTATGTTCATTGATGCAACAAAGAAATGATTGGAAACTACCTTGCAATTTGGTAAGGTTGATATAACTTGGAAAGTCACGAAATAGTTCATTTTGGGTCATCAATATAACTTAATAGCGGGAAGTCATGTTTCGATCTTTTCTAATAAAGGAATCAGCATGGTGTTGGAAGGTCAAATTAATATATTTGTCTATTCATGAAAGTTTTCAGGAAAGTCGCTTTAGTTAGTTATAATCTGTAGTAAGTTTGATATGTCCAGTGTGCAATTTATTTCTATGCGTGTTATAAATTTTCAAGAAAATGCTGTATCTTTAATAACCTTAGCTCGTGTTTATCTCGATCTCCATGTAGCATTGCCAACTACCGAGCCAACATCTTCACTGAAGGAAACGGGGCAGGAGCATGAAAAGCTTCTCAACTGATTTCACATTCCATTGTGTGTAAATATATGGTTTCGAGTAGGTGTGGAGATTTGAGGTAAAATCTCCAACTCTGCTGTGATGCACATGCATGCTGTAATGTGTGGTTAATCTGTATATTACTAGTTCTTTACAGATGTGATAACGACATTAGTACATACATGGTACAGTAGAAGCTATCTGTATCACTGTTTAATATAAATAAGTAAATACTCTTTTATTTATATTTGTGTGTGAGAAAGAACTAGCTTAGAGAAGTTGAAAGAAATTTCTTGCTTGAGATATAAGTTGCTTTTGCTTTTTCTTTGAATAATAAGAAACTAGAACTGCACTCTGATATTTATTGCTTAATATAAATATTAGAAGAAAATTAGAATATCAGGTTAAAATACAGAATCCATAAACGAAAAGATAGAAGCTATAGCAGTGAAATTAAGAGAACTCAATTCAGATAAGGTTTTCCTAGAGATATTGCTGTGGCTCAAATATTGTCAATAGGATATGAATGCCAAACATGCAAAAGAAAACTGCAGTAAAATTAACCAACTGAGCCAGTCCCTCTCTAGTGAAATAGGTGGTAGATTAGGTCTCAAGTAAAATAACCAACTCAACCGAACTTCTCTGTGACAGCTGCTTCACTTCTTTCTCTTCTTCGGAGGCTGAAGCTCCTCTTCTTCGTCTTCCTCCTCTTCCTCCTCCTCGTCATCACCTGGCTCCTCATCCTCGTCTTCAGCTACATCCGGGTCGTCTCCGTCCTCATTCTCATCATCCTCGTCATCTTCATCGTCCTCATCATCGTGGCCGTTGGCAGCATCATTTTCGTTGTCATCGTCCTCTCCGTTCTCTTCACCAGCTCCCCCGGTGCCTCCCGGCCCCTTCTTGGCCTCGCCATTGCTATTGGCCTCGTTCCCCTGTTCGCCTTCCTCAGAATACTCGCCTTCACCATCATCGTCTCCAGAACCAGCGGCTGCAGCGTCACCATCACTTTCCTCTCCAGCTCCTCCCTCAGCATCGACAACTTCTGATTGGTCTTTAATTGGGCTCAACATCAGTAGTTTAGCGAAGTTCTGCAACTGCTATATTCAGTTGCGATATTAGAATATGAGAAATAAGATACTTCGAAAAACGATATAGCTTCGGCGTCGTCAGTTTTAGTTTTTCTTGAAATTTAAACCGAATATTGTAAATATCATTAACCATACAATTTCCGAATCATATGGGATACAGTGTCCATCAATTTTGTGTGTCACTATATGCCACTATTACATCTATTATTTTAATACTATTTTTTATAAAAATAAAATTTATTATATATGAATCATATTTAATTTTTGTTTCAATTATTGAAGTTAATATGTATGCTATTAATTTTAATAATGAATTATTAACTAATAAAAGTGAAATTAAATTATATAAAGTAATTATATATCGTAATTGAGTGGAATAAATCTGAACTAATAATTATAAAATTAAACTAAAGCATACAAAACTAAAATTGAAGAAAAAAGATAAAAGAAAATCAAAATAATTAAAAATGTGATACATAACACACACCTCTTTCGACGTATGTGTTTATGCGTTTGAATCCCATAAATATTCGTATTATTGTTATCAACAATAAATAATGTTGCATAATTATCATTTGAACAATCTGTAAGACTATATCTTAGGAGCCGATAACTAATTGTCTCTTTCCTTTTTCCAGTGTACTTATTACATAACTACATTTAATTTATCTTAAATTAATCACCCAACAAGTTTTAATATTCAACCCCTTCCAATAGTTCTTTTTTTTCTTTTTCTTTTTCATTTTTCCTTCTTTTGAGGTTCATTCCTTCCAACAGTTAGAACCTAGAAAGACTCAAAATATCGTCGAAATATCTATGTATCTACTAGATTCATTTCTCATTCTATTTATCAGATCCGACCCGTCTACCCATTAACACGATCCATAAACGCATAGAAAGTTCGACTCATGCGATGCCTCGAAATATCGTCGAAGGAATATCCGAATATGTTATCACTATTTAATGAATTTAAAAATATAATATTCGGTCTGTGAAGTGATGGGCGTAACACGTACATCAAGACAATTTATCTTGACCAAGAATTTTGGAACCCCATGTTTTTTAATATTAAGGTTTCGTAGAATTCTTTATTCAACAAACAACAACAATTTAGCTATAACCCCTAATAAATTGTTTCATGTTCAGTTCAATACTTGAAATTTATTCGAGCATAAAAATTAAAGACTTCAATTATATATTTACAGAGATAATTATATAAATGCCAAATATGTTTTTACATAAAGTTCTCTCATTTATTTATTGCTATGTTATATTTCAATAATCATATTATAATAGACGGAGAAGAAAGTTTGTTAATTGCATTATATTTGTTGTTAATTTGTGAAGTAGTTGTAATAAATAAAGAGGAGTAAACTAGGCTGGGATTGTAGATCTATATTATTATGGTGGGGTAGGGGGCCCAGCCTCAACCAACCCGGAACTCAAAATGGCACAAAACCTAACTCTATTTTCCCTTTGGATTCCGTGACGACGAAATCGGAACTCTCTCAAACTACTCTCAACGACTCTGAGACCATACCTACACCCGGCGCATGTTAGCAATCATGAAAAACTGACTAATTTCATAAACACAATAAAAGAAAGTCAAAACGCAATTCTTTTCGAGTCGAAAAAAATTGATTAATTTGTAGCTTAAATGATAAAGCAATCTTTGATAATAAAAAGACAGTAGATTATTTGTAGTTTGTGGAGCCCTATATATCTACTACTACGGATCTATCGTCTACGTATCGTAAGCACTAAGAAAAAATAAAGCTCTATAATTTTTTGTTGTAAAATTGTTATTTAGTTTATTATAAAATAGGATTTTGGTAAGAAAAAAAATCGAGGATATAAACTAATAAAACAAATTTGTTAAAAGCAGTTTAACAATTTCACTTGAAATTGTAAGTAAACAGAACCTGTGCTGTGTAGAGCAGGTGAGCTTTGACCAGGAGCAGGAGAAGGGACAGCGGCCCTGCCGCGCACGTTAGATAAGCCCCGTTAACTGTCACCTCCATCTTGCGGGAACCTGCGTCGGACCGTCTCTGTCAGTCACAACTTTCGCCTGCACAGAAATTTACTGGAAAAAGTAAATCAACCCGAAAAAAAAAAAGTATGTACATAATTGTCCTGCGCTGTGCGAAACCGAAGCAGATTTTTTTAATTTATGATGCGACGAACATGAGAAAACAGTTTTTTCAGATTTTGAAACGAACGTGGAAAATTCAATTTGTCGTAGATGAAAATGTTGAAAAATCATACATAAAAACGTATAAAATCTGGTTCATGCACAAAAGCAACTGCAAAAACTCTGTGCGTGCGTGCGTGCGCGCGTGTGTGTGAGAGAGAGAGTGCAATTACACAAACATATAGACATATATCATCAGAGACACACTTGAAGAAAAGTAGATGAGGAAAAGAGAAAAGAAGAACGCATCAGAAATTGGGGAAAAATAGCTTTTGCGATAAAGTGGAAGATGAAGATTAGCTCACCGCCTACTTTGAGAAACCGATAAATTAAGATGCAGAAAAAATGCTTCAGAACAACCACAGAAGCGTTTCAGAGCCTCCTTTCACATATTAAGTCTCTTAGTGTGTGTGTGTGTGTGAGAGAGAGAGAGAGAGAGAGAGCTGACCGTAAGCAGTTCTGTGAGTAAGTCCACGGGAGAATGGGCAGGTATTCTACGACGTAAAGTGGTGAAGATAAAATGCCTCTGCACTTTGTTCGTAGTGTGTGTGTGTGAGAGAGAGAGTCTACGTGTTATGTGTGTGTGTGAGAGAGGGAGTGTGTACGTGTTGTGTGTTGGTTGAAACTTGAAAGAGAAGGATGTATGTGTGTGTGGAGTAGTAGTTCAGATGGTTTACTGAGTTGAAGGTTTAATCAATTGTATGTATATTTTGTAAAAAAAGTTCAAAAGATAATGGAGAATAGAATCTAATGCTTTGTTCTTAGGATAGTAGTAAAGCTAGTTGGGGCCCAATTTAAGAATCAAACTCTTTTTTTTTAATAAACATTTTTAGTTTTTACCATCTTAATTTGGTAAAAACTAAAAATATAAATTGAAAAAGAAATTAAAAAAATCTGATTAAGTAATGGAATATGAGATTTTATATATTATTATTATTATTATTATTAATGCCGTGCAGAGCCTTCCATACCTGTTTAATGAATACAAGAAAAACTGCCAACATTATGAGCTCCGATTTCACTCTTTGCAGCCCTCAAATTTATTTAAAATTAACATACTATTTAAAATATCTATTTTGCCTTTCCTGGCCTTAACTATTGAAATTTGTGATGTGATGTCTGGAAATAAACGCTAAAAATATGAGTATATACAATTCTATTTTGAAGAGAATATAAAAATTCAGAAGATATTTTATTTCACAAAAACTCATGTACATCTATTCGCATCGTACGGATGAACAAAAATATCATTTATTCTTAATAAAAATATCATTTATATTGAAAAAGATATCATTTGTTTTTTACAATGTAATTTAAAAATATTATTTATATTGAAAAAAAATATCATTATCCGCACATACGGAGGTCCGCACGGGAGACCACCTCATTTTATTTTTATAAATGATATGTGTCTTTGAATGAAACTAGGCCCAAAATAAGTTGATTTGGGCCCTACAACAAATTTGGATTTTTTTTTTTACATTTATCAGTAGCCTACTAACAGGAATCAACTTAAATGGATTTCATTCTTGAGCAACTTTCATAACTAGCATTCAATTTTTTTGCTTATTGAATTTTTTTTCTTAAATAGTATTTTAAAAATTAATTAATAAGTGAGTACTATATAGGTCCCTCTCCCTCATTATACTCTCCATCCCCATAGTACATTTTAAATGCACTCTAATAAATTTTGAAATAATAGAAACTGGTTAACAAGTGTGACGATAAATCATTATTGTGGTATGAGTGGTATTGGGCGAGATAGGATAAGTTTTGCTAGTAGGAATCAAACCTTAGTCCAATTATTCGATGATTCCAAAGAAAGTTGTATATTAAATAGATTGAGGAAAAGGAAAATAAAATAAAATAAAAATTGTTGTTAAAAGTGAGCTGAACTGGTGCGCCTGAGTTGATATCTTGGAGCAGATATCGAACTTGAATTCCAAATAGCACAGGCTTCCTGTAGAAAGGCATAAAAATACTTTAAGTAAATAAGATAAATTCGATAATAGATTTTTAATTAAATATTTTACACAGAAGGATTTAATATTTTGGTGTTTTGATTTGCATATTATTTCATTATCATCATCATACGTATGAAACGTGTGTAGTATTAATGTCATTGTTATGAGTTATGACTCACAAATACCCAATACATGTAGCATTAAAAAAAAACAAAAAACAAATAGTAATATGTAATCGTTCGAATATTTTTATATATGTGACCATAGTAGTTATGCAAAAGTTAGGTTTGTTTTACTCTCATTTCATGGATTTGCAACTAATATGAAGGTAAACACAATTAATTTCGCTACAATACTCGGGCCGAAATCCTCCGCTCTATTCTAGAATAGGTTTCAAGCTACACCAATTATTTTACACATGCATGTATTGTTGAAATAAAATACGATACTAAAATATACATATTATACTTTCGTATGGAATTTTAGATTAAACATATCTTCATAACGAAGTCGTTACATTTTTTTGGTGACAAGTTCATTACTAATGTTTGATTGTTTTTTTAGGGGTATTCTTAAAGTGATATTTTTCCACGAAAATTAGGATGTCAAATTTGAATAATTTGTATATATTGGTATGATAAATATCTAATATCATATAATACAAACTAGAAATAGTTGCTAGCTGATTTCATCACGGAAAGTTGGTTTTAGGCCTTTATCTCATGGACCATTAGTTTGATAATATATGGTATTTAAAGATTCGAAGTCAATTTTGAGGAAGCTATCAATATAAAATGTCAAGTAAATTACTTATCGAGGAACTTATACTAGAATATAGAAAGTAGATAACACAAATAAAAACATGGTAATTTCAATAAGATGGATAATGATATATTGCGTTTGGAGTCGATCGTTTTCTAGATATTGTAACGTAAATATAATTAAATCGAGAGAATTTGTTTACAAAAATGACAACAAGGTAATTAATACCTTTCGCTTTTTAAGCAATTTGTTTGATGCCTGAAGTCGCGACGCATCGTGCTGCAATTGGTTTATGTAAGCCTATAGAGTACAAATCAATATATCTATCAAATAAGCAAAAACAATATAATTAAATTGATTAAATAAACAAAATAGAGAGCACGACCGTGATAATTATATTAAAATGCAAATAATATAAACATTTCAATCATCATTCTATAGGTTCATAATATTCTAATTCTAATGCCCATCTTACTTTTTTTTTTTTTTTTTGATATCATGGGGAACCCGCAGCCGCTACCTTAGGTGCAAGACTGGTAAACCCCACGGTCCCCATCTGATAGCCGCAAACCACATAGGACGGGTAAACCACACTTGGAAAACCAGGTGTGACAAGCTCAAACCCATAGAGGCGTTTGGTGGGGTTTGAACCTGTGACCTCTCGACCACGGGAACCCACCTTAACCATTGGGCTGTCCCTAGGGGACAAATGCCCATCTTACTTGAATACTCACTATGTGACTTAAGAAGAAACTTTTGTGTAGTTGTTTAATACTTACAAGGATTAGCAAACAAACAAGCAAATAAACTAACTAAACCAAGCTCAAGTGATTATTTACTTGTGTCCTGTTCATTTTCCTTCTATACTACGATGTATGTCTTCAACTTATCAATTTAAAGAACACATGTTCGAATCATGTCTCCCATTATTAAATTAATTATTTTAATCTATATATGTTATATAACAAAGAGGAATCGTTCCTAAAAATAGTAACTTATTTTTTTCCCGTCAAAACTATTATTCCATTTCTGGAAATATATATATAATGAGATCAAATACAACTCAATCTTAAAGTATAAAATAAGAACCATTTTCAGTCATTGATTCGTAAAAATCTACGATAAATTCATCACATTACTTGATGGATTCAAACATATGGGTTCGAATCCCATGAGGGACAAATTTTTAATTTTCTGAATTCAGACACTTACACGACGATTTCAGATGCTTTCACGATAAATTCAGACGATTTCAGAAGTTCCTAGTTTATAGGTTCATGATGATTTTTACAATAATCACTCCCTATATGAGATTCGTCTGAATTCGTCGTGAAAGCGTCTGAATTCACCGTGTAAGTGTCTGAATTCAGAAAATTAAAAATTCGCCTCTCATAGGATTCGAACCCATATGTTTGAATCCATCAAGTAATGTGATGAATTTATCGTAGATCTTTACGAATCAAGGGTTGAAAATTATTCTTATTTTATACTTTAAGATTGATTTGTATTTGATCTCATTCCTATATATATATATATATATATATGTATGTATGTATGTGTGTGTGTGTGTGTGTGGGGGGATTCCGTAGTATCGTCGTCATCGATAGTATGTAGTACTCAATCTAAATCACACATTTTGAACATGTGACCGAACCACAAGCTGACATGTGGCAGCTTATTTTTCTTCTTTTTTTTTAATTTTTTTTTTCGCAAGGGGGCACATCCTCATTTCTTTTTCTTCCATTTTTTTTTACAATAGCTACAGCGTTGGCACCGACGATGACGGCAGTGGACGACTGTAGACAGCACCAGTAATACATACGAACAACAAAAGACAAAAGATTTTGAAAGAAGAAAAAAATTTGAGAACAAAATTGATAGATTTTGAGAAAAAAAAAAATAAAAGATGAATTTGATAGATGATTGAAGAATCTAGAGAGATGGTGGCTATGTCAGTGGTTCACTATGAAATTCACCGATTAATCGGGGAAATAGATGACATAATTGACGGAAAAGGATGGATGAGAGATTCGTTGTCGAAAAACATAAAATTGCATCTAACAAAACATAAAACTACATTTAACAAAATATAAAACTGCATGTTGGCACGAAACACAAACATGCATTTAACAAAACGCGTTCATGCATCTTACAAAACATAAAAATGCATTATTGGCCAATGGGCGCTAAGGGGTGCGCGAGTGCGCGCATGGGCTACACATGAGCACAAGGGCCTCTAGGAGCGGGGTGTACGCTGGGCGCGCGCTTCCAATCTACATGCATTATTATATTCAATTGTATGTATTTTTATGTTCATTTAAATGCATTGTTCAGTTCAACTAAATGCATGATTTGGTTTTTGCAATCAGATAACAAATCAAATTACTAATTTACCATATTGTAGCGAAATCAATGAAATTAAGCTTTAAAATCTGAAAAAAAATCTTCACCATATGATCTATAAGATGAGTAGATGAGATTGAGTATTACATAATTAATACCTCAAGCTCGAACACTATCTGATCTCTAATATATATGTGTGTGTGTGGTTCCTGTGAGAATGAAAATAAGTATAATAAATAAGAATAAATTTAATTCATCGATTTTAGTAAATCAATGAATATGATTTATTTTCATTGTGCTATAAGTTATAACTATATGTGCTACATTTTTTCTTTGTTTACGCCAAATGTGAAATAAGTAATTTTATCTTTTAAGAATCAGTTTTTTCCTTAATTTAAGGAAAAACAAGGTTTTATACTTATTTTTAAGAATTTATTGTAACTTATCATTTAAATCATTATTTGTAACATTATTTCAGTTCAATACTTAATATATACAAAATTATTTATGATTCAAGCTAGCAAATTAATGAAAAGTTAAATAAAATTTTATATATATATATATATATATATATATATATATATATATATATATATAGGGGATGGTTCACGTGAGAATGAAATATTGGTGAGAAATAAGAATCGAAGATTTAACGTATAAAGTTGTTGCACTAAATGTATAAATTTGTTGCACCAAATTTTGTGCAACAACTTTATATTAAGTGCTACACTTTATATGTTAAATTTGATGTAGCAAATTTATACATTTAGTGCAACAACTTTATACGTTAAATGCTGCATTCTTATTTCTCACCAATATTTGCATTCTCACGTGATCCATCCCCTATATATATATATATATATATATATATATATATATTGATTTATACGTGTAGTTCTATATAACACGGGTATAATAGTTTCATAGCACATTTTTACTTATTTATTGCACATACCACTAAAATTTCAAAAATTATTATTCTGATGATATTAAACCTTATGTGCAACGAATAAGCAAAAAAGTGCTACAAAAATTTTCATCAGTGCAATAAGTACTGAAAAATACGTATGAATGATTACATAATTTTTTTTACCTACGTATATGCAAAATGAATACGCAAAAAATGTTACAAAAATATTCCAATAGTGCAACGACATATGTACGAAAAAAAAAAAAAGCACAACATATGTACAGAACAACATATAAAATAAATTGACAATAATTTTTGAAATTTTAGTGGTATGTGCAACGAATAATTAAAAAAATGCTATGAAACTATTATAACAGTGTTATATAGAACCACATGTGTAACTCAATATATATATATTTTTACCTAAGTTTTTCATGAATTTATTAGCTTAATCACAAATAATTCTGTATATATTAAGTATTGAAACTGAAATAATGTTGTAGATAATGATTTAAAGGATAAGTTACAACAAATCTCTAAAAATATGTATAAAACCGTATTTTCCTTAAATTAAGAAAAAAACAAATTCTTAAAAGATAAAATTACTTATTTAACCTTTGGCATAAACACAGAAAAAAAAATTGTAGCACATATAGCTATAATTTATACCACAAAAAAATAAATCTTATATATATAAATATATATATATATATTCTATTAAACTTATTATATATTACTATATAGCATATTCCTAAAATTATTTGTTTAAATAATTAATAACGTGCCCCTAAAAAATTCAATTATTTTGGCATGATCTTTTACAATATATCTAAAAGTCACATTTCATAAACAATATAATATAAAATACAATAGGAGTTCACAAATAAAACTAAAAACTTTTATCAGTAATTTGTTACTCATCTAATTCTGTTAGTCATTTTTTTTTTCTTTATTATTGAAAATGTGTAGTTGCTCCACATCTAAATTTGTACTTATATTTTTCAATAATCTTGATATTTTTACAATTAAAATGCCAATATTTTTTATATTTGTATATGGTTATTTTTAAAATTAATTAAGTATGTCATTGTTTTTATCTCTCCACAAGTTAACTGTGGTAATAAAATTAGTTTTTTTAAACAATAACATTGCGTTTATATTATTTCAATGGATGTTTATGATTGATTTTTATAAATTAGTTAATTGTGATTTCTTTGAATTTTAGTTCATTTTTTTAATTTACGATAATGGCAGTGATAGAATTGATTATTAGTTGTGAATGAATTTTTATTCGTGATAGATTCTAAAATTTTATGTTTGTAGAATTACTTATTATTATTTCAGATTTGGTGGATGGTAAATTTTTTTATGTGCATCACACGATATAGTTTACTTCATGGAGATTTTTTTTTATTTGTTTTCTCTCTATATATGGATGTATTACTAAACGCATGTCAAACAAATGAAAACTAACATTATATCTCTCTATATATAAATTTTTTAACTATGTATTATATATACGAGGGCAAATATATTAATACTTATATAAAAATAGAAACTATTATGATGTAATGAATCAAAATTAACATTTCTTATTAAAAATTTAAATTATAAAATTATATACTCTAGTCATGAATTTACCAATAAATCAATTATTAACTAATAAAATCAAAATTAATAGCTAAAAATAATTATATACTCTAAGTGGGTATAATAAGTCTAAATTAACAAGTACAAAACAGATTTAAAATACAAAAAAATGAAATTGAAGGAAAAAGAGTTTAAAATTGTACGCAGTTGGGCACCAAAAAGTGGGACACTAATTCCAAGTGAAGATAAATGCCCCATAAAATACGAGATTAAAATGCTAAAAAGTATCCCAAGTGAGTGACCTTATATACTATCTCATAATCAAATAAGAATGTAATGAAAAAAAAGAAAAGAATGAAAGAAGCAAAACCTGTTTTCTAGCCCTTGATCTTGCAGCTGACTCTCGGTTTTTGATCATCCTTCTCTGCCTCCTCTCCACACTCTTCGCCATACATTTATCCTCGCAAATATTTTTATTTTTCTCACTCTCAAAACGTGAATTATCTGCAGATTTTTCAAAACCATTCTCTAAACCCTGCATCGAATCCATCATTCCTTCCTGCTGCCACTTCATGTATTCTTGATCGATCTTCGTCATCAACGGCGCCGGATTCTGCAAGAACTCTTCTTGAATGTTTCTCATCCCAATAGGGTTTTTCATCGGGTCATAAATCCAAACACCATCTACGGCTTTGTGGGTCGATCTCGTGTTGGGGTTTTCATGGATGATCGAAGGTGACGACGACGAAGAAGAAGAAGATGATGAAGGGTTTGGCATCATGTTTTCTTCCGCAGAGATGATCACATTGTTCTTGATCAACTGCTCGTGATCTAGGTTAGAATTCATCCCGATAGGTTTGCCAATGACGAATTGATCAAGGGTTAGGCTCACTAAATATGGAAAATGATGATCAATAATTTCCTTACAAGATGATGGCTCCATAAAAAATAAACCAACTTTGATCAAATATACTAAATATTGCAAGAGAAGGATATATTTTTGGAGGATATTTTGAAATAATAAATCAAGTTTGAGTTTTGTGTTTGGCGAAAAGCACACTAAAAATGTGCTCAAGAAACAAACACTTCTTTGTGTATTCTCCTGTATTTCTATCCCACCTAAATGTATGGGAAGAAAAAGGATTTTGGAATGGAGCAAATCATGCAAATTTATAAGTTGTGTATTCTTGAGAATCCCATGAGATATGGCGTTACTGTTGATAAATACCCAATTTGTAGACCTAAGTGCTGTGGAACATCGTCTATAACTAAAATCCGAGATTATCTCATACTATTTTGGTTCATGTACATATACCTTTTACTGTAAATAAATATGAATAATTAATAGCCTTTGGATTCTTTGTTTGGACGGTTAAGATTATCTTAGTGTATTTTCACTTTTATTTAGGTTTATATTGTAGTGAGGATATTTAAGTAATTTCAATATTTTTAACTGATCTTAATTCCGATAATATAGTGATGCACGGAATCTGTTTTATGCACTTTGTCTAATTAGTCCAAATTAAATTTAAGCATCTTTTCGTTTTTATGGAATCAACATCAACATATGTGCATGTTTATATTATACCTACATGAACATTTGTCAACACATACACATAAACATCGGTACAACAAATGCACAAATATGAATATTTTTTCCAATATAAGCTCCCACCATATGTGTATTTCTCAATCAAAAATACAACAAATGCACAAATAAGTGTGCAACCGTAACCAATTGTGAGAAAAAATAGTGGTTAATACTCGAGGCCAAAGTGTGTGTGTGTTGGCCTAGTGGTAGAGTGGTTAATATCCGAGGCCAAAGATCTCGGGTTCGAGTCCACCGTGACGCAGCCTTTAAAATTTCTGTATTAATTGACAAAAAAAAGAGGGACGCACAAACTTATATGTTGTGGGGTAAATATTTATTTTTTATTTTTTACCCCTATCCGTTTAATAGTTAAAATTAATTATGTTGTATATCAATCTGTGTGTTCAATTCTTCATCTAATTTTGTGCATCCTTTTTAATTTGTCATCACATTCACACTAAAACGAGTGACCAATTTTAACGTAAGAACTAAGAACCACGAAAATTCATTGTGAATAAAATAAATTTGATATGATAGTTACTACATCCGCTGAGAAAATTACTGAATAAAAAAATTTAAAATTTTCACCCAGAGTTCGAATCCCAATAAATTTTATTTTTTGGATTCAGTAATTTTTTTCAACGGATTCATCAACTTGCACTCAAAATTCATCATTTTTTGGTTCTCACATTCTCACGATAAAAAAAGTTCTCACGTTATCCCTCCCTTATATATATATATATATATCTTCCATAATCAAAATTGAAAATTGTTGCTTTATAGTAATACATGTTTATAATCTTGATATTGATATAGTCAAAATATATAACCGACTCTCCATTTGGGACGATCCAGTGATAAAATGAGTTTTGTGGTCAAAAGATCATAGGTTTGATGCCCACTAATGCCTTTATGAGTTTGAGTCTGTCACATCCGATTTTTCAAGTGTGGTTTATGTGTTCTATGTAGTTTGCAGGCTATTGTACATGAACGTTGGTTTACCCAGTACGCATTGAAAATAGTGATTACGAATTCCCATAAATAAAAAAAGTACATAACTGATCATATAACAACTATATATAGAGGGTCAGAATATTATCATTGGTAATTGTAACTAATAGACAAATTCTAATGGATTCTATAATTATATTTAAATTAGTAAATCATATAATATAGGTTTAAGAAAAATTATGTGCAAGTTTTGATGATAAGTTGGAATTGTTTATCGCTATAAATCATTCAAATTCAAATTAATTATGAAAAATCACTGAGTAAAAAATTGTGGATAACCATTTAATTAGATAAGAATTGGAATACCTGCAGATAAGATCAAAAATGTAAATCATCACTAAGCTATTAAAATAAGCAATTGATAAGGTAAGAGTAAGAACCTCACGGGAGCTTCGACTCTACTACTGTTTTCATTGGCACCCCACCTTTGTGATTCTTCGACGTATCAGAAGTATTTTGAATTGTATGTTATACACCCTCCGTTGCATTCGAAGCATTTTACTTTCTTTATTGGGTTCTTTCATTTGTAGTGTCCCGCTTTATTTAAAAAAAAAGGGAAATAACACATAACACTCCTATGTTTTTGACTTTTTATATCCGTGTCATAACGTAAATATAATAATAAATTAGACCATAATTATTGCAGATTGTTAACATTCGTATCCTGATGATCGAAATCAGGCATATTTTGTCTATTTGACATTCGGAACTGATTTGGTTATGTGGCATACATGAAATAAATAAATAAATATATATATATATACACACACACACACATACAAACACACAAAATGACGTCGTTTTATCTACTGATCCATTAAAATCTCATTTGTCAACCCTAATTCGTTGTGTTCTTAGAAAAATTGTAACCTTCTTGGCAACAGGTTTTGGGGGTGCCCACTGTCCAACTGACCCCGGTCGGCGAAGTCAACGCCCGAAAGATGAAGAGTCAGTTCGAAAAGGGCAACCTCTCTGTGTGCCCCGAGGGCACGACATGCAAGGAGCCATTCTTGTTGAGGTTAAGCGTGCTCTTCGTCGAGCTGACCGATAAGACCGTGTCCGTGGTGATAATTCCATGGAAGAATTCCTCCCCTGAATTCGTTGAAGACTCTTGATCTTCAGAGCAATCTGCTTCAGGGATCACTTCCATTTTTTATGCTTCTCAAAATCACATAAGTGCATCGATCCCCAAATATCTAGACTTGATGTTTAATCAATCTTAAACTTGCAGGGGGAAAAATACTGACAAATCCTTATATCTAGGCTTCATGTTTAATCAATCTTAAACTTGCAGGGGAACAAATACCGACAAATCCCTACAAAGTCTGCATTGAGGTTTGTGAATATCAACAACAATCTCTTGAAAGACAAGCTGCCAAGGTCATTAGCAAACTGCAAATGCTCGAGGTGTTGGACCATTTCAAACAACAACTTATTAGCCTGACTTTTCTGTCATTTCTTAATGTATCAAACAACAAACAAAGCTACACCAAAAGGATCATTAGACCTTGCAAAATGCTCGAGGTGTTGTGTCTTAAGAAAATTGAAGACCTTTAGTTCTCACTGGAAATGATCGGATTGTGGCCGACCTGGAATCGAGTCCAACAAGTGAAGTTTTTGATGCTTTGAAGAAGATGGTGGGCAACTTCATGCTTCACAGATCCTATAGTGTGTTTTTCTTTTTCTTTTTGTATAATTAATATAAAAAAATGATGAATTGGAGTTGGGCTGCTACCACATAGGTTGGGATGTGCCATAGTGCCATGTAGGCTGGATTGAGGCCTACGTAGATTTCCGAAGTGCTACATAGGCACAACGTACCCAATTCTGGTGGCTAGGATATGATTATGAACTCAATTGTTTGAGACACAAATATAAAAACTTAAAAAACGTTAGAATGCTATTTGGTATTTACCCAAATAAAAATAATTATATCTTAAAAAAATATGGACATATCCACCTTTTATCTCTTTAACCATTTATATCCTCATTGAAAATCCACTTTCACTCCCCTTAATATATCAAACATATATGCTTTTCTACTTTTATGTTTTTGTTAACCAAACACCATTTCCCCCCAATTAAATGGTTAAATACTTTCATTTAGCTTTTGGTTTCATTCTTCAATACTTTTGATTCTTTGAACTGCGATTCAACAATTAAAAAGTTGTGGTACATATATTGATCGATCTTAATTTTGTTAGGGAAATAATTGTGCAATGAACACGAGGGATTAACGTGGTTCGATCTTTGAATTAGATCTACGTCCACGGAGCAAGAGAGTATATGTGTATCGAGTATGTAAGAAGCGATTACAAAGAGTGTAGGTGATCATTTTTCGTCTAATCTAGCCTCTATTTATACACAATTATATTGAGATTGACTCTAATCCGAGATCTTCTCTAAATAGGATTCTTTTAGATATATCCGAATCTTCTACATCTCCACTTGTGATTTGAGTTGTAACTGGTTTAGGAGTCTTCTTGGGCCGAACTCACCTAGGTCGAGCTTAGTGTCGGGGCCCATTTATATTGGGCCTAGTAGTTGGGCCGTATCCTATCACATCCCCCCCAAAAATAAGCAGAAGCGAGGTCATGATGGATGGGGGACAGTGGTTCGCCGGAGTTCGTGATCTGGCGAAGTGGAGCGTGCGCAATTCTGTAGAGTTCATATTCTCCCGAAGTTGTATGTCACTTAGCTTCGCCTTGTCGAGGCGTTATGCCGAAGTCGCATGTTGCTTGGCTTCATCTTGCCGAGGCGTTATGCCGAAGTCGCATGTCTCTTGGCTTCATCTTGCCGAGGCGTTATGCCGAAGTCGCTTGTCGTTTGGCTTCACCTTGCCAAGGCGTTATGCCGAAGCTATTTTCTGTTCGGATCCAATTGGCCGAAGTTGAATAATCTTCACCTTGCCGAGATTGATTACGTACCTCTTGTCGAGGTTGGACACATGACGCCGTGGTTGAATGCGTAACGTCGTGCCGAGGTCGAACACGGGATGCGTCATCTGCATTTAATGCGTACAACGGTTTTGTTCCCGATAAAGTGCATATTGGGGGAATAACTTCCATGATACGTCTTTTCTCATTTCACTTTATCCGTTTCTACTTTTCAAATTCCTCAAACTCTCTGACTTTCTGAAATAAGTTCAACTGTCGCCATTGTTGTTCTCGCAGAGTTCAGTGCTATCTTCTTTGATAATCTACACAAAACCAGTAAGTTATATTTAATGGCTTCATCTTCTTCCTCTGAGGAGTCTCACGGCCATGATGGCCGCGTTGTGTCTGTGTCGCCACCGGGTGTCCCGATGGCTTTAGAAGTCTATACAGTTTATTCTCATGTTCCGTATGTCTGTAATTTATTTTTCCCTCCTTTGAGGGATTTTGGTAAAGTTTCCACCTTTCCTTCGTGTCTAGAATCCTCTGAGATAGTAGAGCTCGCCACTAGGTTTTTTGTTTCACCATCCATGGGGTTGGTCGTTCCCCGATCGTAGAATAGGGCTTGCGCCCCTCCGGCGGGATTTGTTACAGTGTACGAAGACAGGCTCAAGTCCGGTCTTCGTGTTCATTTTCCTTCCGTTTATGCCGAACTACAACGAGTGTTCGGTATTCCTCTAGCCCAAATAATGCCAAACTCATTTCGGCAGTTGACGGGCCTTGGCGTCTATGCTCATAGGCATAATCACCCTTTCACCCTAGGGCTGGTCCTTAGGTTTTTCCAATTCAAGTCCAGCTCGAGGTGGTATTATTTATCACCTCATCGTGGCTTCAAGTTGAAAACGAAGTCAAAGATCTCGAATTGGCAGAAGAAGTTCTTCTTCTGTCGGTCCGAGGGCTTCCTCGAGTTCGTCTGGAACACCGAGAAGCTGGTGGATGTGGTCGTCGACGACAGCTTTAGTGACTTCGAGGAGACATTTCAAAGGGCCGACCAAGTCGATGATGTTTTTACCGAGGTCGAGCTCGTCGACACGAGGCTAAGCCCTTATGATCCTTCCACCGTGGTGGAGCCGGTGAAGGGTGAGGCCCCCTTATTTTACTTCATCTTTTTGTAATTTTCTCTTGGTTTCTCCTTAGTGCTAACTTGGCTTTTATTTATCTGCAGTGGACTTCCTTAAAGGGAAGAAGAGGAAGAGGTCGAGCTCTAGTCACGAACCCTCCACATTGGTGCTGACGGACGCAGCCGAGGCCTCGTCGGAGAGGGTCGAAGTCTCAACGAGGTCGCCTTCGCCTCCAGCCATGCCATGACGCCTCGTCAAGGAAAAGCGCATGGTTTCTCCTCCTGCCGACGACGATGACTGCGAGATCGTCGACACTCAAGTCGCACGTCGGTCCTTTCCCGAGGTAATGCATTTGTTTATATGCCACCTAGTTGTCTTGATGTAGATTATTGACATGGGTGTCTTCTGTACAGGGGGCCGAGGTCGTGAGGACCGAGCTCGCCAGGGCGGCGGAATATCTGGGTGACGCCGTCGCCCGGTTCGACCAGGTGGCTCGGTATTCCCAGGAGTTGGAGGAGAAGACCCTTCTTATCCTAGAGGTGTCCGAGACTGAAGCGAAGGCTCGACACGCGGACAAGAAGAAAGCCGCTGGTGGGCGGGCCGGGCGAGGCGAAGGTGGAGAGGGCGGCCGGCCGCAGGGCCGAGGCGGCAGCGAGGCCGAGGTGGCGGGCGAGGCCGAGGCTGCGGGCGGGGCAGGCTGCGGAGGCTGAAGTCGGCCTATTGAAGGTTGAGGTTGAGGAAGCTCGACGTCGGGGGGCCGAGGTGGCGGCCCCGCAAGGAGAGCTTCTCCGCGCCTTTGCGGAGAGGTTGTTCTTGTCGAGGAGTTTCTCCGGGCTGGCTGGCGATTTGGCCGAGGTCCTGAATACTCGCGTGGCAGCGGGCACCCTCGATGAAGTCGCCGAGGACTACCCGCAGTTGGATAAATCCAAGTATGGGTATGAGGCGATGGAGGATAAGGCCCTGTTGCGGGCTTATGCCGAGGTCCTTGCTGGCGGTCTGAAGAGCTTGTTCGTGCTGGTGAACCTAGCGTCCTCTCCGACCTTGTTGACTGTGGAGTCAGTTCGTTCCTACTCGGTGGACGGGGACCCTCTGATCGAGGCCATAATGGCCGATCTGGCTAAAGGGCCGAGGGCGGTGGGCTGCCGAGGTCGCGGAGGAGGCAGAGGTGGCGCCGACTGGAGTTGGCGAGGAGGCCGAGGCTTCTGGAGCTCGGGCGGAGGCCGAGACTGGCCGAGCCGAGGAGGCTGCTGGAGGGTCGATTGATCCTTTTTTTTGTAAATGTATATGTACTTCGACAAATTCCTGCCTTAAAGGCTTTAATAAAATTCCCCAATTTTTATGGAAGAAATTTTATCTTCTGTTTTTGTCTCCAGTCTTCTCCTGAACTTTTCGATGTGTCGCCTTGGTTGGATCAAATCAAAATTTTGACTCGGGCTCTCGAATCTAAAGAGATCGAGGTCCTTCACTTGGAGGGAAAACTTGGCCATGTGTGGGAGGAGGCCGATGTCAAATCAGGGCTTCTCAAGAGAAGTTTGACGAGCTTCAGGCTCGATTTTCGGAGTTAGAAAAGAAGCTTGAGATCGCGGAGGATAAGGCCAAATCGGTCATCGAGGAGCACACTGAATACGAGACGGTTATCCGCCGAGGTGGTGGAATGACTATCTCCGAAGCCGAAGCTAAAGTTTCCGAGCTCGTAGCCCGCTGCTCGAGATATAGGCAAGAGTACGATCGGGACTCCTGGCAATTTCAGGAGCAATATGCCGACCTAAAGAAGATAGGTGGTTTGTACAAGACCGTCGTAGTTCATCATCCTTTCCTCGAGCGGGTGCTTCGTTCGATGATCGAGGCTTCTTCGTCTGCCGAAGCTCCTCCTCCTGCCGAGGCTTCTTCTTATCTCCCGACAACGTGGAATATCGATATGTCTCGAGAGTTTTATATGCAAGATAGACGTCGCCCATCGAGCAGCCGGGGTCGTGTGTCACCGAGCGGCCGAGGTCGTTTGGCGAGGCAAAGAGGTCGAGCTGGCCGAACTCCTGGCGTCGATCGAGGATGAGGCAGAGGTAGGGGTAGGGTTAACATAGATGAGCTGTTGAACCCTGACTTCTCTAGGGATTGGCTTAGCTTTTCCCAGCCTCCTGAGCCTTCATCGTCCTCGTAATGTATTGGTGTATACTTTGGAAATAAGAATAAATCTTCTTCTGCCTTGTTTTGATTTTCCTTTTAAGCAAACGTTGTATGCATTTCGTCCTCGTAATTAAACGAAGGTAGGTCATCCTCATAATAAACGAAGGTAATTCATCATCGAAATAAATGAAGGTAGTTCGTCCTCGTATTAAACGAAGGTAATTAATCCTCGAAATAAACGAATGTAGTTCGTCCTCATAGTAAACGAAGGTAATTCATCCTCGAAATAAACAAAGGTATAGGTTCTTTATTTGTCGAGAAGTATCGATAGGAGTGGTCCCCTCACGCGGGTTTATAGTTCGTCCTCTTAGAGGGTAGTTCGTCCTCCTTAGAGGGTAGGTCGTTCTCATTAGAGGGTATTGTATAATGGGGAAGAGGTAGTATGCATAAGTGATAAACAAAATATGCAAAAAAAAGATTTTATTAATAAAGTACGATGTAACAACAGAAAAAGATTTAAAGACACGATCGAACAGACTCAACCTTTGACACTTATGCAAAATATATCTTGAGATGAATGATGTGCCACGTATTAGGTATTTGCTCACCGGATATATGGACGAGCTTATATGACCATTTTTCGAGGACTTCTTCCACCTGGTATGACCCTTCCCATGTGTCTTCCAGCTTGCCGAGCTTCGCGGCTTTACTGACTTCATTATTTTGAAGTACGAGGTCGCCTACTTGGAACTGTCGGGATTTGACATGCTGGTTGTAATACCGAGCTACTTGTTGCTTGTACCGAGCTTCTCTAATGTAGGCGATGTATCTCTTTTCTTCAAGCATATCTAGGTCAGTTCGTAGATTCTCCCCATTTACTTCAGCTGAGAAATGGATGGTGCGGGGGCTTGGCATACCAATTTCTGCTGGGATTACTGCTTCGGTTCCATACACCAAATGTCCCATTCGATGTCCGTGTTGTCCGGTACGACCATAATACTTATGGCAAATTTTCCACCCAATTGCCCTTTACTCGGTCGAGGCGAGTTTTGAGTCCCTTCACGATTGTCCTGTTGGTGACTTCGGTTTGACCATTTGCCTGAGGATGGGCCACTGATGTAAACTTTTGTTGAATCTGAAGCTCTTGACACCATTCTTTGAAGATTTCATCTGTGAACTGTGTCCCATTATCCGAAACGAGGATATGAGGGATGCCAAAGCGGCACACGATATTCTTCCAGACGAAGTTGAGGAGTTTCTGCTTGTTATTTTCACCAAGGGTTCGGCTTCCACCCACTTTGTGAAGTAGTCGATTGCAATAATTAGGAATTGAAACTGCCCTGGAGCTTTGCAGAAGGGGCCTACTATATCAATCCCCCATTGCATGAATTGCCAAGGGCTTTGCATGCTGACGAGGTCGGTTTGAGGTAGCCTCGGCACGTTTCCATGAATTTGGCATTTCGGACACTTCTTTACGAGGTCAATTGAGTCTTGGAACATCGTTGACCAATAGTATCCTCATCGCATGACTTTCTTCGATAAGGCGCGGGGTTCGATGTGACTTTCACATGATCCCTCGTGTACTTCTCGTAGTACGTAATCAGCTCGGTTCGGATCCAAACACCTTATGAGAGGCTGGAGGTATGATTTTCTGTAGAGAATTCCCTACTCCAGTATATATCGCAAAGATTTGCTCAAGATTTTCCTGGCCTCGAGTCTGTCATGGGGTAGTTCGACCTTCTCCAAATATTCTTGGATGGGAGTCATCCAATTGGGTTCTTCATCGTAGACTATGTTGACCTCGGCATCGGCATCGTCTATGCTTCTGCTTTTGACTTCTTCTACCGGCGGGCTCGTTGACGACGATGCCAGTTTGCTTAAGATGTCAATTCGGCTATTTCACTCCCTTGGGATACGAACCAACTGGAAGTATGAGAAAGATTGTTGTAAGCTTTTGGCTTTTTCAAGGTATTTCTTCATCCTGTTGCCTTTTGTCTCGTACTTTCACAACATATGGCTTACTATGACTTGGGAGTCACTGTGAACTTGCACGGCTCGTATCTAAAGACTTTGAGTCAGGCGAAGTCCTGCAATTAAGGACTCGTATTCAACTTCGTTGTTCATATTTTTGAATGTGAACCGAAATGCGTAGGTGATCTCTTGGCCGTCTGGTCCCAGAAGTAAGATGTCTGCCCCGCTACTGTTTTCCCTGAAGCTCCATCCACATAGATTTGCCAACAATTCTCGGATGCTTCTTTGATGGGTTCAGCTTCGGTGTTGTCTGGGGTAGGCTCGTTGGGTTTCGGCTTCTCTGCGAAGTTAGCCTCTACAAAGAAGTCTCGCTGGGCGACCGACCTGACGGCTCGACGAGGCAAAAGATATAGCGTGTTCGCCCAATTCAATTGCCCACTTCGCAATTCTCCCTGAAGCTTTTAGCTTTGTCAACGCTTGTCGAAGTGGATGATCGGTGAGGACTTGTATGGGATGTGCATGGAAGTAGGGACGTAGTCTTCTTGTCGCATTTACTAATGCCAAGACGAGCTTCTCCAAAGGCTGATATCTCGTTTCTGGCCCTTTTAGTGCTCGGCTGATAAAATACACAGGGAGCTGACATCCGTCCTCTCGTACCAAAACAACACTTATGGTTTCATCCAAGGCAGCGAGGTATAGGGAAAGGACATCTCCTTCTTTCGGGACGGATAAAGTGGGAAGTTTGGCGAGGTAGTTCTTGAGATCTTCAAAAGATGATTTGTGTTTATCATCCCAGGAGAAATCTGGAGCTTTTTTGAGTATTTTGAAAAATGGGAGCTGCTTATCCGCGGCTTTCGAAAGAAAGCGGCTTAGTGCAGCTATGCAGCCCGTCAACTTATGTACATCGTGGATGATCTTCGGCATCTTCATCTCCAAGATGGTTTGAACCTTGGACGGGTTGGCTTTTAATCCTTCTTGTGAGACCCAGCACCCCAAAAATTTTCCAGACCGAACTGCGAATGTACACTTCTGGGGGTTTAGCTTTAGGTTTATCTTTCGAAGTAAGCCGAGGACGATCCTGAGGTCGGCAACACATGTGGCTTCCTCTTTACTCTTGACGACGATGTCATCTACATATACTTCCACATTCTGACCTATATAGGGCTGAAATATCTTGTCCACCATTCTTTGATAGGTGGCCCCTGCATTCTTGAGTCCGAATGGTATCTTCTTATATGCAAAGACTCCGAAGTCCGTTATGAAGGCTGTTTTGGATGCATCCTCGTCACTCATCAACACTTGGTGATATCCTCAGATAAATCCAAAAGCAAGACTTCGTATCCGACCAAAGCGTCAACCTTTTTGTCGATATTTGGAAGGGGGTAACAGTCATTTGAGCAATGTTTATTGAGGTCGGTGTAATCGATACACATTCATCATCCCCCTCCTCCTTTCTTGACCATCACCGGGTTGGCTATTCAGGTCGGATACTTGACTTCGAACAATATGCGTGCTTTTAATAGTTGGTTCACCTCGTCATGTATGACCTGATTCCGTTCCGCCGCAAAGATCCGCTGCTTTTGCCGAACTGGTTTGACACTTGGGTCAACGTTGAGCCGGTGAGTAATAAGACTTGGTGAGACCCCGGTCATGTCGAGGGGTGACCAAACAAACACGTTTTTGAATTCCCTTAGGAGTTGGATGATTTGTTTCCTTAGTTGAGGTACTTCGGTAGAACCTACTTTGACGACCTTGAGTGGATCGTCTTCATACAGTGCGACCTCCTCTACCGAGCTGTCGGGGGCAGGCGACGTCCTTTCTAGTTCCAACTCCTCGGGTTTCTTTAATTGCTATGTCTGTGGGTGCTGGACCGAAGTCCCTGCACCTCTTAAGGCGACCTGCATGCATTCTTTGGTCTGCTTCTGATCTCCCCGGATCACGGCTACCCCACAACTCCGGCGAACCACTGTCCCCATCCATCATGACCTCGCTTCTGCGTCTTTTTGGGGGGGATGTGATAGGATACGATCCAACTACTAGGCCGAAGCATCGACTCAATATAAATGGGTCCCGACACTAAGCTCGACCTAGGTGAGTTCGGCCCAAGAAGACTCCTAAACCAGTTACAACTCAAATCACAAGTGGAGACGCAGAAGATTCAGATATATCTAAAAGAATCCTATTTTGAGAAGATCTCGGATTAGAGTCAATCTCAATATAATTGTGTATAAATAGAGGCTAGATTAGACGGAAAATGATCATCTACACTCTTTGTAATCGCTTCTTACATACTCAATACACATATACTCTCTTGCTCCGTGGACGTAGATCTAATTCAAAGATCGAACCACGTTAATCACTCGTGTTCATTGTGTATTTATTTTCCTAACGAAATTAAAATCGGTCATACATGAACCATGTTAAAATAGACTTGGGCGTAGGTTGGCATCTGTTTCTAGTAACGATGTTTTCACTGCCGGTCTCCTTGAAACTTATATTATCGATCGAATCCGCCTAATATTTTCTCATATGTTATTCTTTGATTATTGCACATCAACTCAATTTACTAACATCCATTGCAATTTTGCAAATAGGGTTGCAGCTACTTCTAATAAAAACATCATACCAATGTTTTGTGCGAAAAGAAAAAAAGAATGGTTACTAAAAAAAACAATGATTTTTTTTAAAAAGAAATAAATATTTTCTCCTTTTCTCTTTGATTTTGGTTCCTGTCTTATTTTTTTAACTCAGAAAAACAGTAAACTGTTCGCCTAAATCAAGAGTGGAATCAACCCAAAACCCTAGACAGAAACCTTCACCATGAGAGGAGCTCTTCTCAGAAATCTCTCTCTCTACACTCGTAGTCGCCATTTCTCTCTCTACCTTAGACCTACGCCCCTCGTTTCCGATGTCTGCACCACTTTTCATCGTAAGATTGGTGCCGCCGGAAATGCGCAACTATTCAACCATTTTCCATTCAGAATCCGATTTTTCTCTTCCGAAGATGGGACCCAGGATCCGGACCCAAATCCAGAATCCGAACCTGGCATTTCCGTACCCGAGGAGAAGAGCGCCGCGGCGGTTGAGGTAGAAGACGTAGATAACAAAGGTTGTTTTCGCTTAAAATTGAATACGATTAAGTTTCTAGATGCAAGTTGTTTTTCGATCTTTCTTTTTTTGTGCAAATATAGTAATTTATTGATGTTATTCTGATTAATTTTATGCTGGTGAGATTGAGTAATATTGGCGACTGTATATGTGGAGAGATTCTGGATAGTGTAAAGTAAATTCTGCCTAGATTTTTGCTGCCCTGTTTATAAATAAATAAATAAATTATCTACTAGATTGAATGGGCAAATTTTGTTTATGTGCTGCTTAGATAGTTTTTTATTCTGATTGCGATGTGCAGCGATGTTAGACGTTAGCGTTGGTACGGTATTCTGATTCTATCCGACTTGGTTGGCTGTAATTTTTTCTCAGCACTGAAAGCACAGGTAGAGGACTATTTACAAAACGCTAATGATGAGGCACTCCCAAAGCTCTTGGAGTCTGTTCTGCAGAGAAAGCTTTCGGACGCACATGAAGAGACTGATGATGAATTTTGGGATGAGCTTGGTCGAGACCCATTAGACAATGTAGCCGATGAAGATATTGAATCCGATTTTGAGGAGGCTCACGAGACTGATGAGGAAATTGAAGATCTATACAATGCTAGGGATGTTGTGATGAAGAGAATGTCGTCTGATCCGTATTTTAACATGAATGACCAGAAATGGGACGAGATGATTAAGGAGGCTACTGAGCACGGTTATCTTCAGGATATGAGGGAATGTGAAGACATACTAGAGGATATGCTTAATTGGGATAAGCTTTTACCAGGTATGATGGTTTCGTGTGCTCTTTTCCCTGGCTTATTTGTGTTCTTATTTTATATCAGGCCTTTTATACTTGTTATTTTTAATGGTTCAGTAAAGTTGTTTTCGGGCTTGATGGTTATTCATCTTCTCATTGGTTTATGATCTTGGATGGACGAACCACTTAATTTGAATGCAAAACTTCCTTTATTCTACTGGTAACTTTAGAAGCCTCAATGCTTATTATTCTTCTAAAAGGATTTGAATAATGGATGACTTAAAGTGCCAGAATGAACTTTGATTATCAGTATAATCTCTAAATTTTCTTTACCTTGCACGCATAAATTACGTAGTGTGGTTCTTGGAGTCTGCTTGAGTAACTTCAGGAAAGTAATAGTCAACATGGTTCTTGGAGTCTGCTTGGGACAAGTTATGTTTTGTTTATTTCAAATTTTGATGTGTAGTAGTTAAATTTCCAATTTTGAAAATGGACTGATTTCAGATGAGATAAAAAAGAAGGTGGAGGTCAAGTTTAATGAGATAGGTGATAGGGTTGAAAGAGGCGAGATTGATGTTGAAGAAGGTTATGAGCTTTTCAAGGAGTTTGAAGACCAGATGGTCTTGGAATGTGCTAAATTGATGAAGGAAGAAGGCCCCCCTGAGTTTGACAAGGATGATCCAAATAAGAAAAACATAAATCCAGATGACCCTCCAGGCGAGGGCCCGATTCTTAGATGGCAAACTCGGGTGGTCTTTGCTCCTGGTGGTGATGCATGGCATCCGAAAAATAGAAAAGTGAAGCTGTCGGTAACTGTGAAGGAGCTTGGCTTATCTAAGCATCAATTTGTGCGGCTTAGAGAACTAGCCGGAAAGCGGTACAATCCTGGGAAAGATGAACTTACGATAACCAGTGAAAGGTATGGCCATTTGCTTGTGTAATACACATTTCTCTGAAATTTCACAGTATCTGAATATCGATCCCATGTCACTCTATATTGGATCTATATTTGGTTTATTTCTGATGAATAACATCAAATACCATCACTATGAATCTTATCTTCGTCATATTTCTGACTTTAGGTGTGAACATCGGGAAGAGAATAGAAAAGACTGCCTCAGAACCCTATTTGCATTGATTGAGGAGGCTGGAAAAGCTCGAACGATGGTGCACGAAGCTCGAGTTTCAGACATGAAAGAGAGACTTAAAGCCAAACCTGATTTTATGCAGAGATTGCTAAGCAAGAAAAAAGCATCAGCCACAGATCCAGCAACTGCATCATAGGAATTATGTTGTTACCATAAAACAGCTTTCAAGCATCAAATGATTGAAATTTTTGTCTCGTTTCTGCAGAGAAGGACAACGATCTATGTGGAAGGGGTGAAGCCAAATTTTAACATTATATCCTTTGAAATAGTTCTCTCATTTCTGCAAAAACGAGGGATTAAGTCATGACCTTTTTATGTCGCATGTTGTAGCTGTTTAGAGTATGAGAAAAGAGTGTTAAAATTGTTCTTACTCTTGCTTTTCTGTTTCTGCAGAAAAATAATGCTCTGATTATTTTGATTGGTGGATGATTTCTCAAATCTAAGAAATCTTGAAGCATAAACTGAATACATGTTTGTTTATTGTTCAACTAATCGTAGTTATAATAAATATTGAAATTTTTTGTAGAAGGTTTTTGTTATGTTTGAGAAAAATTTAGTATGGGTGTTTTTACTTATTTGTTTGACATATTTGTTTGGGTGTTTATAACATGTTATTATTTTTGGATATGCAGGGAAATTCTGAATCTCTAAAGTCGTGTTGATTATTTTTCAGTTTAATGTTTTATGATTGGTTTCACTAGTCGTGTG
The DNA here is from genome assembly GCA_036937905.1 of Salvia rosmarinus. NCBI lineage: Eukaryota > Viridiplantae > Streptophyta > Magnoliopsida > Lamiales > Lamiaceae > Salvia > Salvia rosmarinus. The sequence continues at coordinate 5,510,701 of CM072813.1, forward strand.
TGATTATGATATAAGATGTTTATTTTTGTTTTCCCAATTTAATACTCCGTCCCATTATTGTTGGCTCGTTTTCCATTTTGGGTTGTCCCATTAAGTTGGCTCGTTTCCAAAAAAGGAAACACTTTTTACACTAAAAAGTACATCGAATTTTGTGTTATACACTATTTTACACACAAAACACAATTTTTCTTAATCTACGTACAAAAAAGAAATGAGTCATGAATATTGAGACTGAGGGAGTATTAGAATTTCTCAACATCCTAGTGTTCTCAAAGTTGTTAAATTATCACTAACTATATTATAGATTAAACGATTCACATCAGCTTGATGCAATATACTCCTTCCTTCTCTATTTTTGGTTCGTTATTTTTGGATATATTTAAGGAGGGTTATGTTTTTGTATAAAATAATATATGACATAAAATTTGAGATATTTTTTAGTGTAAAATTTATTTTATTTTTAATATGTACCAATATAAGCAGGACGGAGTTACTAATACCTATTTCAAAAAAATGTCACTAGTTAGTGTGAGAATCTTTTGCACATCATCAAATTTACAATAGTAGTTGAGAAAATAAAAGAAGTTCCATAGATATAAAAGGAGCATAAGATAACATATACTAAACATTCGAGGCAAAAAGCTTGATCAATTATTGCAGATAGGTGGGGGCATAAAAAATATGAACATGTTATTAAACTATTCTTCTCTAAAAGTTATGTTATATGAGGAGCAGTATGACATATAAACATAAAAATAAAGTATGATATATTTGGTGTTATACTACTAAGCATTGGTGAGAATCTAAATCAAATTAAATCACATAAACCTCAAAATTACATTACTACCCATAAAGACGAAACAAGTTTGGTGTGAAATTATACTTTTAATAACACGAATCGCAAAAATTTATGTCAGATGGGACTCAGTTCCAGATTTGATCCAATTGAATTAGTGTAGCTCTAACCTAGGAGAAGTGTAATTCGGAAATGACCTATCCATGGACCATGGTCATCACTTTTAGCAGCATTATTCAAAAATGTGACTTCTTCAAGATTTACTACCGTCAAAAGCTTCCAATCATATAAAACGTTTTCTAACAACTTTTTTTTAAAAAAAAAAACCAATTTAAATAACAAATAAAAAAGAAAAGGAGAAAAAGAAAGAATAGGAAAAAATGTGGCAAGAATTGGATCACATTATACTTGCCACTTGTAATCTCAACTTTAGAACCATAGCTTTTTGGGAAAATCCTAAAAGCTGTTTAATTGTGTGGCCTATGATGTTTTCCCCTACTGGACCGTCTGAATTGCCGTAGAATTTGATGCAAAAATTGATGGATAGTAGGGGCTCAAATGAGTTGAGTTGTTGAACAAATTATTGTGCAATCTTATTTGGAAATTTATAGATATACGAGACGTCTATTTTTTATGATTGATAGGATATATGATTGAGTATTTTTACTCTCATTACTAAAAAATTTCTAATCTTACATTTTCGATGTGATATGAATCAAGTTAAATTAGTTCAAATATAGAAATTATCAAATGCCTTGGATATTGTAAGATTTCAATCCATCAAAGTAAACAATAAATTAATCTATACTATTTTTATATATCTAAATTAATCTTCAAAAATAAAAGCTCCTATTAGGGTTTTATTGTACTCTACTATTTAATCAATCAAATTTAAAACTTTGATTATGTTAAAAGCAAGTGAAATCTACTATTTACTAGTTTACTTAACTGAAGTCCCATCTTTTTAAACCCCTATTTCTATGCACAAACAATCACCAACTTTAAGTATGTATTACATGTATATATACTAAATCCAGTCCAAACGAAGTTTTTGTGATCTTGAAAGAATCAGACGTGCATTAAGAATGTAGAAGTAAAAGCTTGAATTAGAAAAGATAAAAAAAATATTCATATCTTTTTGGACTAATCCATCAAGAAAATAATCAAACTAATGTAAAATCAACTCTTGAATTTGTCCCCAGTTTTCGCAAAAACTAGCAAAACAGAATGAATCAAAACTTAGAACTGTTGAATGTGATTCAAGTTTGCGTTAACATAGAACATATAAAGCATGTTTAAGATAGAAAATTGAATTAGTGAATTTCGTTCAAGGCACGCTTCTTCGATAGCAACAAAAATAATTTATAAGCTCCTGATAAGTGTTTTGTAAAATAAGTTCTTAAATATCTGTTGGGTATCTGCCTAGCCAAGGGTTCACCACTTGTTTCCCAAACCTTTCTGCCAACTTCACAGAGTGCTCAAGCACTAAAGAACCTTTTTAGCCTTCACTGTCTGCACACGAACAGATCAGAACAATGCGGAAAAGGTGTCCTCGGACACGGTGGCTCGATTTTCCCACAAGGCAGCAACACCCCAAGAACAACCGATCTAGGGTTTCCGAAGGTGAAAGGAAGGAACAGAATGAAACCTCTCAAGCTTTACAGACTACCAAACAGGAGACCTTGACAAAGGAATCCGCACCAAACTCTCTCACTAGACACTGTACACCTTCTCGAGTAAACAATAGGGTAATCACGGTGGGGTTTCTTAGATACTCTACATCACGTAAGAAGCACGGGGTTTATATATGGAGGACGCAGGAGGAAGAACGGTGAGGCCATTAAAGGCGGTGAAGAGCTCAAGAGAGCTCAGTAATGGTGGTGGGATGAACGGAGGAAACGAGGAGACGGGGGAGAGAAAAGAGGCGCAGCCTCAATTAGGTTTAGGTTAAAGTGAGGTATCGCGGAAGGGGATAGGCGGTAGGTTTAGGTAGTGGGCTGGTGGGCTAATGGGCTGATGGGTTTGTGGGCCGAGTGAGAGAGTGATAGATAAGTAAAAGATATATGGGCCAACATCCCACATATCCACCTTTGGCCCGTAGATCTTTATGTCGCCAAGGAAGTGTGCACTGCCATATCAAAACGGTTTTATCATCATAGCCAATTTTTTCCATCATCCTATCACAAAGACAAGATAATAGAGGGTGAGAAAAATATTATGCATATTTAACTCAATCTCAAAATACAGGAGACCAACCCAAAGGGAAAAACTCACCAATTCTCAAACCTACAAGTAGGTTATCATAGAAGAAAATGATGCACAAAAACCATACCAAACACACATGCAATGTAAAAGACAAACAGACAGAGAACAAACAAAAGGAAAGAAGAACAGAACAAGAAAACAACAAGAAAAAAATGATGAGAACAAACAGTATATTAACCAAAATTAAGGATTCTTTACAAGATTCTAATTTGGCAACAGAAGACATTTTGTGCCCATATCGCCAGGATTAAATTCGAGGAATTTTATCAAGAATAATTTCTCCTTTTCAACCACATCCCTAATAAAATGGTACCTAACATCGATGTGCTTTGTTCTATCATGAAAATGTGGTTTTTGCACAGTTGAATTGCGATTGACTATCGAGTACAAAATAGGTTTATCATCAATGTAGTTTATTTCGCATAACACACCTTTAACCAGATAGCTTTTTACTGCCTCGATGAGTCGCTATGTACTCAGATTCAAGAGTGGATAAAGCCACTATGCTTTGAAGTTGAGATTTCAACTAATACTAGAACCACATAAGGTGAACACATAGGATGTAGTAGATTTTCTTTGGTCTTTGTCATTAGCATAGTTGGAATCCACATAACCAATACACTTAACACCATTATCGACGAAGAAGAGCGCACCATTGTTCATAGTAGACTTTAAGTATCTAAACAACCATTTTACGCCTTCCCAATGAGGAAGTCCAGATTTGCCATATATCTACTTAAGCAAGAAACAAAGATATGCAATGTCGTGCCTAGTGCTAATCATTAAATACATGACAGACCCAATTGCATTTGCATAAGGAACATCTTTCATTTCATCCATTTCAGAATTAGATTGAGGGGCTTGTGTCTTGCTTAGCACAAAGTGAGAAGCAAGAGGTATATTAACAGATTTGCAATTAGACATGTTGAACTTGAGCAAAATCTGATTCACATAATCACTTTGATGCAGAAGTAAAGTGGACTTTTCCCTATTTCTTTCTATGTTCATGCCCAAGATTTTCTTTGCATCTCCAAGATCTTTCATGCTGAAATTATCACATAAACATTTTTGAACATGCTGAATGGTTTTCAAACAGGGGCCAAGGATTAGCATATCATCTACATACAGAAGCAGGTAAACAGGAGGCCCAGAGTTTATGTAATAAAGGCAATGGTCAAACTGACTCCTAGAGAAATTTAGACTTTGCATGCATTGGTCAAATTTAATGTTCCATTGTCTGGGAGACTGTTTCAGACCATACAAAGATTTTTTAAGCAAACAAACATGATCTGGAAATTCTTTACTCACAAAACCTTCGAGTTGTTTCATGTAAATATTATTTTCAAGTTCACCATGCAAGAAGGCAAGTGGTAACATCCATTTGTTTCAGCCTCCGCTAAAGTGAGCAACCAAGGCAAGCATTATTCGAACAAGGTGAATTTAACAACAGAGCAAAGATTTCATTATAATCAATTCCTTCCTTTTGAGTAAACCCTTTAGCTACAAGCCTAGCTTTATACCTAACATTTTCTCGTTCATTTTAATCTTGAATAGCCATTTACATTCAACCACGTAGCAATCATCGTGTTTTTCCACTAGACCCACGTTTCATTATCATGCGAGATTTCATTTCGTAATTCATGGTCGCAAGCCATTTATCGATTCAAGAGACTCAACTGCTTCAGAGAAAGAGTTAGGTTCGTAATAATCAACATTATCGAACACATTAAAAGCATATAAGGAGAGATTATAGTCATCAAACCTAGCAGGCAGTCTCACATGTCTTCTTTCCCTATCTCTAGCAAGGTGATAATCATTTAGGTTTTCAGGGGTTGATTCAGATTCAGATTCAGATTCAGATATGGGGTTAGAATCAGTTTCTGGTGCAGAGATTTCAGGTGTAGGTTCATTTGGTTCCTCTTGATTAGGGGTTTGAGGATCCACCTCATTTGGAACAAAGAAGGGTAAAACATGAAATCATATTTGTCATGCACATTATCTTTCTCCACCTCACTGGAGCAAGAGAGGTGAGGATTCATGTAAACAAGGAAAACTCAGTTCATTAAAAGCAACATCTCTACTTATGCATGTTTTGAAACCAGGTACACTTCTATCCCACAATCTGTATCCTTTTACACCATCAGGATAACCCAAAAACACACATTTTTTAGCTCTAGGTTCAAGTTTTCCTATACTTTGATGCACATAAGCAAAGACACCCAAACACCTTTAAATTTTTCAGATGATATGTTTATTCCGTAAGATGATTCAGCAGCCTTTTCCTTTTAGGGAATGAGGAGACCTATTTATCAAATAGGTTGCAGTAATGAGAGCTTCTCCCCAAAAATGTTTTGAGAGACCAGAGGCAACAAGAAGGCTTCTTACTCTCTCAAGGAGAGTCCTATTCATTCTTTCTACAACTCCATTTTGTTGTGGGGTGTAGGGAACAGACTTATGTCCGGTTATACCGTAAGAGAACACCAATTGTCCACGGCTTGATTACGTAATTCTAGACCATTATCGACCTTAAGATTTTAATCTTCTTTCCAGCTTGATTTTGAATTTTATTAGCCCAATCGATGCCTTTTCAAAACATCGATTTATGTTTCATTAGAAATACCTGTGTTTTTCTTGAAAATCATCAATAATGGATGAAAATATGAATTTCACCATGTGGATACCTTTGCAGGTCCCCACACATCAGTGTGAATGTACTCAAGAATTTCAGTGCTTACATGATTTCTAGGATAAGGTTTGGACACAGGAAAAGCAGACTTATGATGTTTACCCATAACACATGGTTCACAAAATGTCACACCTGTTACTTTATCATTTCCAAAAGCTCCAGTTTTATTCAGAATTTCCAACCCTTTATTACTCATATGCCCTAGTCTAGCATGCCATATTATGGATTTGTCTTCATGCACCATGTTTGCAACAAGTAAAGGAACAGACTCAAAGATGAACAAAGATATAGGTTTCCTTTCTAGGGTGAAAATATATTTTGAGTCTTTTCAAATTGGAACCTTAAATAATTCACGTGATCCACTTATCATGCTATCAGAATTTTAGATACGCATAAAAGACCTAATTTCAGATTAGGCACATATCTCACTTCCTTTAAAGTAAGCAAACTCCCATTTTCAAATTTTAAGCATATATCACCTTTTCCCGAATTTCACAGTTTGGCCATCGACCAAGGCAACATGTCCAGATTTAATGATTGTAGGTTGTGAAACATGTGTTTAAAAGGGTTACATGGAAGGTACACTGAGTCAATTAACCATTCATCGAATTCACAGATTTTGAAATGGCATTTGAGTAACTTATAATCAAAATCATAGTCATGCATCATATACACACCTTCCTCTTCATACACATTATTAATTTGTTTTGGCTCATTAGGAACAAAATTTTCTTCTTTAGCGTACTACATCTGCTTATAAATGCCCGTGTTTTCCACAGCCCAACAAACTTTCCTAGGTTTTTATTCAAATCTTTGACTTTGATTTTGAAAATGAGGTTGATTATGTTGTTGATTAAAATTACGCCTATTAACAAAATCATTTCGGGTTTTCGAATTTTCGATTGATGTTGAGGCCTTTGGGATCGGTTTATTAGCATACATAATGTCACCATGAGAGGGCTTGGATTTTAGTAATTTCACCATTTTCCTCGCTTTAAGGCCATTGACAATCATTTCACAATTCACTTTAGACCCACCATATTTTAGAGCGATTTTACTTGAAAATGATTCAGAATAGATCCTAACAAAATTTGAGCGTAATATTTTCAATAGAGTCATCTCCACCAGTTTTAGGTCATGCAACAATTTATTAAAATCATCCATATTTGCATCAATGTCTTTTGAAATATCCATTTGAAATGACATAAACTGATTTTGTAGGGACCAAGCATTTTCTTCAGTTGAAGTAGAGTATAAAGAATTCAAATTATCCCAAAGATCTTTTGCACATTGATGTTGGGAGACTTTTCTGACCACGGAGCTACTCAGGTTAAGCAAGATAGTGGCCCTAGCACTATCATTCATATCCATTAACCTTTCATCAGTAGTAGTATTATCAATTTTGGTAATAATGGCCCTTTTAACTTTTTCTTTGACCAGAATACATTCCATTTTAGTTTTCCAGTCCTGGAAATCATCTCTTCCATTAAAAGGCACCAAATTCAGGTTGTTCATGATAACACACAAGGAGGGTAGCACAAACACAATCAGGGAAGATGCAGGAGATCACAACAGATAGCACAGCCAACAAACCACAGCCAAGAAAAACAGGGAAAAGGTTCCCTATCTTGTGGTTGACAAACCTAGGGCTTAAAGTGTTGAGGATTTCTCGCTTCAAAGATGATTGATCTGTGGAGCAGAGGTTCACTCAAGACAACCCAAGGTAAGTTTTTCCAAACAAGAACTGACTTTACCAGTCAGAAAACTCTCAAGACTTAGAGAGTTTTTTTTTTTTTTTTTTTTTTTTTCGATGAACATCAACAAGAACTCGCAGAACAAAGCAAAACCAAAGAAAATCACAAGAAACCATCAGAACCTTGGTATTAACCTCGCTATCCAAAGCTACTCGCACGAGGAGACACTTTAAAGTGAATCCGCATTTAATCGACCTTAAGCAAAGTTAACCTTTAAGCTTTTGAATGCTTGAGTTACAAGGAATTCAAGGAATAACACAAATCAAAGCGAAGCGGATACAAAACAGGATCGCAAGATACCCAAAGACAGAACACAGATCAAACCACAAAACCTCCAGAACACAGATCAAACCACAAAACCTCCAGAACACAGATCAAACCACAAAACCTCCAGAACACAGATCAAACCACAAAACCTAGACCTAGGAGAAGAGTTTCACCGCTTACAGAGCCGACTCTCCTGTGTGGTGAGAGGCCGGCTTACTGCTTTCCTTGCTCGTCGGGAGCGAAGTTAGCGCTGCAAGAAGGCGGCGGGTGAAGTAGGTGAGGTCGGAGGGTGCCCCTGCTAGGTCACCGTGGCTCGATACCAATGTTGGTATCCGCCAGCGAGGTTCACCACTTGTTTCCCAAACCTTCGCTAACTTCACAGAGTGCTCAAGACTAAAGAACCTTTAGCCTTCACCGCCCGCACACCAACAGATCGAACAATGCGGGAAAAGGTGTCCTCGGACACGGTGGCTCGATTTTCCCACAAGGCGCAAAACACCCCGGAACAACCGGATCTAGGGTTTCCGGAAGGTGAAAGGAAGGAACAGAAACGAAACCTCTCAAGCTTTACAGACTACCAAACAGGAGACCTCGACAAAGGAATCCGGCACCAAACTCTCTCACTGACACTAGACACCTTCTCGTAGTAAACAATAGGGTAACCACGTAGGGTTTCTTAGATACTCTACATCACGTATGGCACGGGGTTTATATATGGAGGACGCAGAGGAAGAACGGTGAGGCCATTAAAGGCGGTGAAGAGCTCAAGAGAGCTCAAGAATGGTGGTGGGATGAACGGAGGAACGAGGAGATTTGGAGAGAAAAGAGGCGCAGCCTCAATTAGGTTTAGGTTAAAGTGAGGTATCGCGGGAGGATAGCGTAAGGTTTAGGTAGTGGGTGGTGGGCTAATGGGTGATGGGTTTGTGGGCGAGTGAGAGAGTGATAGATAAGTAAAAGATATATGGGCCAACATCCCACATATCCACCTTTGGCCCGTAGATCTTTATGTCGCCAGGAAGTGTGCACCGCCATATCAAAACGGTTTTATCATCAAAAATAATTTATAAGCTCCTGATAAGTGAATTGAATTAGTGAATTTCGTTCAAGGCACGCTTCTTCGATAGCAACAAAAATAATTTATAAGCTCCTGATAAGTGTTTTGTAAAATATTGAATTAGTGAATTTCGCTCAAGGCACGCTTCTTCGATAGCAACAAAAATAATTTATAAGCTCCTGATAAGTGTTTTGTAAAATAAGTTCTTAAATATCAAAATAAACTACAGTAGCTTATAAGTTTTCAAAAAAAAAGTTCATAAACCTAACTTATTTTTTCATAAACTTATAAGCAACAATGAAATTACCAAAATAACTTTACTATAGTTCGTTATTTTCAACATATACCCTATCGACTTCACATTTTTTCAATTATCTCTCTCTAACTCATGATTCTTACTCTAGATTATAAGTTCAGTTATCCAAACATTTTGATAACTTATAGACTCTTAATTTATTACATCTTATAAACCCTTGAAATATCTTACAATTTTTTGGAGTTTATAACCTCTCTAAAATAGGCTTAGCGAAACACCTTCTTCAACATACAATAACAATAAATTTTAACCAGCAAAATAGTAAAAAAATTAAAGATTAGTCCCTTTTTCGCGGTCTTTTCTGCATAAAAATTCGGCCAACAAACAATATTTAATACCAACTTGATCTTCACCACCATTTCGGATTTTGATTGAAACTGTTTAGTTTGGTGATGTATGAAAGTTAAGAAGGCAACAATATACCTTGAACTTTGGCGCGATTCCCCACAAAATCCAATGTCGAAGTAGGGGTGAGCATTTGGTCGATTCAATTGAAAACTGAACGGAAAGTCCAAAGCTGAATTAATCGAATAGTTCAAAATTTTCAACCAAACAGATCAAACTTTTTTCCAAACCGAACCGAATTTTAAACTTCGGTTTCGGTTCGGTTTTTGGTTAACCGAAATTCTAATTACTATTTTAATAAATTGACTGCCAAAATTAATCCAGAAAATGATAAAATCATAAATTTAACAATTCAACAATATAACCTTAAATTCAACAACATTCATAGTATAAATCCAACTATCAAACAATGACAACAGTAAATTAATATTGAGATAAATTAATCGTTCTTCAATATTTAGATATAGCACTTTATAAAATAATATATTTTAGAAATATTTAAATTATATTATATTTATTATAATTAAATATGATTAAGTCCACTAACTTTTAAATTTAATATTGGTACCATTTAGTTTAATTCATATGTGCCCATAATTTTTAATAATTTGATTTCATATATATATATATATATATATATATATATATATATATATATAATAAAAATTTCGGTTCGGTTCGGTTTAAATCGAATTTCAGAATGCTAAATCGAACCGATCCAAAAATTTCGATTTTCAATATTTGTATCCAAAGTGAAATCGAAACTGTTAAAAACCAATCCAAATTGACCAAATTTTCACGGTTCGGTTCGGTTATTCGGTTTGGATTTGATTTTCGTGTATATCTGAAAGGTCAAAAAATCAAACACTGCATTTATAACACTGCATATATATAGTGATTTTTCGTGTTGTGCGCATTGGAACATGACTTTGTCGTGGACTTTCAGGTTGAACACATGGATGCCACTCGCTAAAAAAAATTATAGGTCTTATAATTGCAAAAGATACAAACATCGTTTTGTAATTACAAATGTTTGAAAATCATATTGCAATTGCGAATTTTACCAAGCTTCTGTTAAATTTGGCCGTTAAAGACATCACATCTCTAAAGCAGTAAAGCCAAAAGCAAAAACACCAAAATCCTTTACTTCTTCTCATAGTGGATTTCTTTATATCTACAAATCCTCAACTTGGAAAAAAAAAAAGCTGCTCAAAAATCATGCAATGATGCAAGAAAGTTAAGCTGCTGATTGCAATTGCATTCAAGATATTTCACCAAAACAGTCCATTTTCCTAATCAAAATTCTTGCATTGTGTTCCACACTATTGGCTGCAACTTCCGTGGAGATAATGCAATAAATAAATAAATAAATAATAAATAAAGAAAGCAAAAAAATATGTGGCTGCAACCACTATTCTATTTAAATGACAACTAAATTTAGCTTTCCTCTTTGAGGGTTTGGTGAATTTTTGTCGTCTTCACTTTTTCTTACATCAATTTGTGCTAATCCGATGCAGAATTATGTATATCAAAGTCCCAAGTGGCAGAAATTCAAGAAACCTGTTTTAAATTTGTCGTGATATATAATATGCATTATTATACGAGAAAACGAAACAGCTCAAAAGCAAGGGAAGAGAAAAGCTTAGTCGTTAAGCTTTATGAAACAACGAACGAGTACATTCTTAAATTATGTTGCAAGAATCTTCGCTAAGATTCAGGTTGCAAAATAATTCATCTGTCTCATTTAAAACGTCTCATTTTCTTTTTTAGTTGTCTCATTATAAATATCAAATTCTATTAAAAATAATTATCTCTTCAAAAGGTGTATGTCATATTCCTGTTTAACTATTCCATATTCTTCTCCTAAATACTCATGCTCAAAATAAATAAGATACTTTAAATGAAACGGGTGAAGTAGTATACTTCTTTTTTTGGTTTTTCTTGTATTTTGGCCTTTTGGGAGAAGAGTTATTGTGATGTTGGCTTTTCTAAAAGCTTGGATAATTTGGTTAAATAGAAGTTGAGGGCCATTGCTTTATATATATGAAAGTTAACATGAAAATCAATTTTATTTTCATGGCTTTCTTGATTTTGAAAAGCCATTGCAAATGAGGTTTTTGAATAAAAAAGGGATGATTTGAGATGGTAAGCCAATAGATCTACAGAAAAACGGCCTTTCAGATGGATCCAAAGGTGGTTTTTTGATGGATTGGTATAGAAGAAAAATGTTGTTCTAAGATTAATTCTGCACATTTTGAGTTGAAAATCTATTAATATTTGAGTGTTAACAAAATTATGAAGTCGGCTTAAAAGGTATAAAGATGGTGAAATTCTTGAATGGTGCATAAAGGTTGTTGAACTTTTAGTCCATTTTCATCTTCAACGCAACATTTTTCTCTGTTTAATTTTAGTGTTATTCTGTCAGGAAAAAAATACTTTTTCCTTCTGCATTTCACTATTTAAGACTAAGACAAAAACTTGGTAAACTCCACCTCACCGTGAGCTCTCCCTTGTTTTTTTGTTAAAATAATTATATATTAATTATGGTGAGTAATGATAATTAGATTTTATTAATGTATAATTAAATTTATTAATTTTTAATTCAAAATTAGAATTTATTAATTCATAATTAAGGTTTATTAATTCAAAGTTAGGGTTTATTAATTCATCATTAGGATTTATTAATTCCAAATAAGGTTTATTAATTCACGATTATGGTTTATTAATTTAAAATTATTATTTATTAATTTACAATTAAATTTTATTAAATTAATTAATTTTAATTAGAATTAATTAATTAAGTGTTTCACCACTGCCATGCGAGCACAGGAGACCATCCCTAAGACTAATTACATTCTGTAACCAAACAAGTGTAAACCAAAAAAAGCATCCCTTTTCTTCACCAATCAATTTGCCAAACAGAGAAACCGATTCGAACTCAGGTAGCAAACAATTAAGCATAATTCAGACCCAAACTGAAACGGGGCGTCATTGATTATTAAAAACAAGTAAAGCAAAGAGAATGATAGCTAACTAACTAAGTCTAACTAAAAGAAGCTTAACTCACAATGCCTTTCTTTAAAGGAGCATTAGTTCACCATTTTAGACTAAGCAACATCACATTAGGCCACATTAATTTTATCAACAATATTTTCATCTTTTTTTCACTTCAAATTCTTGCTGCTATGGCCCACCACTGCAGCGGTGGCATGTACTGATTAGATGCTCCGAAAAGTTGGGGGAGACGGTGTGGAACGCTCGATCAAAACCTGTCGATCATCTGTTGACTGTCACTTAGCTTTGAGGTTTTGGAAAAAGTTTCAAGTCAAGGCCATATATAGGCTTACTTGCTTCTGTTTTAGTACTTTGATATAAAATGCCTGTCACGTTCACACCCTATTTATATATATTTATTACTGAATCTTTTCGTGTGACTGCGAAATTCTGGCTTTGTAAAGCTGCTTTGTGGCAAACTGAACTTGAGCTTATCGAGTGAGTTGGCGAAGGTCTGCTCAATTTTCTTTTTGTTGGGATCGTTTCATGGGTTAAGATCGTTGTGTTCAGAAGATAAAACAGAGAAGAAAAAGAATCTCTTGTTAGAGTAATTTTATATTCAAAAGTTGTGATTTTTATTGTGCTTTGATTCTTGTATTAGCTGTCTTACTTTTGGCTGAATCTAGTACAAATTTTTGAAGTGTGCTAGCGAGATAGTATGATCTAGATTCCTTTGTAGCTTTGCCTCATAATTTTTGAGGTTTTCTTGTGACTGATCAAGAAAATATTTCAAGAATTCAGAAAAAATAATTGATGTGAACTCCCACTCTCTTTCTCGGATTTCTTGTTCATATATATTTGGCTCCCTTTATCTCTCTCTTGTCTGAATCTTTTTATGTCCATCTTCAGGTTGTTAGAATGACAACTCCAACGACTCAGTTCGCGCCCTCGAGCAGGTTGGGACTATACGAACCGATGCACCAAATGAGCATGTGGGAAGACGCATTTGATGGCAACATCAGCCCCGAAGCCGGTGTTTGTATGATCAACGAGGCGGACGCAAAGATAGACGACAAGGTCATCTTAGATTCCCTTTTTCCGACTCAGATTCTGTTTTCTAGCTTGCTCATATTCGTCTGATTCTGGATTCCATAGATTGAGTACACTTCGGATAAATCAGTCGAACTAGCTGAGGATTCCCGAGCTTCAAGGAGTATTTCCGACAAGGTTAGAGCCTCATATATGCTTAATGTTTTAATATTCCAATGCTGGCCGCCTTGGTCAAGATTTTAGTCTCCATTTTGTGACAGATACAGCGGCGTTTGGCTCAGAACCGTGAGGCTGCAAAGAAGAGCCGTCTGAGAAAGAAGGTGCTGACATTTTTTTATTATTTTCTTACTAGAATTGTTGATTCTTGGCACAGTTATGTTAGGTTCGTGCTTTGCATTTGCAGGCGTACGTTCAGCAGTTGGAGACGAGCAGATTGAAGCTAGCTCAACTCGAGTTGGAGCTCGAGAGAGCTAGGCAGCAGGTGAGGATTTTCACGGACTCGCAGTTCAAACTTCTTCTTTTTTTGAAATATTGAAACATACTGTATGATTTAGGATCATAGTGTTTTTTATTTCTTGTTTTAGGGCATGCTTATTGCGGGTGCGACCGCGCGTATGGGCTTGTGTGGGGCTGTGAGCTCAGGTAATCCAGCTCGATGTGAATCATAGATTGTTACAGGAGATAGTGATGTATACCTGACTAATGTGGTAGTTATCCGAGCGCAGGGATTGCTGCATTCGAGATGGAGTATAGCCACTGGCTAGACGAGCAGGAGAGGAAGATCACTGAGCTAAAGAACATGCTGCAGACGCCTATAGGCGACGTGGAGCTACGCGTAATGGTCGAGAACGTGCTCGACCATTATTGCAATCTCTTCCGCATGAAGAGAGATGCTGCGAGGGTCGATGCGTTCTACTCGGTCTCCGGGATGTGGAGGACCTCAGTCGAGCGGTTCTTCCTATGGATTGGGGGATTCAAACCGTCAGAACTCATCAATGTAAGAGTTCAGAAGAGTTTGACTCTTTCATGTATGGTTTGCAAGTAATCGCAGATGATATTATAATGGGTTGTTTTTTCCGTCACAGGTGGTTATACCGCAGCTGCAGCCGCTCACCGAGCAGCAGACGGCCAATGTCGATAACTTGAAGCACTCGTGTATGCAGGCAGAGGACGCTCTATCGCAAGGGATGGAGAAGCTCCAGCAGACGCTGGCGCAAAGCGTCACCACGTTTCTTGCTCCGGGAGCACGAAACTACTGCTCTCAGACGACCTTCGCTCTCGAGAACTTGGAGTCTCTCGAGGGTTTCATAAACCAGGTAACCTAAATAGATGGATCATGGTTTTCTAGACCCGAAATTTTATACTCCCTCCGTCCCAATATTCATAGCCCCTTTCTTTTTTACACGTAGATTAAGAAGAGTTGTGTTTTGTATGTAAAGTAGTGTATGAAACGAAATTCGAGGTACTTTTTAGTGTAAAAAATGTTTCCTTTTTCGGAAACGGACCAACTTAATAGGACAGCCCAAAAAAGAAAATGAGCCAACAATAATGGGACGGAGGGAGTAGCATATACGATATACCTGCGGATTCAACCCGGCCCAATTTCTTACATTGGCCCAGTGGACTTAGGCCGGGCCGACCTTCCTTCTATTTGGATCCACGAGTTGAGACTAAATTTTACGTGCACAGTCAACTATTTGTAGGTGCACTTTGGATAAACTGCTACTCATCATATAATGAATGCTAATGTGCTCGATTTTGGACGTACAGGCCGATCATCTCCGACAGCAAACTCTACAGCACATGTCACGTATATTGACTACACGACAGGCAGCAAACGGACTGGTTGCATTCGGGGAGTATTTTCAGCGTCTGCGGACGCTCAGCTTGCTGTGGACTGCCCGTTGCTCGGGCGAACCGGCGTGATTGGCGGCCGCATCGAGGTCGGCGGAGCAGCATTAGGTACAAGTTCGACCACGGATGTATATTTATATATATAGTGGGAGTGCTGTAATTGAGATAAATATTGTAGTTTTTGTAAAGGTGAGTATCAATTTATAATCCCTCTTGCTATATTTTTTGTGCTGCTTCTTGCTATGTGGCTGTGTAGTAATATTTGATACTGTAAATGAGACTACAGGGAAAGAAAATAAGATCAAATAGAGTATCAAAGTAGTAGTTGGATACTAGAATCAAAAAACATTGATTGGTTATAGCGAATTAATGAAAAAAAAATAGATAGAAAATAGAAAACCTGCATCTTTTATTACTAATAATTTGCAAAGGCGTGGTTGGGACCGCTTTTATTTAGTTCTAACCTCGAATGATCAATATTATGTATATTGATATAAATATTTATGTGCTTTTCTATAATGTATTTCTTTATATAAAGAATATAATTACATATAATTGATGTCATCATTTACTCGTATATATGTGCACGTGAAAAAAAAAATCAACAAATAATTTATTTCTTATAGGAGATAGATAGCAGGATGTGTGTGCTTCAAATGACAATGTCCAAAACTAGCTTGTATACTATGTCTGCACATACAAATTGACAAATATCAATAAAAATCAATCGAATCTCATAAAGATTTCGTCAAGTTTCTGGCACGCGTATATAATGACATCATATTTGAATATAAATGCACAATAGAAATAGCTCTCATAAATATAACTGTAACAAAATAAATTGGAAAAAGCATTATATTCCCTTCTTCTATAATAAAACTTAGCAAACTTTTTATTCAGTCAACCGATCTTCATAGTGAAAGACTTGAGCTAATGCTAGAAAAGAAAAAACGTGAAGAAAAGTTTCTCACTTTGAGTGATCATTTGCTGTTGTCAGCTGTTTCCATCTCACAATTGAATGTGAAGTTATGACTCTGAGCTTATACAAGCAGAATGCTGATCCACAATGAGCTTGATCAGTGGTTCCTCCACGTCAGCACCGGGCCGAGTCCTGTCTCGCTGAACCACGATGTTTCCACCCTTTGTGACGACTACGACCTCCTCCTTACGCGTTAGGAGCTCGTTAGCTATCACCATGTCCATGTCGTATTTCTTAAGGGCTGTACCGGCCTTTTCCAAAAGAATCTTCTTATCAGTCTCTAGCTGTGGAGGAGAAGCATCGTGTTACTGTATTTCCTATTTTGAAACTAAATATATATTAAACGGAAAATACCCTCGTTTAGTCTCATAAATTGATTTAGTGACAATTTTAACTTGAACTTCCATTAATACATTATCCAAATCTGTAAATTGACTTAGTGACAATTTTTGTCTACTAGTAATTTCCGGCACTTAGAGTCGCTGACAAGCCCGGTTGGCAGCCAGATTTTATGCGTCGGTTTCATCCATATAAATTAATGATATGAATATCGAGAAATTTCACGTCATCGAAACGACTTCATTGCATGTTTTCTTTTTCTTTTTCAAGGTCACATAATATGACAACGACGGCGTTTTGATGACATGTAATATCTCAATTTTACACGTCACTAAATTTACACCGGTGAAAATGCCATGTGTAAAATCCGGTTGCCAACTGGACTTTCCGACACAGGGTATCACAAACTGGCCAAAATTGTCCCTGAATCAATTTATGAGGCATGAATAATGTGTTAACGGAAGTTCAGACTAAATCTGTCACCAAGTCAATATGTGGGGCTAAACGGGTTTCCCTGTAGTAAACTAAACATCTTCAAGAAAACACAAAATGATAAATAGGAGAATTTGGTGAATATAGGTTTGATGATGTAGTTTTTAGTCATATTTGATAGATTTTGTTGTTGTTTGATCATAGAAATTTACCTTGAATGATATGCAAAAGGCCTTGGGAGCCCAGTCTTTCTTAAGAACCAACAGCATCTTTGGAACCTGAACGAGCCGCATGTCAAGAGGACCAGAGCTCGATTGAATCTTATGCACTGCCTGCAACGAGTCGAACATAACGTATAAGAACATCAGTTGGTTGTGATGCTGTCAACAACACATGGTGAAGCTCAAGAATACCACACAAGTGCGCGCACAAAGATATGTATAAGAACATCAGTTGGTTGTGATGCTACTGTCAACAAAATATGGTGAAGCTCAAGAATACCACACACACGTGCACGCACAGAGTATGCAAGTCACGACGAAAACTCAAACAGCCCATCATGCTATGCTACAACATATTACTTAACTTAATTTGTATCTAATGTTGATATTTAGATTTAAAAATCTTGTCCGATCAACTTATTTTAGACATTATATCTTGACGTGCCATTTTGAGAAGAATGATGGTACATTACCATGCTTTCCCAAGGAACATAAAAATCAGAAACGGCTGCAGCGAGATAAAACAGGGCACGTGAACTGAGGCTACTCATTGACGATGCAATCAACTGCAAATTCTGCATAGCATACAAGAAGGTAATCAGTAGATGAAGGAGATCAAACAAAATATTACACGAAGGAAAAATCAGTTCCCTATTAAGAGTGACTGAATCAATTTTTCACCCAAAGAAGAGCGCTCTCTAGACAAGTTAATGTCCATCTCCATGACCAACAGAAAGAGAGAGAGAAGACGGAACTAAGTAATTTATTAAAGAGATAATTGCTAAATTAAATCCCAAACTTCGGACATTGTTGCGAATTCGACCCAATTTTGAACTATTGCAATTAAGACCCAACTTTTCAATTTGTAGCAAATTAGAGCCCCTTAAGTTTTCCGGTCACTGATAAACTGACATGGCACGATTTATTTAATCCACTCGGAACTCATTTCCAGCACCTAAGCTCTCCTTCCTCAATTAGAGTAACCGTGATCTCAATAACTAATTTCTTGAAAAGTTACGAGAATAACCTGAAGATACTCAAAAATTGTAGTAAAAGGAAGTTTCAACAAGGTGCCACAGCTCGTCGCCTGCAAAAGAGTTGACCAGTCTCAATGCCGATCAATCAGAGCAAAAACTTCACAAAAACAGTAAGAACATACCACATGACTGTTACTGATGGCTTCCTTGACTGTTTTCTCATATGGTGGGCGTGCTGAAATGTAAAACAAAGATCACACGGCCAACCAAAGAAGCACTAGATGATGTCTACACTAAAATGAATCGAGCAAAATCCAACTAACCTAAGAGAGGCTATGCTTTTGTAAACATAAAAGAGAACAATGTCTTTATATAAAGAAACAATATGTAACACAATAATATCCTCGAGCATTGTCTTATGTCATCGGATGTGTCTTTACTATCAAGACAAGAATTCAGAACCATGTTACGAAATTAAGCACAAAGTAATTACGAAGCCAAAGAAAAACACACGAGAATTGGCTACGTAGAGGCGAGACTACATCTGGGCACTGCTAGGTAGGGATTTCTTTTTACTATATTTTTGGGATACAATTATTGGGAATAAGACAGCTATTTATGAAACAATAGCCCTGATCTAGCCCTAGTTATGATCCAGCTCAAACTAACTAAAACAGGCCCCATAAAATTCTGCAAAAATGCACTATGGAAAGTAATTCGTGTGGTGATGAAGCGGAGCCTATGAACCTGTAATATTTGATTCATTAGTAACTTCTAAACATTCGAGCAATGGATTATTCGGAAGCGATCTGCAAAATGGCTGGTAGGTTCCTCTGCACACACATTCCAAACACTCTTGTCAATGTCAACAAAGCCAAGTAAAAACGGTGTCATCAGAAAAGGCGATAATCTGCTTAAAGAAGGAAACATTACTCACTCACGATAAAGAAACACTACCGCATATCCAGCTTTCAAAAAATATCTGTAGTTTCATTTTCTTGTGTCAAAAATATAAGCAAAAGGATTGAATCTTTCAATAGAAACAAACACATTGTAGCGTACTCTGCAGAGGTAGCTCCTCGATGGCCTGAGCTGAAATTATCAATATAGCGAACACATCGTTGCTCCAAAGGAACAGTTGTCCCTCCAGAGGTCACCAACACTATCCTTCTAGTTTTTTCTGATAACAAAATCCAAGCACATAATGTAAAACCTTGCAGCTAGATCGCATGAAAATGTAATTTAAACTAAGTAACTTGCCTGATGATGAATTCTTTTGCATGAATTCTTCCGCTTTTCTTTTGATTTCTGCAGCACCCTTCAGAGGAGGAGATGAGTTGAAGAAAGACTTGATATCATCATTAGATGTTTCTTCAAAATGCCCCAAACCATTTGATGCATCCATTGGAGAAGCTTGCTACCTAGTTAAAACAACAAAACAACCAAAATTTCGAAATCTTGAAGATTTCAGAATGTGCAACGCAGTTTCAAATGCAGAAATAACTTATTAAAACGAGCATTTCGTCATCTAGATATGCCAACTAGCTCCTGTGAGTAATTACTTTAAAACATGGAAATGACAGGATATATCTCATTCCACCAAATGCTTCAACTGCTTTCAGCAGAATTCTTAGCCGCCATCCATCAAACAAGTAATGTTCAACAAATTCCAAACTTAACACAAATCACCAGCCCATAATTCTTCCAATACGAATAATGATTACGTTAACGTAACAAGCTCATCAAAGATTAACCAAAATCACCACCGAAACTTCCGATTAATAATCAGATTAAAGGAAAAAACTTTTTCCATCACAAAAGGAAAAGAAAGATTATTCTATTTCTTTTTCTCCTCTTAAACAAGCAGAAATATAACTAACATATCAGATTATTCAACAAAAAGTTATTCTTTACCTACAGATGGTTGAACCAAAATTTGCTCTGATTCAAGAAAAATAATACTAATATAAATAGGAAAAAGCAGTGGCAAAAATTGTGGAAGCCAGACCAGTGCTTTTCTGTAACTACCCCTTTCGTTAGGGGCACTAAAATCTACAAGGGCACAGGTGTAATTGAATCGATCAGAGTAGCGGAAGTGATATAGAGGAGAAGCGGTTGAGGTACTATGCAATGACTGTTGCAATGGGTTGGTAGGATTGTGCTGCCACGTGGCTTTTAATAGCCGTCATTTTTAGACCGTTCCTTATGCCTTTTAAGTATTTTAGAAGAAGAAAAAAAGAACAAAATGTGATACAAAAACAAAATCGAATTAAATTGTTAGATGAGATTTGATTAATGAGTAAAGCTAAAATTGTTGCTTTGGAATTAAAGTCAAATTAATGTGTAGTTTGGTCCAACTATGCATTATTAGTAGTTTTTATTAATTAAATTTAATAGTTAATTTTGTTGCGATAAAACATTTATTAACTTAAATAACTTTGAAGTATTATGCATGAGGCATTTGATATTTTGTTTAAACATTCTACCAAATACACACACATATAAAACTATAAATAATATTATTTCTAGGGTGGTCTACTGTGCGCGCGGCGCACAAGTGAGACCACTTAATTAATTTTTTAATTAATCAATTAATTTTTATTAAATTAATTCTAATTAAAATTAATTAATTTAATAAACTTTAATTGTAAATTAATAAATCATAATTATAAATTAATAAATAATAATTTTGAATGAATAAACTCTAATCGTGAATTAATAAATCTTAATTTTGATTAATAAAATCTAATTGAAATTAATAAACCTTAATCATGATTTAATAAACCCTAATTTGAATAATAAATCCTAATTTTGAATTAATAAACCTTAATTATAAATCAATAAACCCTAATTATGAATTAATAAAATCTAATTTTGAATTATAAACCTTAATTTTGAATCATAAACCCTAATTTTGAATTAATAAAC
Organism: Salvia rosmarinus; assembly: GCA_036937905.1. NCBI lineage: Eukaryota > Viridiplantae > Streptophyta > Magnoliopsida > Lamiales > Lamiaceae > Salvia > Salvia rosmarinus. Next base: position 5,531,958 of record CM072813.1, read on the forward strand.
CTTAATTATGAATTAATAAACCTTACTTGTGAGTTAATAAACCATAATTATGAATTAATATATTCTTATTTTGAATTAAAAATTATAATTAAAATTAATAAATTTAATTATAAATTAATAAAATTTAATTATCCTTACTCATCATAAATAATATATAATTATTTTAACAAAAAACAAGGGTGAGCTCACGATGAGGCGGAGCTCACCCAAGTTTTTGTCTTGTTTCTGTCCATATGATTAAGTAATTAACATAAATCTAATGAGATTAGCTTCTTTCAAGGACAGGAGTATTAATATATATCTATATATTATACACAATTAGTTACTCATAAATTAGTGATGCTGATACGACCCCAAGTGCCGAGTTATAAGATAATATTTTTTATTTTAATTATTTAAGTATTTTTGGTTTATTAGTTAATTGTCGAGTTTGGATTATATCATAAAACACGTAAATTAGGCCTATTATACGTAGGAGTAGTAGTTAGTATATATAGTCTAATACTCTTATTATTTATCATTAAGTAAATTAATATTATTATCTAATTCAGAACCTTAGAATTTTGGCCTTGTGTAATCGTGAGAATTGGAGTCTTCACAAGATTATCTTGGATTATCGATTAGATCCTAAAGCAAGACCATTTTAGATACATCTTCAGGATCGTCTAGATGCAATGTTTGTTATTGGAATGTTATTAGTTAAAACCACCAACATTTTACGAGTCAAGTTTTTGTAAAGAGATTTTATCTAGTACAAGTTATCTATTTCATCTAGTACAATTTATCTATTTCGTTTCGTTTATGAATTGAGACTAGTGTTTACTCAAAGTACGCTTCACAAAACATTTTATCTCCCCTCTTTTCTTCTTCTTATACATAAATATATATATATATATATATATATATGGGTTAGATCTAGTGAGAACTCATCTTTTTTGAGAACTTGAGAACCATGCATAACACGTTGAAGATAATGCACAAAACACTATAAAGTTGTGCATACATAAAACTTTCTAAAATTGTTGCACAATATAATTTTAGAAATTTTTCGTTATGCGCAACTTTATACCTTTTTGTGCATCATCTTCAACGTCTTATGCATGGTTCGCAGAGTTCGCAAAAAAGATATGGTTCTCATTTGATCCACTCCATATATATAAGGGTTGGTTATAGAGGTAGGTAACTATCTCTTAAATAAGAACTAAGAATCAATAATCATCGTTAGATTGAATAAGATCGAACGATTTATAATTATTTAATGAAAAAAATAGTTAAGTCTCTAAATTTTCACTATTTGAATATTTCATATTTAATTTTTCGTTGTTTGTATAATTCATGTAGTTGTTCATGTAGTCGTAGTTCTTATGCATGTTATCATATTCCAATTAATTTTTATGTTCATGTAATCCATGGCGTTGTGCATGTAATCATAAATTCATAATGATTGTGCATATGAGAACAGTTACGCAAATAAATATAAAAAATTCCTTAATTATAGGGTTAAACAGTTACCATTAAAATCTAAAGATAATAAACGATTTATAATTAATCATGATCGTTAGATTATAAAAAATGGATGAACCATATTAGTTCTTAATTCTTAAAAAAAAGAGTTATCTCTCTCTCTCTCTCTCTCTCTCTCTATATATATATATATATATATATATATATATAATACTCGAGAGAGGGAGGAATGGGTCATATAGTATCAATTTCTATATAGTACGTAGTATCCAATCTTATCCCTTAATTTGTTTATCAAATGGTTGAGATTTTTCACATCTTTTAAGTTTTAAACGATTTTTTAATAATAACAAGGATATAAATGTATTTTTCATGTGCAATATACATCACTCAAGAACTCCAAATGATGGCTATCTAAAATTAATTACAGAATAAAAAAATGTTGATAAAGCCATAACGAATGTATTTTTTTTTTAATCCTTGGAAGCAATAATTCATTTTGTGCTACTCAATATGAGCTTTATTTATTTACTCAATTATTAGCACAATTGCTCCCCAACTAGAATTATAAACTATTCATTTTTTTCAAAGACAAATCATTTACTACAGGGAAGTGAGAGTTGTCATAAGCACTCTAGACTAAATTATTGGCGCTTCTAAAAATTATACCTACTGCCACTATTTGTTAATTAAATATCTTTCTCTCTTTTTTCTTTTAAATTCACCCCCTGAAATTGTTATTGCCTTTAGATAGGTAGGTGACACCAAATCCACATAAGTAGGTTTTACTTCAAGCCTCTAATTCCACATTACATATTCAACTTCATTTTGATTTCCCACCAACACACTTAAAATACGAAATGACTAAACTAATTTGAGGTTACATAAGGAAAATAAGACTAATTCAATAACAAGATTTCAACTAGCATACAATCTATTTTATAGAATGAAATCAGTTGCTAGGGACGTGGAAATATCTTCCTCTGCACACACAACGATAGACGACGGGACACGACTCGACAGAGCACGTCATGAAGCTGACCATGACTCTCCGGCAGGGCGCGCAAGGCCCGCATGCATACGAACAATCGGGTACCCTTGAACCCATCGGGTATAGCTCCATACCCATTTTGTTGGCCTGCTAATATATATGTATAATTAGTGACTAGTGATAGTTGTACGTGAACATTATATTACTATCACTTGGCTTCCTCTACTCTAATTTAACGTTGAATCTAATTTTGCACCTTATTGACTCAAGCAAAGGTGAAGATTTTTTTCTTCTTCATATAATTTTGTGTTTCTCTTTTAAAGTTACAAGGCTGTATATAAGTACACAAAATAAAATATGAAACAAATATTACATGTAAGTAGAACGAAATATGAAACCAATGGTTAATTAAGGTGGGTTCATGTGGCTGAGAGGTCATAGGTTCGAACCCCCACCTAACGCCCTATGGGTTTGAGTCATCACACTGGTTTTCCAAGTGTGGTTTACTGTCTCCTGTGGTTTGCGGTATTATTGACATGATGAACGGGGTTTACCAGTCACACCCTAAGGTAGCGGTGTGGATTCCCATGATATATAAAAAAAAAGAACGAACTAAATAATTTGAGACATACATATCCAACAACTACATGTGGTAAATATAATCTATAGTGTATAATAAATCATCTAATTTGGAAGCATATATACCTTAATCTGCATGGGCTTGTGAGTCCCTTTGCTTTGACTAGTAACTGCATCAACAATGTAACTAAAAATTAAATACATTATAGATATATAACTTTGTGTGTGTGTGTGTGTGTGTGTGAGAGAGAGAGAGAGAGAGAGAGAGAGAGATGTGCTGGACTTACGATGAAGTGGTCTGAGGGTGTGACAAGGGTAAGTAGAAATAAGATAATTAACACATTAATTGAGTAAGGCGAGCGAAGGAAAATATAATTGCTCATTCTGTCTTGCAGGATCAAAATTTAGTGACGGAAAACAGATCTAGAAGAAATAAAGATTTTTTACAAGGGAATGTTGGGACATAAAACAAATATATAGGACAGAAAGAGAGGGAAATTTAATGTACTTCTGATTCAACTCACATGAAACGTGACAACATTCTTAATGCTGTAGTCCCCCATCTATTCAAACTCAAAACATTTTATTATGAACATATTCTTGAAAAATGTGTTCCAGAGATTCGTTCGGTTTCGTATTGTATTTTCATTCTAAGTCTCATGTTTTGCTCCAATATCACATAATTCTTGTTTTTAATAAGTATCTCCAATCATCAAATTCTATATATTAGTAAAATAAAAATAAAAATTATAATCTTATTAATTACCATTATAAACATACATAACTAATTATCAAATTCAAATAGTGTTGAATAAGGGTAAATAAAAAAATATTATAATTATACACGAAATCCGACTAAATTATTCGGGGATTTTTGATGTTCCAATTGTATACTATTATTAGTTTTTTAGTATTCTTCTTCATTTATTTATTCGGTTTCAATTTCTTATATTTTAGTTTAATTTTAAGATTATTATTCGGACTCTATATCCAGTTTGGATTTATAATTACTCTTTAGCATTAAACTTTTACTTTCATAAGATTGGTTATTCCATCATAATTCATATTAGATGGGAGGATTTCACGGGTTCGTGGGTAATTCCGGGTATTTTCGCGGGTACAATTCATGGGTACACGGGTTTCATGGTGCACGGTAGTGTCAACCATTTCGCATGCCACCAAACTAAACGGTACTAGTTTTAAACCACGAACATACCCACGGTGCGAAATGCCTACCAAACCCACGAATAATCGGACGGATACCCGCGGGTTTCGGGTATCCGCGGGTCGATTGCCATCCCTAGTCACAAGCACTCTAGACTAAATTATTGGAGCTTCTAAAAATTATACCTACTGCCACTATTTGTTAATTAAATCTCTTTCTCTCTTTTTTCTTTTAAATTCACCCCCTGAAATTGTTATTGCCTTTAGATAGGTAGGTGACACCAAATCCACATAAGTAGGTTTTACTTCAAGCCTCTAATTCCACATTACATATTCAACTTCATTTTGATTTCCCACCAACACACTTAAAATACGAAATGACTAAACTAATTTGAGGTTACATAAGGAAAATAAGACTAAGTCACTAACAAAAAACAAAAGAGACTAATTCAATAACAAGATTTCAACTAGCATACAATCTATTTTATAGAATGACATCAGTTGCTAGGGACGTGGAAATATCTTCCTCTGCACACACAACGATAGACGACGGGACACGACTCGACAGAGCACGTCATGAAGCTGACCATGACTCTCCGGCAGGGCGCGCAAGGCCCGCATGCATACGAACAATCGGGTACCCTTGAACCCATCGGGTATAGCTCCATACCCATTTTCTTGGCCTGCTAATATATATGTATAATTAGTGACTAGTGATAGTTGTACGTGAACATTATATTACTATCACTTGGCTTCCTCTACTCTAATTTAATGTTGAATCTAATATTGACTCAAGCAAAGGTGAAGATTTTTTTCTTCTTCATATAATTGTGTGTTTCTCTTTTAAAGTTACAAGGCTGTATATAAGTACACAAAATAAAATATGAAATAAATATTACATGTAAGTAGAACGAACTAAATAATTTGAGACATACATATCCAACAACTACATGTGGTAAATATAATCTATAGTTTATAATAAATCATCTAATTTGGAAGCATATATACCTTAATCTGCATGGGCTTGTGAGTCCCTTTGCTTTCACTAGTAACTGCATCAACCAATATAACTAATAAATTAAATACATTATATATATATAAAAAAAAATTGTGTGTGTGTTTGTGTGAGAGAGAGAGAGAGGTGTGCTGGACTTACGATGAAGTGGTCTGAGGGTGTGACAAGGGGTAAGTAGAAATAAGATAATTAATACATTAATTGAGTAAGTCGAGCGAAGGAAAATATAATTGCTCATTCTGTCTTGCAGGATCAAAATTTAGTGACGAAAAACAGATGTAGAAGAAATAAAGATTTTTTACAAGGGAATGTTGGGACATAAAACATATATATAGGACAGAAAGAGAGGGAAATTTAATGTACTTCTGATTCAACTCACATGAAACGTGACAACATTCTTAATGCAGTAGTCCCCCATCTATTCAAACTCAAAAGATTTTATTATGAACATATTCTTGAAAAATGTGTTCCAGAGATTCGTTCGCGCGGTTTCGTATTGTATTTTCATTTTGACATTTTAAGTCTCATGTTTTGCTCCAATATCACATAATTCTTTTTTTTAATGAATCTCTCCAATCATAAAATTATATATTAATAAAATAATAAAATATTTTTATAATCTTATTAATTACCATAATAAACATACATAACTAATTATCAAATTCAGATAGTGTTGAATAAGGGTAAATAAAAAAATATTATAATAATACTTTTGAAAAATAAACTGACACTTATTAAAAAAAGAAAAAAGTGTCAATACCACACTTGTAATAAACGAAGGGGATATTCTATATACATTTTTATGGTGTTACACGAAATCCGACTAAATTATTCGAGGATTTTTGATGTTCCAATTGTATACTATTATTAGTTTTTTAGTATTCTTCTTCATTTATTTCTTCGGTTTCAATTTCTTATATTTTAGTTTAATTTTAAGATTATTATTCGGACTCTATAGCCAGTTTGGATTTATAATTACTCTTTAGCATTAAACTTTTACTTTCTTAGTATTGGTTATTCCATCATAATTCTGTTATGTCCGGACTGATTTAATATTTTTTTTGGTGTTTTCTGTAATATCAATGGAAAGCTAGAAGAACACTTGGAGAAGAAGTTAAGGATTTAGAGAGAAGAGAGAGAGTAAGAGTAGAGTGTGATTCAGTAATTTTTCATGTATTTCTCAATAGGCTGAATTAGTATATATATCCAATTCAGATGGTCCCCCCACTCTTGATTGTAACAAACTTTCGTGTAACACTAAAAGAGCATTTATATAAGTTGCTATTTTCCCCCACACGTTTCCTCCCCAAATAACTCAATTCCCTTTTATTTGTAAGGTCCATCTCTGTACGCAACTCTTCAGCCATGGCCAACAATTAAACTTCTTCTCCCCCAACCTCCATAGGTAACAGTAGGTTCGTAACAATACCCTTCCCTTGATGAGATCCTTGTCCCCAAGGATCAAAATTGGGAAAAAATTTGCCCAAAAATTTGACATCCTCCCAAGTAGCTAAGTTGAAATCTTTATCAAACCACCCACTCATGATTGATGTATAGCTTCTCCCACGAACCGAACGCTCCTCCAAGATTCGAATAGGAGTGACCACAAAGGCACCATCTTGATCGACAACAGGGAGGTCTCCGATTGGGGTGATAGTCGGGCTTATCACTTTCTTCAGAAGAGAGACATGGAAAACCGGATGGATTCGGGCATCGGCGGCGGCGGTCGAGGCGATATCGACCACTCGATTTTTCGAGGATCGATAAGGCCGTAGTATCGAGCGACAAGCTTGATTTGGTGTGAGCCACCGATTGCTGGCGGAAAGGTTGCAGCTTAAGGTATACCCAATCCCCTACCTCAAAACTTCTCTCAACCCTCTTCAAATCAGCAAAATATTTCATACGATGCTGGGCCAATTTTAGATTTTCCTGCAATTCGTGAGTTAATTGTGCCCGTTGTCTCATAAGTCCTTTAGCATCTGAGTCCACAGTGAGTAGATAAGGGTTTAGCGAATGTGTTGAGGGTGCGTAGCCGTAGAGAGCCTCAAAAGGTGTGGTTTTTAGGCTGGTATGATAGTTGGTGTTGTACCAAAATTCTGCCAGAGGTAACCATGTTATCCACTTCTTGGGATTTTGATGAACCATGCATCGTAGGTAGTTCTCCGGACATTGATTAAGCCGCTTTCGGTTGCCCGTCGATTGTGGATGGTGGTGAAGTATAATCGAAACTAGTTCCCATAAGTTTGAAAAGCTCCTTCCAAAATGTCTTTGGTGAAAACCTTGTCTCGATCTGTGACAATACTTAGTGGAAGCCCATGTAACTTATAGATGTGGTCGAGAACGGTCCACTCTTGTTTGGTAGCCGAGAAGGGATGGGACAAAGGTAGGAAGTGACCATACTTGGTGAATCGGTCAATTACTACCGAGACAACATCCTTTCCACGAGATTTAGGAGTCCTTCGATAAAGTCCATAGTGATATGGGTCCAAGCTTGGTCGAATAGGTAGTGGTTGTAATGACCACAGTACAAGCTAGGTTGGGACTTGCTCACCTTTCTGATGTCACAATTTTGACCCAAGTCATAACTTCGGTCTTCATCTTGGCCATGAAAAAACCTTTTATCCGACGGTATGTTCCTTGGATGCTGAATGTCCACCCAGGCGATGTCATGCATTTCTTTGATAAGTTCTTGTCGCGAGGTAGTCTTGGTTCCCACAACAATTCTTTTCTTGAACTGAGTATGTTGCCATGTATATCGGTCGGAAATTCGAAGGTAGGACCGGTTTTCTTTCAAAATATCCTGTAATAACCCATCCCTTCGTAGCTAGTCTTGATTTGTTGAGCCCAGTGGGTACCATAGTGGTGATGGCGGTGCACTCGAGCTCGAGTTCCTTCCCTTCTAGATAGAGCATCGGCAGCCTTATTTTCTGATCCCTTTTTGTATAATATCTCATAGTCAAAACCCAAAAGCTTAGTAATCCACTTCTGTTGCATTGGAGATGTGATCTTTTGGTCAAGCAAATGTTTAAGGGCCTGTTGATCAGTCTTGATGAAGAACTTATGACCTTGTAAGTAATGTCTCCACCTCTGAATAGCATACAAAACAGCCAGGAACTCTCTTTCATAAATTGACAAAGCTTGGTGTTTGATACATAGAGACTTACTCAGATAGGCAATTGGTTTCCCATACTGCATTAACACAGCTCCAATTCCCAACCCACTAGCATCAGTTTCAACAATAAATGGCTGGGTAAAGTCTGGAAGGGCTAGAACAGGAGCACTAGCCATAGCTACCTTCAGCTTCTCAAATGCCTTAGCAGGTTCATCACCCCACTGAAACCCTCCTTTTTTTAGTAAGTTAGTGAGTGGCCTGCTGATCACTCCATAGCCCTGTACAAACCTCCTGTAATAACCGATGTGCCAAGAACCCTCGTAGTTGTTTGAGTGTTTTAGGAATTGGCCGAGAGCATACTCCACCTTCTCTGGATCGATGAGACTCTTCCTTGGATATAATATGCCCCAAATAGCTGATATGTATGCCTTGAATCGACATTTGCTCCTCTTAGCAAACAGTTGATTCTCCTCAACAACCGTAGTACCTCCCTAAGATGTAATAAATGATCTTCCGGGTTTTGTTTGAACACCAAGATATCATCAAAGAAAACCGAGCAGTTTTTCTTAACTGGTCTTGAAAACCTGATTCATTAAAGATTGGAAGGTAGTGGGGCATTACATTGAAATGGCATAACAAGGAACTCATAATGCCCATGATGAGTTATAAAAGCGTGAGGTGCCTGTGATCTGGGTGCCATCAAGATCCGAAAATACCCAGATCTTAAGTCGATCTTGGAGAAATATTTGCGCCCCATAGTTCATCCAACAATTCCTCAATGACCGGTATAGGTAGTTATGCTTAATAGTGAGGTTATTTAGGTATCATAGTCCACACACATTCTCCACGAGACAATCCTTTCAATCTCATTTTTTGTGCATGTGACACTGTAGTGGCTTTGAAATTTAGGAGTACTACCAGGGCTTGAGTATCGGTGTTCATACCCCGGTGGTGGTAAGCCTTGAGCTCCTCAAATATCTCCTTGCACTCATCTAACAAGCTCTCTAATTCAGTATTTATGCTCATGTTTCTATCTGATATTTTCAGGTGGTAGATCTCCTCCACTTCTTCCAAGATATCTGAGTGTATAAGCTTATACAAGGCTGGTCCAGAGATCATTTGGCATTGCAACTCTCGATGAGCACTCAGATCTTTATCCTTCTTCCCTTTGAGTAACACCACAGTCATTTTATCATAGTCTAGTTCTACCGGTTATGCGGGACTTAAGCCAATCACCCCCCAGAATAAGATCACAACCTTGATGTGATACACCGAGGTGAGTAAGAAAAATGTTGCTGAGTGATATTCCATTTGAACCCCTTAACCACCTTAGAACTCACCATTTTACTACCATTAGCTACCTTGACCAGTAGAGGTTTAACTGGTTCCAGGTTGCACTTTAGGATCTTAGCGGTTGCTTGTTGAGAAACTTAGGGTACTACCGAATCAATAAGGATATTAATTCTATGCCCATTGGTTTCTCCAATCACCCTCATGGTAGTTGGACCCTTCACCAAAGGTAGCACTAAATGCCAAAGTTATCTCTTCTAACCCCACTGTATCATCTCCTTCATCACCACCCTCTTCCACTGTAGCATTCATAAGATGTGTTTCCTCTTCCTCAGTCATAATAAGGTAAGCTATCCTCTGTTTGCATCTATGTCCAGGAACATATGTTTCATCACAATTATAGCATAACCCCTTCTCTTTTCTTGCCTCCATCTCTGCAGCTGTGAATAACTTAAATTGAGCTCGTGGAAAATTTGCAGAACTTCTCTGAGATGTGAGATTACTGGAATCAGATTTCTTGTATTGCTGAGGATTGGTTTGAGTTGGTTTATAAGCCCCCTTCATCTTCCTGGACAATAACTCCAAGGTTTGTATTTGATTCCTTCCAAGTTCAATGGTTTGTTGGAGTGAATTTGGGCTAAACATCCTGATAAATGACTGTACTTCTTCCCCTAATCCACTGATGAAACTTGCTACAAAATATTCTTCAGAAAACTCTCCTGTGTTAAACAAGAGCAGGCATGCTTTCAGTTCTTCGAATTTATCAACATACTCAGCATAATTCCCTGTCATTCTTCCACAAATTTGGATTCCCTCAACTCTTCAAACCTGGCAGAAATTAGGTCCAAAAGCTAACTCCACTTTAATTCAGTGTTCCTTACGGCTAGATTTTGGTACCATTGTAACGCCCTTCCTTCATATGCATTGAAGCTAAGATGACCTTATGTTGATGCGGTATGTTGGGAATCAACCTATAGTACCCTTGACACCTTAGAATCCAAGCTCTAGAATTAGTCCCATCAAATTTGGGAAATTCCGGTTTAAGCGATGGTGTGAGTAGATTAGATCCTCCGATTCATGTTGCGTAGGGTATAAAATTGTTTAAACTTCAATTTTTAGAAGTAAATATTATTTAATATTCATTACATTATAATAACTTTTTTATAATAATCTATTAAAATAATAAATTTAATGAAGGAGCGACAAAAATGTATGATCTAAAACAAGAGTAAGATTATATTCAATATGTTGGTGTAGTTTAACTCTAAACGAGCTTTCTTATTATGGATTGTTTATTAGTATACGGTTTTGTCTTTATTTCACGTTTGTGTGTACATGATACGTATGTCATGCATGATGTTGTGGTAATACATCAACAAACAAATGAATCAGGTCTAAGAGATAAGGATGAATGAGTCAATCGAATTTATTCTTATATTCAAGGAACTGGTTGGATCTGTTCAACTATCACTACCACCTTAATCCTACTGGGCCTAGATGTGGTCCAAAATATGCTAAAGAAGGCATCGCGCTTTTATATAAGAGAGGCAGATCTGGTGAAATAGACACGCATTTGAAGATAAACATTGAAAATTTGTTCATGTTCTTGAGTCTGTTTTTATAATATTTTTAATAATAATTTTATTTTAGCTTCTATTGTCTTAAAAGTGTGTCATCATGATCACGAGTGGTGTGAAAAATCTTTTCTTATTTAATAGATAGTTTGTGACTCAGGTTGTCTGATTTATCATTGATAAAGTAGTGAATTTTTGTAAGTTCACATGATAGATATAGTGAATAAATTTTGTCATATTGGCATCTACATATTTTAATTATAATCTGTAGTAAAAATATCTTATGTATTTTTAAGTTTTATTCTGTTATTTTACTCTGTGTAGGGTTGCGCATCCGCAATTCTCCAAACCGAACAGAACGTATTTTTTTGAACCGAACCGATTTATAATTTTGGACTGATCGAAAATCAAATCGAAAAATCGATCGTTTCAAATGACTTGACCAAACATATATATATATATATATATATATATATATATTTTTAAATAAACATTTTTATCCTAATTATTTAATTAAGATACTAATTAATTATTATATAAAATTATAAATATACAAAATATATAAATATATAAAAATAATAATTTCGGTTCAATTCGATTACGATGGAACCTAAAATATAAAACTGAGAGCCAAATCGCAAATCGATTTTAATTAAAATTTTGAACCGGAAGAAAATCGACTTTCTTAAAAATATAACCGAACCAACCGGAAATTATAGGTTCAATCGATTTTTTCAATTTGGTTTGGTTGGGTTGATGCACATCCCTAACTCTGTGTGCTGGGAACATTGTGCACAATAGTTTCTGATTTAGGCGAAGCAACGCTTTCACAATACATGTCGCATTGATGATAGCGAAATATGAGATGCAATACACATATTTGCTAAAAATTAAAAGGTAAAGTTATGATTGAAATATTTTAAATATTATTACAATTACAAATTTGGTCAAAGTTTGTGCAGTAAATTACAATTACCCTTTTTTAAAACCTAAATTTGAGCAACATCTTCTCGGACTAAAATGAAAATTTTACAAATTCTATGAAATTCTCACATACAAAATAACTTCAAGTTTGATATATTGGTCCATTAATGTGGAGTTAATTTCTCAAAACTTCATGAAAAAGTGGCTAAAATCAGAACCAATTAATCGGACTCCCCAAAATTTGCTTTTACCGGTGGAAAACTTACAATTGGTACATAATAGATAGAAATAACACGATTTTCAAAGTTATGAAGATCAAAGTCGCATCTGATAATTACATAATTAACTAAAAGTTGCATTCCACCTCCAAAAGATACATCCAAAACATCCACGAGAAAAAGAAAGAAAAAAAAAATCATATAAAAATTCTAAATTAAATGAAAAGTATCACAAGAAGAGGCAATATATATGAAAGAATCAAATACAACAATCCATAACACAATAGCAAGTGTTACTAGAGAGGCACTCTCCATATCTTATATTTCTATATTTTTTAGCGCATGCAACCATGCACTTGCCAGGGGTACATCCGTCAAATCCCATCTGCACAGAGCACAGAATATTTTGACACGCCTTCGCTTCTGCCACCCAACCACGAAAATTATCAAACTCATCAAATTTAATAAACTAATTAATATTCTCTCGTTGAGGAAGAAAAAACAATGGCGTCGAACATAATTTCTATAAAATAAAAACACTATCAAATTCTGTTTTTATTTTTTTACTGTAAGACATATATTTGATTAGATAATTGCGAACACTAAACCCTATTGATTAACAAAAAAGTACAAAAGAAATGGGGATTTAATAACAAAAGGGGATTTATTCTCGCTATCTCAAAAGAAAAGGTGATATATATGCATAATGTTTTGTTGTGAAAATTGTTAATAATTGATGGAAAAGGTAAATTATAGCAATACTTTTTCAAATTACATTGTCATACATGAGATATCTAGTACGAATATAAGTGATATTTAAATAAAAATACAACCGTACTTATGTTTTCGAAGTGAAAAAAAATGTACCTTGTGCAGCAAAAGCGAGGATAATGAAGAGGAAAGTAGAAAAAAGAGGAATTTTTTCATGTTGAATGTGTGCGTTTCAAATAAGTTTTGAAACAATGTATCTTTGGTCAACGTGGTGATCATTTAAATTCGGCTCAGTAAGATTTTCATTATATAATAGCATGGGACGAAGATATAATTATGATTGGTTGGTGAAATTGACATAATTGGTAAATCGATATAATTATGACTGAAATATCACCAGTTCAAATCAGCAAATTAAATTTAATGTTTAATAAATAATCTTAAATAGTGATTGCCGATATATCAAGAAAGGAATTTCATTATATATGGACTACGATTCGTGAAATGAAATAGCCATAAATGAGATAACTTCGACCATTGTTTCCTAAAAAAAAATCGACGTCGATTTGGATTCTGAAATGACAATTCGAAATAACAAGCTCCATAGTGTGTGTGTGTTGGCTAGTGGTAGAGTGGTTAACGCCTCGGATAGCTTCGACCATTGTTTCCTTTCTCCATAAACAAAATCTTTTAAAATTCAGACGTTTCCCATTTGGATTCTGAAATGGTTATGTCCGAGGCCAAAGGTCTCGAATTCGAATTCGAAATAAAATTTCAAGAATTTCTCCTAAATGTGTGATTAAAGGAAAGTATTCAAATTTGATGGCGACAAATGTTTAAAATAAGATTGATATTCTAAAGTATCAAATCTCTTAATTGGTTGTGTTTTTCAGATTCTCGTATTGATAAAAATCTATTTATTTATCTTTTTGGCCAAAGTGCATATTTTATAAGGACAAAAGGTAGGGATGACAGGATTTGAACCCGTGACATTTCCTCAAAGGTGCTACCAAGCTGCGAATACTCCTTTCGTCCATCAACTTCGTACATTTAATTTCAGAAAGTCATAAAGTAAAAGTGTTCAAAAGTTTTTAAACATCAACTTTACATTTTACTTTAAATTTATCAACTTATTCAAAAAATTTCTTAAAACTTTTTAATCACTATCCATTAATATATTCATTTATTATCCCAATAACATATTTTTATAATATTTACTTTACACTTATTACAATTTATTAAAATTCATGTCTTCAACGGATGGAGCAATATTTATTTAGGCCTATGATTAAAATGGGTTGCTCTTAATTAATGGGCTAAGGCCCATAAAATAGAATGAACTCCACACTATGAGACAAAAGCTGCTATAAGAACAGAGTTGTCAGACCATAGCTGGCAACACACTTATGCACCAGTCAGATACGAAGCTAACTAACCATCACTGTGGAGGAGAATTTATACTATATGCACCAGTAATATTTTATTAATAAATATTATTATGCTAACTAACCATCACTGTGGAGTTAGTCGAACAAGCAAATTACACATAACACACCAGCATGAATATTTGTTAAAGCACGAATCTCACTAGTCGAAATACTATTACGCATCTGCCATTATTACTATGGATTTTTGCAGAGCTCTGTGAGCAGTGTGTGTTTTTGGTGTATGCTTTCTCTTCCCTTTGTGTGCAGTGTTCTGAAAATCAGACCGGAATGATCGGCTCAATCGATTTAATCGGGAATCAATCAATTTAATGATCCGATTTCAAATAAGTATCAAATTATTAGAAAACTAGGATGAATCAGCGAAAATCGGTCAAAAATCGGCTAAATTAGTAATCCGATAAATCGAACCAATTTTACAAAATTAAAAATATTAAGCGAAAATCAATCAAAAATCGGCTAAACCGGTGATCCGATGAACCGAACCAATTTTACAAAATTAAAAATATTAATCTTAAAATGAGCAAAATGATGTAGACAAGATTCGAACTCATAACTATGAAGTTGATAGATTAACACAACAACCAACTCACCAATTCAAAGCTTTTGATTTTGATTTTTTTATTAATTAATTTACTTACTAATAATATTAATATAAATATTAAATAATTATTATTATTTCATCAACAATTAATATTTGTATAATTGTTATCATTCAATTAATATTATTGTTAAATTAAAATTCATCTAAATGGTTATTATAATGTAAAAGAGATGGTGGTGGGAATTAATCAAGATTTGAAATTATTTTTGTTATCTTTTTTCTTGTAAATATACTAATGAATAAATATTGATGATTTTATTTTATTTACTTTGGATTGATACGATGTATAAAATTTTAAAATTTCATTTAAATTTATTATATTAATGTTTATTTAAAATATTTATATATTTTAATGTAAACACATCATAAATAAAAAAATTAAATATTTATGAGTCATCCAATTTTTTCGAAACGGTTCCACCGATTGAACCAGAGGTCCAGTAACCTAGCCAATTGACCATCTCGATTCCAGTTTGGTTTTGAAAACATTGTTTGCATGTGGAGTTTGTTATGAATTTTTTGCATGTTTCTCACAAACTTAAATATCAATTTATATCTTAAGGTTTTGTGACTTTTTAAATAATCTAAATATATTATTATTTTAATCCTTAATATTTAAAAAATATATTAATATTATTTCGGTGGAATTCTGGCTTTCATCTCTACATGTGGCTAGCCTGAAAGTCATGTATGATTGCCACATAGATAAAGAAAAAATGTAAAAATGGCCAAACAACGTCATTCCTCGGTGGCGCCACCTCCTAGGTTGTCGATCAATGGCGAATTCGTACTTGAAACTGCAATGTGGCAGTATTTATTTGTCACAAAAATTACACTTGAAAAGGTTTTTAAATACCACGAAATCAAAGCATAATGTATTATATATTCAAAGGGTTTCCTAATAGTAGACGATCCATTGTCATCCATTAACTGGTATGGCCACAATAACGTCTTAAAGTTTGTTAAGTTGTATATTGTGACAACATCTGTTTATCACCAAAATTACACCTAAAAAGGGGACGAAATACCATGAACCAAAAGCCTATGTATTGCACATGCAAAGAGCTTTCCAACAATAGGCGGTCTGTCATCATCTGATCATTGATGTAGCTGAGTCGCATTTGAAAATTGGCACATTTGCAATGAACGTCGGTATCCTACCGAAACGACATTAATCGATATTTTTTTGAAACATTTGGGAATTAAAATAAGAATGTGATTAGGTTGAAACATTAACTAAAAAATCACAAAATATTAACATATAAAATTGATAGTTACCCTATACAAGAAAAAGGCTGAAAATCATTTAGATACTCTACTTTCAAATTAGACTCCAATTCGTCTCGATAACTGAAAGTGTAATTTTCGGTTCGGTTATAATACTAGAGACGTGTGCCCACTACTCATGTACCGTTATGCATGAATATGTTATAATACTTCCATGGAAGATAGAAAAGTAACATTCTCACGCACGAACACACAAATTCTCTCAAGCAATACTCTTGCTCTCTAGCGATTTGATCGCACCAAAATGCTCTAAATATATTCGAACTTGAACATTAGAGTCTCTTTTCAGAAAACTCCTCCGGCCTTATTTACGGACCAATTTCAGTTATTTTTAAGCTCTTGCGAAAGATTTCAAGCTCTATCTTCTCATCCTCGTAATCATCACCGACACGTTATTGAAATGCTAATATTTATTGTAGATCTTTGACCCGAATCTATCAAAATTAATAAAAAGATAAATTATTTCTTTGTTATCCGAAAGATTTTATTATTTCTTCGGATGAATAGAAAACCAAAACAAAATATATCATATATATCTTGCAACAGTTCTTCAACTGTCGAGTGTAGCTGCCAATATAGTTAGCCCATTCAGTTCATAATCAATTCTATCGGACTATTTGATTTGGTTGAATTTAACAAAATCCTAAGCTCTTACTTGGATAAAGTAGTGAATTTCAAGCTGGAGTTCTCCCAAAATATATATAGGTAAATTTCAAGTCACAACCTTATCTTGTTATTAATGCCCAATGGCCCATCTACAAATAAACAAGTATCAAATTCAAAAGGCATACAACTATACATTTCAAAACGAACCATCCTTTCACAAAATACTACTCAATTCGATTTCACAAGAAAATTCAACCAAAAAGAAATAAAAATAAATTAATATATATCATACAGATAATTGAATATCACCGAGATCCAGCTGCGCCTCGATCTCCTCGAGCTGTTTTTTCACGCTCATATCAATCAACTTCGACCCGGAATTCCCGTACCGGATAGTGAACCCGGCAACCAGACCCGGATCGATCGCCGTCCGGATCCGGACGTTCTTCGCCCCCGTCAGTTTCTGCACCCCCCGCGCGATCTGCGCGAGGTGCTGCGAATCCAGCTTCACCACCGACGTCACCATGGCGACCTCCGTCTTTGTCAGATCGTTGTAAACCGTCTCGAATTCCTTCACGATCTCCCTCACCAGATCGATCCGCCTCATGTCGACCAGGATGTTGAGGAAGTTCGCCACGTGCGGCTGCAGAGCCGACGACCTCGCGATCTCGTCGACGATGCCGCGCTTCTCCGCATCTGCAATCGTCGGATTGGTGAAGAATCTGAGGATGGATTCGTCGGAGAAGATCTTGTTGATCTTCTCCACGTCGGCGAAGGTCTTCTCCAGTGTGTTGTTGTTCTTGGCCACGTCCGCGAGCGCGCTCGCGTAGCTGCCGGAGGCGGTGTTCGCCATCCTTGCGCCGCCGCCTCGGCGGAGGAGGGGTTTGATTGTGAGTTCGGTGGTTTTTAGGGACGAGGCGACGGCGAGTCTCGTCGGTGGTTTGGATAGTAGTTGAGACGACGAAAGGTGCTGGAAGGTTATAGAAGTTTGCTGCAAGGAGGCGGCGGCGGCCATCATTGTTGACGGTTGTGGCGGTGGGGAGTGACTAGTGAGCTCTGCGAAGGCAAGGGACATGGAGAAAGGGTTTTGGATGGGAATGACGGTTATGATTGAGAGGAATAATGTGATGAACGGTGGAGATTAGAGATGGAATCTACGGAGCGGGAAGGAGGTTGTCTTATCTTGAGGAGATAAGAAATTGACACGTGTCTGTTATCATTAGAGACACAATTTTTTACTGTAATTAGCAATAAATCTTTCTGAAATCATATTTGCTAGAATAATCACATACAGAAAATGTTCACAATTCGTATTTGATATTGCATTTGCATCTCATATTCAGTATGACATATTGAACTAGTAATCTCAAATACATTCTCTTATAAATATGCTCGCACACACTCATACATATACAAATCTATTTTAAATAATTAGTAATGTCCTTTTTTACTAAAATAACAAATCTGTAAAAATAAGACCAATAGATATAAAATTGACGGTGACTAAATATTTTAATACAACTGAAAAAATCTGAAGCCCTTTTAAAACAATCATTCTTATAAATCATATAATATTAATAAGAATCATGAAAATATACAAACAATAAATCACAAGTCCTATATAAATTCACAAGTGATAGTATCCAATTTTAAGTTATTAATAAAAACAAAGATATTAGAACTTATTTAATACCCATTACGAGTAATGGATTATTCTGATTTTAAAAATGCATACGTTAGAAGATAAAATGCTATTATATTTAGAAACCAATAATAGTCTTGAACAAATTCAATTGTATAAGATTAATAAGTTATATTCTCTCGTCATGAGCTTAATGTATTGTTTTTGGTACTAAGGTTAAAAGTTAGTTCATCAATGATCGCTATTGATGTGTGATCATAATTCTCATCATCTCCTATAACATCCAACAAAAATTGAATTATTCAGTGTTGAATTAAGCTTCTTCCATTTGATGATCCCATTTGTATTGAAAATTAAAATCAAAATTAAAGAAATAAATATCTAATAACATATTTTTTAGAACTTTGTCATGTAAATAACTTACGCATAACATTCTTTATTTCGCTTTTGATTTCACTAACTTTAAACATATTTTGAAAAACTTAACTACTAAATAATTAATCAATAACCTTCTTTATTTTAAAAGTTAATTGCTCGTAAACTAACTTGTAAAATTTAAAAAAAAAATAGTTTAAACAGATGAATACTCAATTCAATAAAATTAGATCCACTATTATTTTCTTGAAAAACATTCAACTTGACAACATTATATTATACTCCTTCCGTTCCATTATTATTGACTCGTTTTTCTTTTTGGATCGTCTCATTCTTGTTGTCTCTTCCTAAAAAAATCATTTTTACACACAAAAGTACCTCGAATTCTATGAACCGCACTATTTAACACACAAAACACAAGCTTCATTAATTTACGTGCCTAAAAGTAGTGAACCAAGAATAACGGAACGAAGAGAGTAATATATAACATTCTAGCTTTTTTTATAATAGTGACATTGTATCCTAATAATATATTTTCAACATAAAATAATTAGGATTACATAATATGAAATGTGTAAATGAACAAGCGTGTATTATGATGAAATAAAATACGAGATACAACAGTAAAAATGAACAAAAAATGAACAACGGATGACGAGAACCG
Source organism: Salvia rosmarinus (assembly GCA_036937905.1). Taxonomy (NCBI): domain Eukaryota; kingdom Viridiplantae; phylum Streptophyta; class Magnoliopsida; order Lamiales; family Lamiaceae; genus Salvia; species Salvia rosmarinus. The sequence continues at coordinate 5,551,623 of CM072813.1, forward strand.
AGAAATTAGATAGCATTTCATGTCACGCAAGTGTAAGTTAATTCATGCATAGCATAAATCACAAGAAATAAGAAAAACTCAATTTACAATAGGTTGTTCATAACGTGTAGAACGTAATAATTCTGCTTCCGATCGAATATGAACCAAATAAAAATATAGCAATGTTACCCTTGGCCATATCAATACATCAAAAGTAAGCAAAGGTACTCATTTGGACTCTCCAGGCGACTGAGAATGAGCACTGACATTCGAGCCTTGAGAATGGAACAAGTTCGGGTAAGAAAAATACGGTTCATCATCCATTGATGGCAATCTCTGAGGTAGATGATGAGCATTGTCGCGTGGTGAAGAGGAACCAAAGGAGGAAGCAGGCGTGAGCTGCTGAGTCGTGTTAATTTGGCAGCCATCAGTTTGGCTTGGAGAGGTCGAAGCACTGCCAGAATCACCATTCGAGTTCTGTTTATCTGCACCAGTGTTTGTGTCGTTATGATGTTGAGGAATTAAGAACTCGTTGCTCCTTTTCTTGGAAAGCTCGCTTATCCGAAGTTGAGCAATGCTAGCAGCTGAACGGGCAGCTGCTGCGGCGCGCTCGGCTGATTCAGCAGCTGTCCTAGCAGCAGCCAATACGTCCTGCAAATCCACGTGATCATCATACATCTTTGAGATAGGTGGAGGCAAACTGTTCTCTATTGCAGTTGTAGCAACTTTTTCTGATGATTGTGTTGGAGGAGATATGAAGGGCACGAACTGCTTTGCTTCTGTAGGACCTGCTTGAATGTTCAGTGATGCGTCTCCCTTTGCAACTGATTTCTCCCGACCCACATCCTCAGACTCTGATTTGTTTGGTTCTTCTTGATCATCGTCTGATAGTGCAGATTCGGGGAAATGCAGCATCACTGGTGTTGAGACAGCAGCCTTATTTGACTGTAATGGCTGCGTGGGAACTTCTGGAAAATCTACGATGTCGAAATCCAAATCAGAATCAGATTTTTCGTGTGTGGCAGGTTCTGATGTGGTGTATGTTGTCTCATCGTGCTTCTCTTCTGGAAGGGGAACTTTCGAAGCACTGACAAACTGTGACGGACCATTCTGGAAAGGCAAAGGACGACACGAACATTAGGCGAGGACATAGAATTGCAATCGAACATCAGCTGTGAAACTTACCAGCAAGTCTTCATGTGGCTTTAACAGTTCATTTTCTGTAGCGGTAGGATCCCAATCAAGTTGATGCTCTTCAGCAATTTCCTTTAGAAGGTTCAGTTTTATATCAGGTGCAGGAGCTCGAATTGATAAAAGCTCCACCAACTGCAATTGAAGAATGATGTTCGAGGAACTGAATGAGGAGTAAACTCAAATGGTTATATAACATCTGGCAGGGAAACAATTTGTCTAACCTGGCGATTGACACCACATTCGGGCATAAGCTCAGTTGCAGCAATTACGAATTCTTTACCATATTTTCCTGCAAACAGCAGTTGTGCTTGTAGCAACTCTGGTAGATCGGCACACCTTGGTGCTGCAAAGCATACACTGGAAATTGCCTCCTTCAAGTCTAGAGGGCATTCCCTGACATATGTATGACATAAACATGATCGTCATAAGAAGAAATCTCACTCCCGAAAAAAGAACCTACAAACTTTTCTAGGAGAAATAAAATCTCTAGTCCAGGAGTTTGAGACAAGGAAGAATGCTGTGTCAATATTTGACGATGAAAGTAACTAGTACAACGTCCCTCTACTCTCCACCCCTCCACCCCCAACTGCCACCCCAATTGATTTCAAGAGAGATAAGAATAATTAAAAGCAAAAATGTTCATACAGACATTCTCCAGCAATGTTTTAGTTGGAAATGGGAATGAGAACCAGAACCACCATTACTACATCCAGAGAACGAAAAAGAAAACTAACAAAGACATCGAGAAAATTCAGCTCTTATCTCGAATAGCACTACAGAAAAACACCAGAAGAGTCTGTTGAGTGTGTTCACAATGGCTGGATGCATTCTCATTCTAGATACATAACATAATACATAAATGGATAAAACTCACTAATTTCTACAATCGCTAGCCAACAAGAACAATATCCAGAACCCACTGTTAATTCTATCACCATTTATTACTAATCAAGGACATAACAAACGTGACAAAGAGAGTACCTTTGTGCTTCGATGATTGGAAGGCGGACAGCGATGAGCTCACAAAAGAGCTCAACTATTTCTTGTGCAGCCATCATCTTCTCTTCTCTTATGATATGCTCTACCTGAACACCAGAAATTGATAACTATCCATCATTCCATCCAATAGTTGAGTTAGAATCCTTCAAGTACTCCTCAGAATGCCGTGCTTGCTTTATAGATGAAAATAAAACAACCAAACATCTATGAAATTTCACGAAAACACCCAATTGAGAAAAATTAACTGTATACATACACGAATTCGAGCAGTGGCTTCTTGACCAGTTTCAAGTAGCTTGGCGATTTCTTTTCGCATCTGCTTTAGCTGAGCCTCTCTCCGATTCCTCAGTAACTTAATACGAGGAATCGTGAGTTTCAGCAAAGTTTTACTGTCAAGATACCAGAAGAGCTACAATCAGAGCGCATATTACCACAAACTACTAATAATCCTGGATGGAATTCAAAACCACTAAGCGATACTACCAACTAAACATGGTTTAACAATATCATCTATACGGATTAGCGTCAACCGTATGATCAGGATAAGATCAAAATCAAAATTGTGTATAATTCAATAAAATCACTACACAGTAAACCCTCCAAAAAGATCAAGTTAAATAAACCAATTTGAACACACCATCAGAATAAGATCGAGATAAGATTTTCTACAGTTTGCGAAGCAGTGAAACAAAACCCTAAATCACAGCATATTTAGAAACTCGCAAGTAAAATATCCGAACAGTTGAAGATAAAGGATTGTGGATCACCATTTGGCGGCGTTGAATCGCTGTTTGAAGAAGGAATCCATCATCGACATGGCGACGTATCTATATTCTCAGCTCGAAAGGCTTCTGAAGAACAATTTTGCAGGAGTGAATGAAGATGATGACGAGGGAGATCGATGGCTATAAATGTAAATGAAATGTGAACTGCTCCACCATAAACCAATTTCACAGGGAGGGGTTTCCTTACCATCTAAGGATAATTCCAGACTTATTAATTGAACTTTAATTTTGTCATTTAGATAACATCATTTTACATATTTTCAAAATAAATAACAAATGAAATAAAATTAGCCTCTTTGTTATGTCTTAAGATATCACAATAGAAAAGTCAAGGAGATGTTACAATACAAAGTGTGAATCATATGCTTTATTTGAAAAAGGAGATGAAATATGATTTCAAACAAGAAGTAAGATGAAATGTCAATGTAAAAGAAAATATTTGTAGATTTAATTCGAGACTTCGATTAAAAGATGATGTATTTGAATCCTACCATTCTATGAGTTCTGTTTTGTTTTTGTTTTTGTTATTGCTTTATAGAAGTACCAATCTATAAGGTTATAATCTCTCAGGACCTTTTAAAAGAATAAGATTAAGTCCAAAAATAAAATTAAGAAAAAAAAATGAATCGAAGATTTATTGTAACATCCTCGACGACGCGTGAAAACCTGCGTCATTTGTCAAATATGGATTCTGATACTTCAATTTTAAACGTAGGTACTTGATCACCATTTTATGACCATGCACGTCACTAAATCTTTCTTGTTTCTATAATTCACCATATAGGGGTATTAGCACATATATACATAAATTTTGGGTCAATTTTAGTTTTTCCCATAAACTTTAAAAATTATCATAAAATACAAAAACTTAATGACTTTAGTATTTTTATCACGATTTCAAATTCATACGAAATTAGATCTGACTTAGTATCTCGAAAATTTATTATAGATTAAACAATTAGTGATATAAACAACATCATAGAAAGAGAACACAAAACATCGTCATTCCATCAAAATAAATTAGATTTTTTTTATTTCTATGATTCATTTCGTCAACCCTCATTACAAAAATCAATTTTTCTCGTTTGTTTCATCTTCTGATTCTAGTTGGGATCAAAACAATCGATATTCTCTCTCTACGATATCGTTTATATCACTAATCGTTTTGTTTATTGTAAATTTTGAGATGTCAAGTTAGATTTAATTTGATTTAAATTTAAAATCGTGGTAAAATCACTAAAGTTATTAAGTTTGTGTATTTTGTGATAATTTTTAAAATTCGTGAAAAAAATCAAAATTGATCCAAAGTTGATGTATCTATACACCAATAACCTTTGGGGTGGTCTCATGTGCGCGCCCCGCGCACAGTGAGACCACCCTAACACCCTAATTAATTAGTTATTAATCCTAATTAAGTAGTTAATTAATCTTAATTAATTAATTAAATTAATTTTAATTAAAATTAATTAATTTTATAAATTTTAATTGTAAATTAATAAATATAATTTTAAATTAATATATCTTAATTGTGAATTAATAAATTCTAATTATGAATAATAAATCCTAATTATGAATTAATAAACCCTAATTTTGAATTAATAAACCCTATTTGGAATTAATAAACTCTAATTTTGAATAATAAATCCTAATTTTAAATGAATAAACCCTAATTGGAAATAATAAACCCTAATTTTGAATAATAAACCCTAACTTTGAATTAATAAACCCTAACTTTGAATTAATAAACCCCATTGTGAATTAATAAACCCTATTGTGAATTAATAAACCCTAATTATGAATTAATAAACCTTAATTATGAATTAAAAAATTATAATTAAAAAATCTAATTATCATTTATTACTATATTTAATATAAGTTTTTGTCATAAAATAAAAAACAAAACATTAAATAATAAAATACTAAAAATCAAAGAAAAAAAAAGCAATGTAATTCATAGCGCATGCGGAGCGTATACAAGTTTTTCACATAACCTTTTAGAAATAAAAAATAAATTAGTGAAATGTTAGAATCAAGTACAAGTACGTGCGACTCTGAAATGATCCTGTTTTATTTTATATTTTTCCTATTAAAAAAATACTTCAAAACTTGTTTGTGCTATGTAAGTTTAAATAAAATGTTAAATAAATAGTGGAAATTCAATCAGCCACATCAACTATAGGGAGCTAAAATATAGGAAGTAGCTACAATTGAGACAGCCAATAGTTCAGGATTTAAAAGATATTTCTAATAATTTGTGGTATTATCATACAAATATAGTTTAGATTTTAAAATGATATTTACCTTTGATGAAATTCCTTTTAACACAAAAACTCATGTCTATTCATCCGCCCTTTTAACACAAAAACTCATGTATATTCATCCGTACTGTTAAAAGTATCACTTGTTCTTAAAAAATATCATTTATAATAAAAAAATATATCATTTATTTTTTGAGTGATGCTATTCGGCCATAATGTGGCCGGCCATAATCAACTTTATTAAATGAAAAAATTATTTATTTAATTTTTGATCTATTAAAAAATTGGTTTTACATTAAAACCATCTTATGGAATTACAATTTTGCACCTATCGAATGAAAATTTTAAATTTAAATTTAAATTTAATAATTTAATATTTTTCAGAATAGGTGGGAAAAGTGTGTGTGGCCAACCATAATGTGGCCGCATAGCTTTATTGTTATTTTTTACCTTGCATTTATAAAATATTATTTACAATGAAGAAAAATATTATTTATACTGAAGAAAAATATCAATATCTGCACATGCAGATGTCCGCACATAATATAAGAAATTATATATAGGTCTTCCGATTAGATAAATGATCAAATCAATGGCTAAAATTATATAAAAGATATAGAAACCAAAAAATATGAAGCAACGAAATAGTTGAAGGATACTTACTTTGAAACAACTTAAACGATCTCTTCCAAATAAGAAAATACACATTGCGTGTTACATGTACAATCACTTTTGTTAAAATGGTGTACACAATAGTGTAGGATAAAGCACATAAATTCTTACATTTGAAACTGAAATATAGTTTACCTTCTCCAATTATTGGTAAAATATTGTGGCTAAATATAATTTCATTTTTATCATATATATTTCCATATTAGGACCAAAAATAACTTTTTTTTTAAGATATCCAGAACCGGACGTGTATCTCAATTGAGAAAACGCCGCCAATCATGACATCGTCATTGCACTAAGAGGGCTTGGGGGCAAGATGAATACCAACTACACATAGAAACAATTACAACATTCAAGACTTCAATCAGATCTCTCTTACAAAACCCTCACTATACAATCATATTCATATATTTTAGAGGGAAGTTTTTTTGTTGCTGGTGACAGACTTAAACCAAAAATTAAATTTTTAATTTTACAAATGGAGAGTGCAGAAAGCTCAAGAAATGGAGCCTTGATTTACTCAACATCTCATATAAATAGCATGGTACATACCAACATCCCCTGCTTCTTTACCCTCATCTAATCTTGCACGAGGACGAGGGCCGGCTCCAATCCTATGTCTGAATCAGTCGAGCGCCTTCCTGAGTTCTTCTCTCAGCTCGTCTCTCGTTGGACGATCCATCTGCAGTGAGCACCAATTTTTTTTTCTTAGTTACTCAAAATAGAATGATATAAAGTGAGGTCGAATTTGAGTTCATAGCATCATTTTACCTTTGCTAGCAGAGCAGCGATTGCCTGAGGCAGTGCTCGTAGATCCTCCACGGAGTTTTCAAGCTTCGACAGCTGCAGCAGCATCTTCTGCACACGCAGATTCTGCAGCTTCTCATTGTAGCTTCTCATGTCGTCCTTCCACGAAAAGAAAGCCTCGTCGTCTGCCCACGCGCTCTCTTCGCCTCGAGCAATCTCTGAGCTCAAGAACCATTCCTTGATCATATCCCTAGCCGATCCGTATCCGAGATGATGACCGGCGGCATCTCTCAGTGTCTTGACTAGCTCGTCCTCGATGACTCTCCTGTGTAACCTCCGGTAGAAGAAGGAGCGTGATTTCGGCCACTCGACAACTTGCTTGATCACCCCTTTCGCGGCCATTCGAAGCGAAGTGTCGTGCAGCTCTGCGAATTTTGTGGCTATCTGAGTGTAGATCGGTAGAAGCTCCTTTTCTCGAGCTTTGATCTGAATCTGTATCTCCTCAGCCGTCGCCAGCATGCTGGAGTTTTGAACTTCCTGGAGTCGGGACTTGAGACTGATGAGCTCCAGATCAAGCCGGCTCATGCACTCAAGTAGCTCCCTCGTTCTAAACTTGATCTCGATCAGACCTTCCGGCTCGAGCACGTTTCCTCGAGCGGTCCGCTCAGCGTACATCTCGACGTGATCGGGGTTGATCTTACTGTCCACAACCACCCACGCTCCACCGCGGAGCTCACCCATCATAGGTATGTAGATGAAGACTGGTTGTCCATACGTTCTAAGGTTCTCGACGATCGTTGATCCCGCTTGTAGGATACCTTCGAATAGATCCCGTTGTCCGCCAGAAAAGCCTCTCCAGTTGGCGAGAATGAAGAGCGGAAGCTCCTCCTTGTTGAAATCCATCAACGCTTGAGCCGTCTTCGTTGCAGAATCAGGAAACCATACCTGCCCTGCTTGCGGAACGACCCTCTCGTGAGAATCGAGCTGCCCCGGATCGGCAGGGATGACTTGCATCATTGTTTGAGTCTCGACGGCAACGATCCCCACAGGTATTCCTCCAAGCTTCGCACGTCCCGTCACGACCGTCCTCGCCCAGCCTTCCAATGTCTCGATGAAGCTATCCTGATCGAACATACCGCCCAGCCATTTCCCAGCACCATCCACGGCACCGCAAATAGCGGCACGAGGATCGCACGATGTCTCGGGTGTATATTCGACAAGCCTCTCAGGGGGATCCGATGGAATTAAAATTGGAAGCGGACCGCCAGAATACGGAGGGACGAAGCTTAACCACTTCAGAATCGCCGAAACGCCCTCGAGATCGTCGGAGACTGTAAGATGAACGACTCCGTTTGTCGCCATGATTTTAGGTCCGCCGAGTTGCATGTGGGAGCTATACACCTCCCGACCGAGAAGCTTATTTAATGCCGAGAAACCGGTCAGGATGATCGGCTGATCGAGTCGTTGTATGCAACGCATACCGAGACGGGCGAGATAAGCACCTATACCAACGGTTCTTCCGGTCACATAGGTCACCGTGAATGTCTCGTGATACGCCTTCGAATACGCACTCGCGATGGCACCACTTCCCGTCAAATTTTCGACTCCCAAACCATCCTCCTTCCCCACAATCGTGTCGATCACCCACCGAGTCTCTCCACTCGGAAGCTTCATATCGTGTGCTATCACAGAGCTTCCAATACGAGCATAATCCTCCGAAGTCAGATAAACATATTGGAAACCCCGCTCGGGGTTCGTTTCGTCAGACCAACCAACTTTAAAGCAAGACTTCACTTCCTCAGCTACGCCGATACGGGCCCCTGAATTGGCTGCGAGATAAATAAGTGGCAGTCTCTGAGCGCACGCAACGTCGGTCACCGCCTTGAAAAATGCATCTTCTCTAGGACCAAACGAACCGTTTTTAAAGGTCACGTCATTTGATACGATGAAAATCGTCCTTCCGGAAGGAAACTCGGGTGTTGACATTTCCATGCGCCAAGCTACCATACCAACCTCGTTAAGCCCGGGCGGCCGCTCTTCCAGAACGAGAGGGGTACCCCATGAACCCTGCTTATCAGCGAAAGTTAACTCCGTGACCTTAATTAACGCTTTATCGATCGGCTTGCTAATCCTTGGGTGCTCGATCCATGATTTGTTCAGAGCCGCCTCGAATGCCTGTGAAAATAGAGATTGTTGAGAAGTACGAGCATCGATCTCAAATATGTGTAGAACATGAGGTAAAAACTGTACCAGTGGGAAATCGTAGCAATAAGTCGTGCTGCTCTTCCGGGCTAGGAGACGCTTCTGGTCGAGAACTCCCAACGGTTTATATGGTGCGTTCACGGGCAGCCCGTGTAACGGGCCTTGCCCCGAGGTGGAAGTGTAGATTACTCTATCTGCAGTGGAATCCTCGACTTCTCGGTAGATCTGATAGTTGAAACACGACTTATTAAATTCATATAACTTAGACTAAGGGAATTCTAAATCAAATATCCGTGTATATCCAACTTACATGGACGATGCAAGTATGACCGGTCACGTTCATGACCACGACTCTCCAAGCTCCATTCGCTTCTCCATTCGACGATATCCAAAGCTTCACTTCCCACTCGCAAACTCCTAAACGATGCATTTTGACGCCAACTGATGCATTAATTTCATGTGCTAGCTCGTCCAGGATTTTCTCGACAGCAGCTTCCTCATGGCCCGCGACTATGTCAGCTCTTCTGGAAAAAAGATTACAAAAAATGATGTTAAAACTCAAGTTAATGGGCATAATCTACGCATCAAAGAACAGCAGACGCGTTTATTAATCTTACTTCTGGTAAGGCAAAAGATCCTCAATCTGTTGCTCTCGCAAGATGTAGAGGTACATATGTGCGTGGTCAGGTTTGATAGCAGAGTTGTGGGAGTTGAGTTCGAGCTCCTCCATTGCCGATATTATCGATCTTAAAATGCTCCTTGACGTGAAGGACAAAGTCCATAGAGACTGAGTCGTGACCTGATCTAGTATAGTCAGACCTTCGTTCGATATCGGCTGCCTCACGAATGTTCGGAGGAACATTCGTTGGATCGGACGCGGTTTGTCCGTAACAGTATAAAGGTGCCACTGACGATCCCGCGAAGCAGTGTACCGTATATTTTCATAATCTTTTAGCTTGTCCTGTTCATCGAAAAAAAAATCAATTCTGAACAAGTTAAGATATCGAAAACACGTATATACGAAAAAACGGACCAGCTCGAGATAAATGGATAGAGGTGGCTCCAAGTGACGCAGTAGAGGCTCCTCCTCGTAGTAGAGTTTTTCATCGGACCAATGGAACGAGTGCCTCATCGGTCCCCTGCCTTCGTCTCTCTGTATAATACAGCTGACGACGCCAACCCCGGCTTTTCGCAGGCTCGAGCTTACTTCTTTCTCCTTCAGAATTTTAGCCAACTTGTTGACTCTCTCTTGCGCCTGGTCCTCGTCGCCACTGTCAACAGGCTCAAATAATAAGGCAAATAAAAAGCATCATCTCCTACGAGTAATTTTCAAGGCAAAAACTTATATATATCTGGATGTACGGTGCATCCACCACAATTAGGGTAAATTAATCCCCAATTAGGGTTTATGGATCCCTATTAGGGTTATTTAATCACAATTAGGATTTATTTAGGGTGGATGCACCGTGCATCTGGATGAACGGAGTGTACCTCAATTTTCAAATAATCTACCTAAAACAAGTCCGGTAAATTATTTGCATATTTTACCTATCCTGAAGTAAACTCATGGGGTTGTTGATGCCCGCCAATGCGATGTGCATCATATTACCATTGACATGATAAATCGAGCCATCAGGACTTTCAGCTTGTGAGTTATGTGTTGCTTCCCTCAGTGCGGCGGTTATAATAGTAGGCAAGAGATGAAGAGATTTAATGACGACCATTGCTCCCCACTTCCTCATGTTCGATGGTTCATCTGAAATCTCGTCTTCATATGCATTCTTTCTCTCCACGTGCTCGTCCAAGAACTGCCACGACGCGATAAGTCCGGCTCTGTGCCACTGCATCCTGACACTTCCCTTTACGAGGTAGGGCTGGTATAATCTGCGAACATAAGTCTCGACAACCCTTCGTTGAAGTGTGTGATCGCTGTGATCGAAAAGACCAACGAGCGCATCTTCGACTGCCAATGGGGCATTGACGAGAGCTTCCATCCGTTCATTTATTGCACTTTTTCTCTTAGGAGTGTCCATGTTCTCGCCTTCCTCAGTGAACATTTCTAACTCTGAGAGACTTCTCGCAATACTCGAACGAAGCTCGCTAAGTTTAGTCTGCTCTAGCAGTTGACTCGCCTTCAGCGCTAACTGTATAAATGATACAGTGAGGATCAGATCACCACACGATCAGAGCACATAAATCAGAAAAGGGTAATTGCAAAATAAATCACAAACTTATACCTATTTTGCAATTTCGACCTCACGTTCAAACCTTTGCAAATAAAGACCAAATCTTTATAACTTTTGCGTTTGAGGCTTCCCAAATTTTTCCAGCAGCCAAAAAGATGATGTGGACATCCACATGGACGAAAAGATGACCTGGGCGCCGGTGTGGATGTCCACGTCATCTTTTCGGTCTACGGGGGCATTGAAGTCATCATTCCAGTTGCCGCAAAATTTGGGGAAACCGCAAAAATTATAAAGATTTGGTATTTATTCACAAAGGTGTGAAAGAAAGGTCAAAATTGCAAAATGAGCATAAGTTCGTGATTCATTTTGCAATTACCCCAATCAGAAAATCAAAAGTTAAGATATTAATTATGATTCAGAAACCAAAATGAAATTAGATGACTTTCACTTAAACTTCTCGTGTCAAAACTTCTTTGCGACCCAACATTGAACACAGAACTCCTACAGAAACATATGCACAAGAAAATAAACGGAATCACAAACCTCAGAGTAGTTCGTATGGTTGAGCGTCGAAAAGCGGATTAGTTGATCACGATATGCAGCGGGATTAGGGTACACAAGTTGTTCCATAAGACGTAGTATCAGCTTATTTTTGCTCCTAATACCCTAGAATATTATACAATTTGTATAATAAGCTTTCTTAGTCGAACCAACAAATAATAAGACGAGTCCATGTACACATGATTAAATCGGAAATATACCTGATGAGAAAGTACAATGTCCACGATTTTGAGGAGATCTTTCTTGTATTGGAGTCTTAAACGTTCAATCACATCAGCCTGAAAAGCACAAGATACATCAACATGAATTCCACATAAAAGCAAAACTACATAGTGTTTCATTACTTAAAAATTTTAGGTCTGTTTGAGCCCAATTTACCTGTATATTATCGTTGAATAATTCTTCAACTGATAAGTAGTTTTCGAAAAGGCTCTGGACTATGATGCGGGCATGGCCTTCTCGGCCACGCTCGTAAGATTTGACGAGACTCATCAGAGGCTCGACCAACCGTTCTTGGCCTACTTTTTCTTTCTCGGGACAGTAGCTCAAATGGGCCTGAAAAAAAATGCGAAACAGTACACCGAAGAAGTAAGTGAAAACACGCTATGCTTCAATTTTGAGTTGATGGGAAAAAATATCAATAACCAACCTCAAGAATTCCACGTAAGACTTTCGCGGGGAAGTCGGCGTTTTGCATATTGGCAATTCCCTCGAACTGTCTATAGCTCGTTTCCAACTGCGAGTTTGTAAAGCAAGAGGAAAACTGATTTACAATTTAGCATTTAACGAGTAATTAATTGATATGAGCTTCTGCGTACTACAAACCTCGTATCTGAGCTCTTTAGGTAGTCTGTTTGCTAGAACAGCGAAGCATTCTTGCCACTGCAGGAACGGGAGCTCGGGATTGTCCAAGCAACTAAGCAAATTTTGGACTACCTGTAAGGCAAAACGAGGTGTGTCTTACAAACATAATCGGTTTAGATTACAGATAAATCATATATTTAACGTCAAGAACCACCATTGGAAAGCGTAATTCTACAAGGCAAAAACTTGTGGACATCCACCCCTATTAGGGTTCACTAATCCACAATCAGGGTTTATTAATCACAATTAGAATTTAATCAGGGGTGGATGCCTCATTCTAAAAAATCATATGTTATATTCAACTATCAAAAACAGCGGAGTGAACCCTTACTTCGTCAATCTTATGCTCGTATCCAGCAAGAATCATTCGAGCTGCATTCAAGCTTGCAGCACAACGTTGGTGAACTTTTCCTGATATGGCCGTTGGAGGCCCGAGAACGGGAAAACTGCCATGGAAGGGTTCTGCTTTCCTTACAGCTGAAGGGTCATCCAAGTCAAGTCTTGCTATAAGCTCGCCAGCCTAGAAATAAATCATCAGCCTTAGTTCCCAAGTGAAATACCAGAGCGAAACGTGCTTCTCAAAACTAGCTTACCTGCATCGCTTGACCTTCGGACATCTTGAAATGTATCTTTCCGGAAGCAGGCGAAAGAAGGGGCATGCACATCTTCATCACCTCAACTTCTGCATAAGGTTTGTCGGCATCGACATGGCTACCATCTGTCACGAGATACCTAAGTAGCTTGCACGGCGTCTCCGCTACCAACTTGGACGGGTCGTGATCGTTCTGGATAACCGGTGAGCCGATTAAATCTCTATCAACGGTGTAAATGATTGACCAATCAAGAATAGGGGGTAAGTGTCGCACCTGAAGCAAACATGTCCTTCCATCGATAAGAAGACGGGTCCCAGCTGCTTCCTCTTCAGCATATATAACATGACTGTTTCCATCCAGCTGCAACAATCACATTAGGTTACAATCTAAACCTAAAATGAAAAAGTATATCATCAGGGAAACTGCTGCTTGCCTGCATTAGTAGACCTCCATCTCGTAGTGTATGTATTTCTGCTTCGATCTCGGAGCCATTCATCATTAATCTATAGCTTCCAGGTCCTCCTCTAACCATATTAATCTAAATATGACAAAATAATCAAAAATAATTAAAAACTAAACAAAGTCAATGACAGTCCATTGTATTGTTTCTCAATTATTAGAGAAATATCAAATATTTTCATAAACATTATGACTAAATTCAGTTTCACAATTCTACATGTTTAAAACTTACAGTATATTTGCTTCCTTCGATATTCAGTGAAACTTGAGAATTGACCAGCGAAATATGCTACAAGTGGGAGAACGTTAATCATTTTCGACGTTATAGAAATGGAGAACTAAGTCGAAGTTACAAGCAAAATAAAGTACCTTCGGAGGAATCTGTCCTTTTTCGAGATAACCGACATATTCCGAAACTGTGGCTGCACTACTAGCAGAAGCTTTCTGATTCGAAAATAGGGGTTAGTTTATTAATAAGGTGATATTACAATTACATGACGTTATAACATATGCATATATACACTTACATAAAGAGCTCCTCCGACAACCGAAAGATACCAAGGGGGTCGTTCTGCTCTGACCCTCATCGCAATTCTGCTATCAAGCCATCCTGTATGGATTTTGTTTTCCTTATAATCTATGGCCTGTAGAGGTCAATGTAAAAATATTTACCTCTATATCAAAAAAACTACATTAAAAAGAGACTAGAATGAGATTGATATTCGAGATGCTTACATTTAAGAGATCGATGGAGTAATCTACATTTGTACGAATTTCTCCTCTAATTTGAATTTCTTTGAGCCCAAGAACCATATTCGAGATGGCGAGGGCTCGAGACTCTCCAAAAGCAAATACATGTCCTGAGGTGAGAGAAAATAATTAACGATTGACTGGAGCTACACTTTCGAAACGAACACACATAATATTCATACCACAAAATCAAACAAAAGCCTAAAGAAATTGAGAATCTGAAATTAGGAATCATACTTCAAAACTTACCAAATTGAGAATCTGAAAATTCGTGAATGCCGCCTCCAGACTGTGATCATTACGAAATTAATCAGAAGCTCGATCATACTTACAAAGTTTATAGCAAAAGAAATTTATTATTTTTACCTTGACAGAAAAGTATGCCCACACATTTGGCTTACTTTTGAAGCTCAATTCCTGTTCAGAGCAATTTGAATCAATAATGATATTCACAAGGCAATTTGTAAAAATAGAAACATTTCGAAAACCGGTGAAATTTTCACCTGCACTCTTCCACTCGTTGGCTTAAAACCATCATCGGGATCTTCACTCGTCACACGAACCGCCACGCAGTGACCTTTCGGTCTCGTCGACTCAGCCTTGTCAAAATCAAACGGAGTAGCACTGACAGACGTTTTCCTCCAAGAATCATATCCTCCACCGTTGTCCATTCCGTAGAATCTTCGTATCTCTGATATTAGCCAGCACGACGAAAAGCTATCAATAGAAAAAAACAACACACACCAAAAGTTGTGAATGCGATAACAGTTCCGACACGGACCTGGAATTTGCCAGAGAGGGATACCCATCCCGACTACGACTTGTGCTGCAGGAAGATTTATCTCAGCTATCCACTCCGTGACGGGGTGCTCCACCTACATTCGTAGAAGATAACGATCCTCTCAGAGCATAGTTCAGTCACAAGTAACAATATCAATTCCCAAATCGCAGAAGCATAGTTTGAAAAGAACAATTTAAACGGGGGATGGATTTCTAAGCTCAATAAGCATCGGATTATCCTCATTGATGTTAAAGTTAAAGAATAAAAACCTGTAGCCGAGGGTTTAGCTCCAAAAAGTAATATTCCCCCGTTTCCATACTGTAAAGATACTCCACAGTTGCAGCACCGACATAATTTACACTCTTGGCCAACCTTCTAGCAGCCTGCTCGAGTTTCTTTACTGTTTCGACTGGAGCAACCGTAATCGGGCCCTCTTCGATAATCTATTTAACATTATCGAACAAAAAAGTAAGCAACAAGTCAGCTCAATGACGGGAGGACGGATGAGGATTGTTGTTCCATTTACTATGGAAGCTAACCGACCTTCTGGTGTCGTCTTTGGACACTGCAATCGCGACTATGCAAAGCTACAACATTTCCGTGTTGATCACAAAGCAGTTGGACTTCGAGATGTCGGCTCTAAGTACAAAATAGCTGGTATTAAGAATAAAAGCCTCAGTGTTGTGTTTCTCAAGTCACGTAGAAAATGTGAATGGCCTAACCTGTGAGGCAACTTTCATTATAAATATGGGGGAACCGGGAACTTCGCCCTGAACTTGCTTGAACAAAGCCTTGACCTCGTCATCATTGTGGACCTGTTTTTATTTTTTTTTATTAAGTTAGCTGCTTACTTGAAATAAAGGGATTAGTGCTATTAGAAACATATATCAGCATAAATAATAGCTTCAGAAATATAGTGAAAATTAAACCTTTCTTATGCCTTTGCCACCTCCACCCCACGACGCCTTGATCATCGCAGGGTAACCAACAACTTGACAGCTAGCGATGGCTTCTTCAGTTGAATGAACACACGCTTCTTGATAAATCTCGTCTGGAATCGTGACCATGCAGCTCTCTTGAGGAATTTTTACCTAAAAATGGTACACATACATATAAATATATATATACACACACATATTAGAATGAGAAAACTTAGAGAAAGCAAAAAGCAAGAGCTTCACGACAGAGTGCACTTTACATGAGAGCCGCTCCATGGAAGAGTCGGCACAGTTGCAGCTTGTGCGATCAAAGACGACCCTATTTTATCTCCCAATGCAGCCATGGACGCAGCCGGTGGCCCGAGAAATATGACGCCTTTCGCACCTAGAGCATCAGGTAGCTCCGGATTCTCAGATGCATGACCCCAACCAGGCCACACAGCATCAACGTGTGTCATCTCCGCCATCTGCACGAAACAAAAGTGTAATGTCTATCATTTTTCTGCTCAATACACCAAGAAACAACAATGACTTAATGTTACATTCATCTCTTTTGCAAGATCCTTTTGCTATTAACTCCATATTCTAATATTCCTACACGAACTTTTCTGCATATTCTTCTAAACCAGTTTCCTCGACGCTGCTAATAATACCCAGTCACATAAAATGCAGTAACAAAGATATGAAAACTTACGAACCTCAACTATGAGCTGCACATTAGCATAGTTGTTATTGTTAGTCCCACCAGGAACTTCCACAAACTGATCCGCTATCCTAATATGCTCGGCATTGATTCTCATGTCCTCAGGAGTAGCCATTGCCACGAGCAAGATGGCCTTGTCCGTACCAAATGTCTCATATGCCCACGTTCTAATGCTACGTATAAACTTAACAGCCGCCATTCCATTGTTGGCGATCAAAATACTATGAATCGCCCTCTTTCCTCCGAGGGCAAAGCAGAACTCGTCCACCTCGGGTATCACGGTGGGTGACCTAGACGGAATGGCTCCATTTACATACCCATTGGTCGGCCTGACACTGACTGTCATCGGCCTCCTCTGGGCTTCTGACATCTCGTGGTTACTGAAAAGAACAACCAGTTTCAATTCAAAGAGATCTTGCATCATTTTTTCACACATTTATCTCATTTAGTGTAAACATAGTGGGCCCCTACAAAATTCTCATCATTTTTAAACCCTTGTTTCCGGAAAAGAAAAAAAAAATCATGATTAACAAACCAATTCAAGCTACATCCCAAAAAAGCAGTACATCCAAAACTTGGCATTGTATGAGAAACCACCAATTTGCTCATAAATCACATAAATTTTCAAGTGATTCGATTTCCAAAGTAACTCTAACTAAAATTTAAAGCTTAGATTTTTTACTAAACCTATAAATATACACACACGAAACAGGGGATCACAGTCAATGATGATGCTGACAACGATCAGCCACAATAAAAACACAGCAAATTAAATCAGTACCCTCCAAATTCAACTCAATCACCTCAAGAGATTCATCCACACACTAAACAAGCTTCGCACCACCATTTTCAGTTGAATTTCCGCCAAAACCAATTAAACAATAACTCAATCTTTGCAGCTCAAATTCCAGCATATAAGAAAACCCCTTTTCCAAAAAAAAAAAAAGAAGCAACAAGAATTGAAGAGAGGTAGTACCTAATCAGAGAAGCCCAGAACGGGGGAAATGCTTAAAAATGCAATCTTTATTTCAGCAGAACTGGTTTTCCTCTGCAAGCATCATATAATTTCAAGAAAAATAATTCTGCAGCAAATAGGTTAGAAGAAAAAGAGGAGAGGGAATTCAGCAGAGTGAGAACATGCAAATCTATTATGCCTCTCACTATTTGCAGAGTGGTTGTTAATATAAATTAGTTGCAGAAGCGAAGTAGATGAGAGGGGGTGGCACACTATATTTATTTGTTTTATTTTATTTTTGAATTTAGTTTTGCAGTTTGGGGTTTGGTTGGGAATGGTTGAGGGGTCAAATAATAAATACCACCATTATGAGGGGCCTCTCATTTAGGGCGTGCACGTGGTACCCACCGATTTTTCGTTGTGGCAATTTCGTTCACAATTTTCATCTACTTCCGTCTTCATTTCATATATTTACAAATTAATTGAAGTCAAATTAGGTATTTGTTCTTCTAGCCCCTTCGAGTTGATTACGAATTTCAAATTTCATGAATGTTTATTAAATAAAATAAATTGTGTACTTTTTAATTATTGAAATTAGAATTTTCAATTATTATTAGTTCAATAAAAATTTATTTTATGAATTTTATTTTTTATGTCTGAATTACATATAAAAAATAAATTATGTTGGACTGATCTTCCACTACTTAGGAGAGGATAGCCCGCGCCTATTTTTTTCGATTTTTTTGTTTATAAGAGTTATTTTAGCTAATATGAGATATAATTGATATGAATTGTTTTGTTCGTTGAATTAATCTTTTCCTATGATTTGACCTACATTGCAAATTGCAGTTTGCCCTGATTTTAGTGGCAATTATTGAAATCACAAACAATTATTTCACACTTTCACTTTGATGATGTTATTGTAAGCTTTAATAGTGAGTGCAATTATTTGCACTTAGTAACTATAAGTTATGAAAAGGTTTGAATTATGTCAACGAGAAAAGTGTGTGCAACATTCCTACACATTCAATACTAATGTTTACATATATGTTTTGTCTATATTTTCTGTTTAAAAATATCAAAACAAAAACATCATGCTCTATAAAGTAGAATTTCTTCCCTGAACCCCCTCATATATATCCAATCTAATGAAAATATGATGGAGTAAATGATGATTATCCAACAAATATTGTTTAATGTGCAAAACATAATTATAGAATATAACAAATTTGACTACATCTAAACAAAATTCTTTTACCAATAGTTTTGAAATTGAGACACTAACACCAAAAAGTAACATTAAGTTTACGCTAAGCCAAGAAACCATGATATTATCGACAGTAGCGATCTTCTACCTAATATTTGCTGATAAACTCAATTGCAACGTAACAATCACATCTTAGTAGTGCTTTTCTAATTAATAAGTAAATCTCAAAATAATTAATTTATAGATAATATCAAACCGAAAACAAAACATTATACTATAGCTTTTTCTTAACCGTTGAAAATTGAGCATCGTCAAATCCTCTTTTACTTTCGATTTTAAAAGTATTTGAATTTCAACAATGTTGGTAAGATGGAGTCTAGAAAGTATTGGAATACTAATATATATGTATATATTAAAAAAATGATTGATATGTCTACTCTTATGTGAATAAATATATATAATATTTTTTTTAGGATTTATAGTTTTAATGGAAATATAGATTCATCTGCCTTTACAAAAAGGGCAAGACATAAATTATTGTTCAAGCACATATTTAATGATGATTTATATTTTAATTTTCTCAAATTTAAGTATATTGCCACACAAAATTGGAAATTTTTGCGTGTGTTGAATGAGAGGTTGGTGGCGTGGTCACCAAACCTTCTCTTATTTTAACACAAAAATCAAAATTAGGTATTTAGGCAATGAAAGGTTGTTCATCAAAATTTGCTTTAAGCATGATTTTTCATTTATAAAAACTCACAAAATAGTTTATTAGACTATAATTCGATCTCAAATTTAGACATAGTTGGCGTCATCAATGTAACTTGATCGCAGTTATTTGTGTTTAAGAACTAATGAGTGAATTAAGAATTTAAGATAAACAAAATCAATTTTGATTTAAATAATTAATATTTAATTTTTTAGAATGTCTAATTATTTCGATCTTCGCGTACCTGTATTTGCTCACAAGTATATTAGAACAAATTTTTGATCTATCAAGACGTAAGAGTCACTAGCAAATGGAGTATAGTGAATAAGATCTACTTTACTAGTAAACTTTATATCCCAAAATTATGAGTTTTGACATGGATCATGTTAGCAATTAATGTGATTATTTATCTGGTACTCCAAACCATTCATTTACAAACAGTACTTACACATAATAACTTAGAAAATTAAGAAAGAGTGTTGTATCAAATTATTAATTCAAACATACTAAATTATACTAAATAAATACACCCTTCGTCCACAAAAATCGTTCCTTGATTTTGATGGCACGAGTTTAATAAATTAAAAGTACTCCTCCGTCCGCCCATTAGCACAACACTTTTGCACAAATATTAAGAAAAAATGGGTTAAGGGTTTAATAGTGTTGGTCACAAGATTTAATGTTAATAAAGCGAGAGAGAGAGAGTAGAATCTCGAGGCGTGAATGAAGAGAGATAAAATAGATTAAGGGTTTAATCTTTATTTTTAGTATGTCTTAATTGTGTGAGACAACCCAATTTGACAAGTGTAATTAATTTGAGACGGAGGAGTAAGTAGGTGTAAGAAGGTGGGTCATAGGGATAATAAATGAATATATTAATAGATAGTGGGAGTAAAAAGATGGATCGTGAGTAGTTTTTTTGTAAATAAGTGGATAAGTTTAGGGTAAAATATAAAATTGATGTTTCCAAAAAAAGAAAAATAATGTGAACTGACCAAAAATAGAATTAAATGAACGTATTTGATGGACAGATGGAGTATAAAAGTATATCATATAATATCAATTTAATCTAACGAATCTCAATCGTCATAAAAAACCACGACTAAGAGGGTGTTTGGCTAAACTTATTTTAAAGAATTTATAAAATATAATGTCTCAAGAGTTTATAAATTTGATAATTGAGCTTATAAGCTTGGAACAAGAATGATGAATTCGAGAGAGAAAATCATAATGAGAGAGAAAAAAATTGACGAGATGTAAATTTGATAATTTATAGGTAGAAAATGACAAACCATGAAAAGATTATTTTGAGAAATTCATTTTTGCTTATAAGCTTATGAAAAAATAAGTTGAGATTAAATAATTTATTTTAAGAATAGTTTGTAAGTTATTGAAGCCTATTTTCACAACAATTTATTTATAAACTTATTTTTTCATATATTTTGTAAGAACTTATAAGCTTCTAAATAACTTATACATTGTTTTGAAAAGTTTATAAATTCATTCAAATACCCTCTAAAAAGAAGAAAAGTTGAATCATAGTACAAATATAAACCGTGTGTAAAAATAAAATTGAAGAATCGAATTGTGTAGGTGACTACTTTGATAATATATGTAGGTGGGCACTATTAATGTTGCATTGGTGAGCAATTATGGTTGGAAGTTAGGTGCATTTCCTCATCTCTTTCAACACGATTCGTCAAACAGTTTCTTTTTTATATTTTGTATTTTTGCCATATTTTATTATGATGATATGCCATATAAATATATATATTATCTTACTAATAATGAACATTGGTAGTATAACTGTATAACACAAGATGAAATATAAAAGGGGAAAGGTGCAAATAGTTTCTTAAGAATTAGGTGAAATTCAAAAATATTTCTATAATTTGTATTGGACTAATTACAATTTTTTGATTTCTAGCATATTAAATTCAAAAATATTTCTATAATTTGTATTGGTCCCACATCGACCAATAGGTTGTTAGCATCCATTAACTCAGGAAACGACATGCTAAGGAAATTTTTGAGTTTGACTGAGTATTTAGATGTGTATTTAAATGATTATAGCTATTGAGTTAGAGAAGAACAAACTAAACTAACTTACTATCGAAAAAAACCCTACCAAAAAATATATATTAAATTTGGATGATAATTTGTTGAATGTGATCATTCATCATTGAAACTCTTCTTGTTATACGTTTACGATTTCTAGAATATATTTGGTTATTCTATACATTATTTAAGGGTAAATATCAATTTAAATAACAAACTATTTTGACACTATCAATTATATCATGAATTATGGACATTTTTTTTATTATGAACAATCGATTTTGTATCAATAGTGCTCGCTTATCCATTTTACGTTTCCTTAAATGACGTGACTCGTCGAATTTTCCACGGTGTATTTAACAATTTTGTAAAAAGATTATATGGCATAAACATTATCGTTTGTGCATTAATTACTTTATTTTTAAAAACAACACACGTAAGACACAAACGAAACGCAACCTGTTGACGCTTTCACATCCAATCGAGAGGTCGGGGCTTGAGTCATTTTAAAAGTTATTATTATTATTATTATTATTATTATTATTATTATTATTATTATTATTATTATTATTATTATTATTATTATGGGCCTAATTGATTAAGTTCGTATTCATGGTTTCTCTATTTATTTATTTTCGCATAATTTCTTTACATCACGTAATGGTTCCATAAAAATCAAGATTTAAGTTTTGAGAAGGTATTACGTGTACACTTACAATTTACTTTTTGTGTTGAATTATTTTAGTTTTTGAAGTTATTCTTCTTATTTGATAAAATATTTATTAGTGAATAAAGTTGTGTTATTGTTGCAAGATATATGTTCGATGTTTTTTATAATTGTCTTAAATCATTATAGATCATTTAACTTAATTCGAAAAAGCTAGATTCTAGTAAAACAAAAGTAGCAAACACCGCAATCAATGTCAAATAAGAATTTTATAAAATAAAATATATGAAAGATAAACAAATAAACTTTGTAATATTAATTTAATAGACTATCAGACCGTTAATCAATTTTAAATGTTCAACTAATTCATTATTTTTATGAGTAACAAAAATGTTTGGCTCCATCATTACGTACAATAAAAAATTGTTCGACGTTTAAATTTATCAATATATATGTATCGTGTATTTATAAATAATATAATGTAATATGCATAATATAAATTGATAAAATAGTAAATAACTGTAAAAACTAAACAATCTAAATTATAGTACATGAACGTAAATTTAGTTTTAGATTAAACAAACAATTGAGCTCGACAATGCCAAAAAATACATTTAAGAAATATAATCTATATCTTAAATCCAGAAACGCGTCAATTTTGCTCGAAAGAAAACAAAAACACGTATGAGTTAACATTTAAAGTATCAAGAGAAAATAAGAAAAATACATTTATTATATTTTTCATGTGGCAAAAGCTAATTATTTCGGCCGAGAAAATAAAATGACGCGACGAAAAATGACAGCCGTTGGATTGAGCAGAGGATATGGCTAATCTGCGGCCTCACGTTCTACCTAATTTTATTTTCTGACAATCATATGCAGAACCCAAGCATAACCACGTTTATTAATTTGGTTCTCTTTTCCTTTTGCGATCCCATCAATTACGCCGAACTTTCAAATAGGTACTTGACTGCTTTCCTAGAACCAAGACACCAAAATTTAGTTATAAAATGATTTTATTATGATTTATTATTTTTAATATATTTTATTTTAATTATCTTTCTAAATATAATAATTTTTTCTCTACTGTATAAATTCAATTATCCAGACTTTGATAACTTATAAATTTATGAGAGATTATATCTTATAAGTTATTTAAACTTAAACTAAAAGGGTATTTGTACGAGCTTATAAGGTCGGTTAAACACCCTTTAAGTCTAGCTAAAACAGCCTCCCAGTTTGTGTATAGTTTTTTAGTGTGCGCATAAGTAGATTTACTCATAGGGCATATTCGATTCTTGCTTTTAATTATTGTGTATGTATATTAATTTATGGTTCATTTAACATATATAATTTGGAACAAAGATTTTCGAGGGCGGTGTATTGATAACACGGGGAAGGAGAAAATTAGTGAAAATTATAATAGAGAATCTTATCTCGTAATTAACTTTAAAAAATTGTCAACCATGTGAATGTAATAGTACGTAATATGTTGTCGCTTGAGTTTATTTAGATGCAATAAAGATGTCACTTATTGATTATGACGTTATCATGCCTTATCACTTGTGGGATCTTGCGCACTCATTAAGAAATGTGGGTTACAATTAAGATTATTGGAAAGCAGCAAGAGCACATGAAAAAGGAACAATTGTTGTGTGTTGATTTTGTTCTCCTAAATTCATACCACAGTGTGATATATATATATATATATATATATATATATATAGATGGATCAGGTAGGAAAGCATAATTTGGTAGGAAATATGAATGAATCGAAACTTTTGATTCATTTGGATCAATGGTTGAGATTTAATTTCGGTTGTCTTCTGATTTTTGTTTTATGTGCTACACGGATTCTCGTGCAACACTAGAACCTTCTTGTCTTCTGTTGAATGAAATATGTGTTAAACTAATATATTTATCATATGTCTACGAAAAGATGAAATATGTCTAAACTAACATATGCAACATAGTAATTCGATTGTCTTCACACAAATATGAAAGATATCTTGACTTACATATCTATTCTTATTTCCTACATTTTCCATTCTCACAGGAACCATCTCATATATATATATATATATATATATATATATGGAGGGGTTATTGTGAGAATAGATATATGAATAAGAAATAAGAATGTATCTCAATCATTGATTTAAAAAATGACGTTCCAGATTTAAACTTAATAATCCTACATTTTGGGGGGAGAAAACGTGTAAGGGTTAATACTGGAAAAAAAACGGACCATTATTGTTGTCCGATTTTCAAGGCTTGTACAAATCCCCACCAATGTGCTATGTATATCAAACAATATGATATACAATATAGAATAAAATGCAACTTTATATACTGATTAGTATAGATTGGTTTTATTTGACATCGTAAATATCATGTGCTATGTATATCATATATCATATGCTATTAACATTACATATTATGCTATATAAAATATGTATTAATGCAAAATTATTCTCTGATCTGTATTTGTTCGTTTGATTTAATATATTCAATATGTGGTTGATATATACAATGTGCTATGTAAATTACATAATATGCCATATAATATATTAATGAATGCAACATTATATACTGAGAAGTATATTTTTTGTTTTTTTATTATATAAAAAATAAGTACTCAACATTATAGATATATATCGTGTGCTATGAATATCATCTATCATGTGCTATTAATATTACATATTATGCTATATAAAATATTAATTAATGCAAAATTATTGCATGGTCAGTATTTGTTCGTTTAAAATAATATATTCAATATGTGGTTGATATATATAATGTGCTATGTAAATTACATAATGTGCTATATAATATAATATTAAATGCAACATTATATACTGAGTAGTATATCTTCATTTTATTACGGTATCTTAAATGTGTAAGATATAATATATTATATCATATATTGTGTGCTATATATCATTTATTGTGCTATATATTGTATAAATTAATGCAACATTATATTATATATTGGTTAATATAATATAATATAATATATAAACACAATAACCCATATTACATTCTTTATAACTTTTGAATTTAATTTATGAACTGTAAATAATATTTGATTTAATGTGCAATAACATATAAAACAGATAGGTAATATTATATAGAAATATGCAAGAAATGAAAACGAAAATAGTTTCAAAATCCCTTTAATTATGTAAACCCATGAATTTAGGAACTACCATATCTTATCACAAATAGGAAATAAAAATACCCTTTTAAAAATCGAAACAATACAAAATCGTAGCACATGCATTCAATAATCATAGCATTTATATAATCAAATCTAGACCATAGATCTATCATATTTAAGGGCTGAAAATTATTCTCATTTCTCACAAATATATCTATTCTCATATGATCTCTCCTATATATATATAACGTGAGAACCATTTTTATCATGCGAATGTGAGAACAAAAAAATGTTGAATTCATTATGAAAATTGATGAATCGGTTGGGAAAGTTACCGAATCCAAAAAAAAGAAATTTTCGCCTCTCATAGAATTCGAACCCAGGTGAAAAATTCTGAATTTTTTAATTCAGTAACTTTCCAAAATGGATTCATCAACCTTCATAGCAA